>CAJNDS010002568.1:167500-225000 GCA_905221605.1 Symbiodinium natans
GGTTAAAAGTCCTAAGAGCCGGGTTAAAGTCCTAAGAGCCTAAATCCCTGAGCGCAAAAGCCTCAACCCAAAATGCCCGCCAAGGTCCTGTTTGTGCATAAGCCAACAGAGCACCTGGACCTCAAATCCACATCCGAGACTTTCCCCAAAGACCCCAAATACCCCTTAACAAAGGAATATACCTTGACCCACATTCAGGATCCCTATTTAGATGAAGGTCTATTCCTTAATTAAGAGGTATTGGGCTCTTTGGGTCCTTTCCCATTCACCTTAGTCGGCAGCACAGGGACCCAGAGACTCCAAAACCCCTTAATTAAGGTACATCCCTTAAATTAAAATAGGAACCCTAATATGATTTCAGGTCTATTCCTTAGTTAAGGGGTTTTTGGAGTCTCTGGGGATGGCAGGGCCCCCGGCAAAAGGCCCATGATCGCAGAGACACCCCAGAATAAGGATTGCCTGGGCGAGTTGAAGCTGCCAGTGCGACTCTCTGGGGGCTTGTTGCTCATTAGGGTCATTAAGCCCTGAACCCTGAACCCTAAACCCTAAACCCTAAACCCTAAAACCTAAACCCTAAACCCTAAACTCTAAACCAGGGTCCCCTCTAGGTGCTGGACTGTTCGCAGAGCTGCGTGACTTCTTTAGATGTCGTTGTGACGATCTGTAGAGCCCGGGCGTTGCTGCTATGCACAGCCTCGACTACCCAAATGCAGGGGTTTGTGATGATAGGAGGGAGCGTGCAGTCCACACAAAAAACAACTAGCCATCACGTACCCTTCTACTCCCTCAGGGTCCATGCGCCTTTATAGTCCCTAGCTGGGGCTCTAAAGCCACTATGGGAACCCCTCGTAAGGCCCAAGCATAGACTGCATAGGTGCGTGGACCCTTAGGGACTGTATGCAAGTTAATAACTACATCTTGGATGTTCTCTGATACTACAGTAATGGTAGCAGTCCTTAATAGGGATAAGAATAGGGGATACTATAATCCTTATTAAGGCCTGTAAGTATAAGGGGAACATCCCAAACCACAGGGGAAATTTCGGGAAAACGAACTGCGGTGCTGATGGGATGCAGATCTGAGGCATGGCGTGGCACCTCCCGCGTCAGCTCCGCTGCCTGGCACAAACAAAACGAAGAAAAGGAGGTTTCGGGATTATAGGGTTTAAGAATTAGGGTGTTTAGGGATTTGGCCTGCCACCTGCCTTGTTTGTAAGTGTTGCCTTTGAAAAGTTGGGATGTGCATTTATTTCTTGGGCCTTGCCGTCCACGATCACATCGATGGTGGACATGGAGGCGTTGATGCTAATCATCACCACCACCTGGTCGCGCGGACGTAAGCACAAGACTCTGAAATGCTCTTATCTGTAACAAAGGCATACATGGGGCTTCCCGAACATTAAACGGGCCGTTGGTTGGAGGTAAACTTTGAGGGGGACTCTGCCGTATTTGGGGTAAGGGGAACCCTAAGCAGTTTTTTGAACGCTCCGTTGAAACAAAGCGCTTGAGCAGATAGCCCTGCCACTCATCCCTGAACCCTAAACCCTAAACCCTAAATGCCTTTTCTCTGTGAAGACAGACAGAGGGCCTGAGAGCTTTTCGAGGTTTTGTGCCACCTGCCGAACAGCCTCGCAACCACACTGCAGGGAGTTCGAGGTCTGGGACCTTAACCTCCAAAGCGATGCAAGTCCTGTGCTCCCCCACCCTAAACCCTAAACCCTAAGCCCTAGACCCTAAACCCTTTTGCAACTGGACTGCGGACAACTGCAAGCTCTAAACCCTAAACCCTAAACCCTAAACCCCAAACCCCAAACCCCAAACGGCGGGCCCACCAGCGCAGTTGCCGGCAATGCCACGGTTCCCAGCAAGATGTACGAGACCAGGCCGCAAAGTGCCTGGGTCTTCGGGTCACGGCATCCAGATGTTAGGCATATGGGTTTAGGGTTTGAGGTTTTAGGGTTTTAGGGTTTCAGGGTTTTAGGGCTTTAGGGTTTTGGGGTTTTAGGGTTTAGGGCTTGGGCTTCGGGGACTTTACCTCACGGTTGCGCAAGATCAGGGGCAGGCATGGGGTCGTCTTGCTGCAATCTTCGGCCTGCGATGCATAAATCTTAGCTGCTAAGTTCATAAGGCCACAAAAAAGTGTAGACTTTCAGTTCTATAGGGGATACTAGTATCCCCACAAAAGTATAAAGTGTAGTCATTCAGCTACGAAGAGGTACGCAGGTGCTTAGGCATCTTCGAGAAGGTGCACAGGCCATCCAAGCATGGGTGCACCCGCCCCGGCATGGCAGTAGCTCAATATTTTGGTCATACACCTCCACCTTGAAGAGTTAGCTTAAGCCCTAAACCCTAAACCCTAAACCCTAAACCCTTGAACTATCTAGGCATGTGCGGGGGCTGATCATCTCAATTGTGACTCCGTTTTTTTCTCGGACACTAAACACTACAGGGTATACATTTCTAAACATCCTCAGGTCCTATGATATCCAAGAAGGGAGATATGAAATGCCCCAAGCACCCACCTAGACTTCACAAAGGACACCAAGTGGCCAACAGCTGTTTTTTGGGGGGG
The DNA here is from genome assembly GCA_905221605.1 of Symbiodinium natans. Classification (NCBI taxonomy): domain Eukaryota; class Dinophyceae; order Suessiales; family Symbiodiniaceae; genus Symbiodinium; species Symbiodinium natans. The sequence goes on from CAJNDS010002568.1 coordinate 170,072, forward strand.
CAACTTGCACATTCTCAATCCGCAGCCCTTTAGGTTTAGGGTTTAGGGTTTAGGGTTTAGGGTCTGGGGTTTAGGGTTTGGGGTTTAGGGTTTAGGGTTCAGGGTTCAGCAAAGCTGGAGAGAACAGCTTGGGCGCTGCAAAGCCAGCTTGCACCACTTGCGGGTTTAGGGTTTAGGGTTTAGGGTTTAGGGTTTAGAGCTTAGGGCTTAGGGTCCAGGATTTAGGGTTTAGGGGTCCGGGGCTTAACCCAACAAGCGCTCTAAGGCCTCTTATTGCAAGGCTGTGGACCCAAAGGCCCTGCCCAACACTTGCGAGGTATAGGGTTTAGGGTTTAGGGTTTAGGGTTTAGGGTTTAGGGTTTAGGGCTTTAGGGCTTTAGGGCTTTAGGGATGGTAAGTTGGGCTTGCGCGCTCGAATGTCCCTGGCAACCGATGTCTACATGTAATTCAGCTCCGCCACAGCAATGATGACGTAGGATCCTCAGTGGCTGCTTGAACTTCTTTGGGGTCTTGGTGGCTTATAGGGTTTAGGGTTTAGGGTTTAGGGTTTAGGGTGGCATGTGCCCAACACAAGTGGGGGTTATGGTTGTTAAAAAGTTCAGCTTCCTGAATCCTTGAGTCCAGTCATCAACGAAACAACAGACTTACAAGGAGACCCGAATGTACTGCAACCCACCTCGCCCACCCCATACACGACCAATCCCCTTGCTGCTCCCGAGAAGCCCGAACGAAACCCTAAACCCTGGCAGTTCCTCAGCTTCGAAGATATGCAGATATTGGCCCTGCCGAGGGTCTGCGGTGATACCCGAAGATGGCAATGCCATCCGACAACAGACCCATGAATGGCCTCGGAAGCGCAAAGTTTCAGGGTTTAGGGTTTAGGGTGCAACCTAGGACAACAGCGTGCCCCGCTTTTTTTGCTTAAAACGGGGTCTGTAAGGGAACCTAGACCCCCCCCCCCCCCCCTTAAAAAATGAAATAAAAGGGAATAAGGGCACTACTGGGCATCCTAGTTGCTGGCATGACCCATGCCTTCACCTCCACGGAAGAAATGTTCAGGATTCCTGTTTGCCAACCCCGACCTTACAGGCTTTAAGCGCGGCCCTTCGTTTCTTACAAGGCCACCCCTTCAAGCAGATCATGCCACAAACCTGCCCTGCACAGGGACCTAAACCCGAAACCCTAGACCGTGAACCCTGAACCCTTGCTTCTAAACTCCCCTCTCCCCTCCTCTCCCCTCCTCCCCCCTCCTCTCCCCTCCTCTCCCCTCCTCTCCCCTCCTCTCCCCTCCTCTCCCCTCCTCTCCCCTCCTCTGCCCTCCTCTGCCCTCCTCTGCCCTCCTCTGCCCTCCTCTGCCCTCCTCTGCCCTCCTCTGCCCTCCTCTGCCCTCCTCTGCCCTCCTCTGCCCTCCTCCCCCTCTCCCCTAAAGTCAAGACAAGCTGCTTCATGTTCCAAGGAAGTATTGCAGCGGTATTCAGTCGCCCCATGGTGGCACCATCGAGTAGCAGCACATCCTTCCGCACGGCCCTGAATCCTAAACTTTTCAGCCGTACTTGGAGGTTCCAGGTACTTGGTAACCCACTATGCGTGTAGTTCTAACCCACATATAAGGGTTTTGTGGTCCCCAAATAGGGTTGTAGTTTACAATTCTTTTGTTACTAAGTACCATGAACCTGCAAGCATATGAACCTTACAAACACGATTTTAATCCTATGAATCCCCGTAAGACCTACAAACCCTATAAACCCCATTATAATGAAGCCCAACATGTATCCCTTTGTTCTCAACAGGCTTTGCGCTCTTCCAGCAAACTTTCCAAGGAAACCCAAACGCTCCTTTGGTTCAACCCACAAGCTCCCAGACTCCAGGTTGAACCCCAAACCCCAACCCTAAACCCCAAACCCTAAACCTAAACCCTAAACCCCAAACCCCAAACGATAAACCCTGAACCCAGTTCAGAGCTTCAGTGCCGGCACGCACACTGCGTTTCCCTAGGCCCTAGGGTTTTTTTGCTTTAGGGTTTTGGGTTTCCTAGCCTATAAGCCCCTGTCCCTATTGCAAAGAAACTCAACTTCCGCCGCTACCACATGACTACGACCCTAGCATGGAAGCTTGATCTCATCTTCTTAACAGGAACCCCTACACCCTGAACCCTAAACCCTTTTTGCAACTGGGCTCAAGGACTAAACCCTGAACCCCAAACCCTATGCTCCATATAAACCCTATAAACCCTATAAACCCTATAAACCCTGTAAGCCCAAAAACCCCTAAAACCCCTAAACCCTAAAAACCCTAAAAACCCTAAAACCCTAAACGCCCTAAAAATCCTAAAAACACTAAAAACCCTAAAAACCCTCAAAACCCTCAAAACCCTCAAAACCCGCAAAACCCCAAAAAACCCTAAAAACCCTAAACCCAGCTTCGGTCCTTCATGTAGAAGCGCAATGCGAAGGTGCTGATGTGCCAGGCCACACTCTGGTTGACGCCGTAGGTTATGACGGCGAAGGGGATGAAATTGCCGAAGGTGGCCTGAGAGACCCGAAGATGCTGAAATTAGTTAGGGTTCAGGGTTTGGGGTTTGGGGTTTGGGGGTTGGGGTTTGGGGGTTGGGGTTTGCGGTTTGGGGTTCAGGGTTTAGGGTTCAAGGGCACCTTGAGCCCAAGAACCCTAAATATGATTTCAGCGACGTGCCCTAGTTTAAGAGGGTTTCTCCCTGGGAGGAGGAGGAACAGGAGATAGGATCAGGAGGACCCCAAAGGAAATAGACCCTCTGAAGAAGGTACCTGTTTAAGAGAGCCAGAAGAGGTTCAAGAAGGGTTCGCTTCTAAGGGCCCCCTTATCCTACCTAGGAAGGAAAAGGAGGAGGAGGAAGCTGAACCCCTACACCCTGAATCAAAAAAGACCCAGAGCAGATGGCGGCAACAAGGTTAAAGTTTGGAGTTTCGGGGGCCCTAAACCCTAAACCCTAAACCCTAAACCCTAAACCCTAAACCCTAAACCCTCGGAGCCCCTGCTCTCGCAGCCCGGGGGCGTAGAGCTCACGCAGCCAGTGGCAGCAGTATCTCCGATCCTCAGGGGCCCCCCAAAGGCCTCCCAAAAATCCTGGTTTAGGGTTTAGGGGGTTTAGGGTTTAGGGTTTAGGGTTTAGGGTTTAGGGGTTTAGGGGTTTAGGGTTTAGGGGTTTAGGGTTTAGGGTTTAGGGGTTTAGGGTTAGGGGTTTAGGGTTTGGGGTTTGGGGTTTAGGGTTTAGGGTTTAGGGTTTGGGGTTTGGGGTTTAGGGTTTAGGGGTTGAGGGGTTTAGGGGTTTAGGGTTGGGGTTTAGGGTTTCGAGTAAGGGGAAGCAAGACAGTGTACCTTATAAGACCACTCGTACAAGAAGCACGTCGCAAGCCCCGAAGCGCAAGAGTTCATGCAACTGCATTTTGAGGTATGGACACCAAAAACAAATCAACCTGAACCCAAAGGGTCCCAAGTACCTGTATAGTATAGTGTACATATATATGATTCAGCCCCGGCGGCCCCCCCCCCCCCCCCCCCCCCCCCCCCCCCCCCCCCCCCCCCCCCCCCAATGGTACCCCCCCCCCCCCCTGTGGTGTGGTTGGGGGTTGGTTTTAGGGTTTTAGGGTTTAGGGTTTAGGGTTTAGGGTTTAGGGTTTTAGGGTTTTAGGGTTTTAGGGTTTTAGGGTTTAGGGTTTAGGGTTTACGGTTTAGGGTTTTAGGGTTTAGGGTTTAGGGTTTAGGGTTTAGGGTTTTCCCCGCGGATGGGGTACTAAGATGATCCCCCCCCCCCCCTGTGGTGTGGTTGGGGGTTGGTTTTAGGGTTAGGGTTTAGGGTTCAGGGTTTTAGGGTTTAGGGTTTAAGGTTTAAGACTTAAGGTTTAGGGTTTAGGGTTAGGGTTTAGGTTTTAGGGTTTAGGGTTTAGGGTTTACGGTTTAGGGGTTTAGGGTTTAGGGTTTAGGGTTTAGGGTTTAGGGTTTAGGGTTTAGGGTTTAGGGTTTAGGGTTTAGGGACCGTAGAGTAGGCTTGGGGGGGGGCGGGGGGGGATACCATGGGGGGGGGGGGGGCCCAGGACGCTCGACGCTGAACCATATATATGTACATATATATATATATATATATCACATATATATATATATATATATACTTGGCCCTTAAAGGGGGTTTCCATATAGTAGCTTTTGGGGCCCAAGCAGATACAAGATGGCGACATAGGCCCTCTTGGGAAGTGTCCCAGGCTCTTTCCTCAGAACCACTTAACATGGTGCTAAGCTTTAAACCCTAAATGTGGCCCTAACCCCTTTTGAGCAACGGACTTTGGAGGCTGCCGGCAAACATGCAACTTCTTAGAAGTCACATCACGCAAGACATCACGCAAACTGTCCTAACCCCTAAACTCTAAACCCTTGATCAGAATCAGATCTTTTCGAGGTTGACGGAGACTCTTTTGCTTTTTTTTTTTTGGGGGGGCGAACTGGGTTGGCCTTCCTCTAACCCCTGAAAAAGATTTGTATACAGGGTCCCTTATGAACCCAGATCAGGAAAGTAAAAAAACACCCAAAGCCAGCATAGAGAAAAACAAATTATGGCCCTAGACCCTAAACCCGAACCGTCCGTTGAAGCAAGAACTCTAACACCCTCCCCCTAGCTGGGCACCTTCCGCGCATCCTCGGTATGCTTTGCTGGGCTGTCTTCCTCCAGCCCGAGATTGCCGACCTAGGCTCTTTGTACGGCTAGGACTGCTGCACTGCCTGCCTGGAACGAAACCATTCCATTAGGTCGGCTAAACCCTACACCCTACTTACAGAACTTGTTGCTGGCTTTGGGCACTTGCGCCAACGAGATTTGTGCCATGCTAGGACGTGGGGTACGAAGAGGCATGCTGCGTCTTTTTGCACGAGGCTGTCAGTGATTCCTGACTCTGAAGGTTCAGAGCCCACTTATTTGCAAAATCAGTGGTATGCAACAAGCCGTCAAGGCTTGTCTAATGCCTCCTCCAGCGATGGCAGGTTCCAGAAGCTTCAGGCCAAAGCTGTGTATGTCGACTACACAAAAATCTTTCGATGGATCGAAGCTTGTACACCCAAGGTTGTACCCTAGAGTAGACTTCCCTTGTATTTACTCCGGATATGGCCGCTATGTTGCCCTGGAAGCCCTCAACCTTTTGGGTTTAGGGCCGTTTAGGGTCTAGGGCGGAGGGCTCAGCGTTTGGGGGTTTAGGGTTTCCTAAGCCCTAACCCTCAGGGGGTTCTTTGAAGGGTCCCGAACAGCGCAGGCTTGAGAGTTTCTAGGGTCTAGGGTCTAGGGTCTAGGGTCTAGGGTTTAGGGTTTAGGACTCATCTTGAACAGCGACCCTCGACACAAACCGCTCGGAGGAGCTGTGTCCGTTGTGGAGATCGTGCCGGCACTCTTGGTCCTGGGCCACAACCGTTAGGGTTTAGGGTTTAGGGTTTGGGGTTTCGGGTTTAGGGTTATAGGTTCATGGTACTTACCCAAAACCCGAAACCCTGAGCCCTAAACCCTAAACCCTAAACCCTAGACCCCAAAAGTGCTTCAGAAGTTTCGGTCCCGTAAACCTCCCCGAAGCTGGCCTTGTAGCCCAATCCCAGCCCCATCTTCGAAGAACCCGTGCCCCCAGACCCTTCAAGAGTTTAGGGTTTACATGTAGGGTTTAAAGTTTAGGGTTTAGGGTTTAGGGTTTAGGGTTTAGGGTACCCTAAAGCACTCAAAGCAGGCGCTCGACTTTTGAGCAGAATGGCTAGTTCGGGCAGATTTTGCATCATAGGGCACAGCGGGTTCTTCCTAAGCATTCCGTCCCAGAACCCTAAACCCTAAACCCTAAACTCTAAACCCTAAACCCTAAACCCTAAACCCTAAACCCCAAACCCTAAACCCTAAACCCATGTCGGCCGATCGGCGGGAGTCTGCTGGCCAGCTCCGGCGCTTCCTCGTTCCACTGGGCATCCATGGCAGCTTTCCTGGAGGGTTTAGGGTTTAGGTTTTAGGGTTTAGGGTTTAGGGTTTAGGGTTTAGGGTGTTGAGGGCTCCCTGGGCTTAGATGAAAGGCTGATTTCTGGGCAGGGTTTAGGGTTTGGGGCTTAGGGTTTGGGGTTTAGGTGTTTTAAGGTTTAGGGCTGAGGGTTTAGAGTTTCGGGTTTGGGGTTTATGTTTAGGGTGCAGGGTCTAAGGTTTCGGGGCCATGGCTGGGGGCGCTTGTTGGGGCTTTTTTCTTTGGTCTCGGCTTAGGGTTCTGGGGCTCGTGCTGCGCCGCACCGAGGAGGCATAGGCCTGACGGCCTGAACCCTATAAACCTTCAACCCTAAAGCCTAAACCCTAAAAGCCCTAAAAGCCCTGGGATGTTAAAAAAAAGTTCAGGGTTTATGGCACCCGGGCATGAGCATGCAGGGTGTGGCCCTCGTTCTCTACGCTCTTCGGAGAGTGTGGGGCTTGGAGGGCACACTTGGCTTTTCGGATTTTGGGGGTTTAGGGCCTAGGGCTTAGGGCTTAGGGCTTTGACTTCCGGGTTCATTCAGTAATACTGTCGGTGTTGTTTCAAAAGTACGACTTCAAGCCTTTCAATCTTGGGATCTTAGAAAGTTACTATGTGCGGGGATACAACTACTCTAATCCCTAAACCCTACACCCTTAACCTTCAACCCATAAGGGGATACAACCCTAAACCCTCAACCCTAAAACCCTAAACCCTCAACTCGCAAAACAAAAAGCTGATGCCGAAATCGGCTCTGGTGGCTCACGGCCTTGCAAAGCTTTTCTCCAATGCGGTCAAGGTTGCAGTCTAATTCTTGAGACTAAAGGAGGACCTACGGCTTCTTGTCGTAAGCCCTATCCTAAAACCCTAAAACACCAAAAGCCTAAAACCCTAAAACCCTGAACCCTAAAACCCCGAAAATCCCAAAACCCTTAACCCCCAAAAGCCTAAAACCCTAAAACCCTGAACCCTAAAACCCTAAAAATCCCAAAACCCTAAAACCCCAAAACCCAAAAACCCTAAAAACCCTTAAAAACCCAAAAAACCCTAAAGCCCTAAAAACCCTTAAAACCCTAAAAAGCCTAAAACCCTAAAAACCCTAAAAACCCTCAAAACCCTCAAAACCCTCAAAACCCTAAAGCCCAAAAACCAAAAAAACTAAACCCCTAGACCATGAAACCCCAAAACCCTACACTACAAACCCTTAAATAACAGCCCTCAACCTTACAGCCCTTCCCAAATCCTTCCCAAGTCTCCGAGCCTCCGAGCCTCCGCTGGCGCAGCGCGTGGGCGGGGTGGCACAAGTCTGCTTGCTGGAGCCAGAAAGCCACAATAGGGTTTAGGGTTTAGGGTCTAGGGTTTAGGGTCACAGAGTTCAGGGTTTTTCGAGTCCAACCGGCGCCACAGTTCCACCGGGTCGTGTTGGCCCGCTCCCCAAAACAAGCGGGGTACGTCCGGTCGCTTGCGTCGACATTCAGATTGGGTTTAGGGTTTAGGGTTTGGGGTTTAGGGTTTAGGGTTTAGGGTTTAGGGTCTAGGGTCTAGGGTCTAGGGTTTAGGGTTTAGGGTTTAGGGTTTAGGGTTTAGGGTGTGAGCAAACTACGAAGTAGCAACACGCTGAACCCTAAGCCCTAAACTCTAAACCCAGGCTTTAGGCTTTACCGAAAGCCCTAAAGCTCTGAACCCAGAAGAGCACAAACCCGAAAGGCGTATGTAGGGTACCTGGCTTCCTGTTCAGGAATAGGAAGGTTCAGGCTTTAGCACTAGGGTTTCGGATGGTCTTCGGGGCCCCCCGGTGGATTGCATTGTGGCTGTTTCTTTTGAGGGTCCAGGTTGGGATGCTTCCCCCTTGTACTCACAGTCCTTACTAAGGAATATATGGCTTGGGGTACTATAATTCCCATTAAGGACTATGAGTATAAGGGTACGATAATCCCTATTAAGGACTGTTAGTATAAGGGTACTCGAATCCCTATTAAGGACCGAGTCTAAGGCACTTGGCCCCAAGCGTCCATGTTCTCCGAGAAAAAAAACTTGCTGGGAGTCGAGCTACAAGCTCGCCCGCCTTGAGCTGCTCTTTACTTGGCTACACTCAGAAGGGTAGCTAAAAATTAAAATTTTAGCTGCCTTATGAAGAAACCCAATAAACCCAAAAAGGCTAAGGATCTAAAGTTACAGTAAAGTACCACAAAGTTTATAGCCTTTCGGTTGAGGTTGTCCCCACTGACAGGGGCCAGTGTGAGTTGCGTAAGGCTTAAGGTTTTAGACCCCTAAACCCTAAACCCTTTTTGAACCTGGAAGCTGCTTCATGCCATCAACCCTAAACCCTAAACCCCAAATCCTAAACCCTAAACCCTAAACCCTGAACCCTAAACCCTGTCCCAGGCTCTGTGGGCAGGTAAGAAGCCACAGTCTGCCACAAAGCCCTAGGGTCTGCCATTCAGGGCCTGATTGTTTTGTCATGAAATTAAGGGGTGTAGGGTTTAGGGTTTAAGGTTTAGGGTTTAGGGCTTAGGGTTTGGGATCTGATTCCCCTGTATAACCCATATGTATATATACACACCTAGATTGTCCCTATACCTAAGTAGCCCCTAGTTAAGCCCCAACAGAAATCCTAAGGTCCCTTATAAGGGTCACTCCTTTAGTTCCTTGATGAAAGCAGTTGCTCTTGACACTCAGTGCAGTCCTGCTATGTCCCAAACTGCTTATTTCCCTTTTCTGCGGCCCCTTGGCTCGTACCCTCTATATATATATATAATATATATATATATACATATATATATAAATATATAAGGACTGCCCAAAATGGGGTTTGGGCTTCGGGTCCATGCGTCCATCTTAGCTGCCACTTCGATGCAACCAAGGCTGTGTAGCAAGCACTTCGCGCCCCAAATACTTTTCGGGGCTTAGATAGTACCTATATACCAAAAACCCCAAATAGCCCCTCAGGTCCCAGATAAGGGTCCCTCCTTGAGTCCCTTGATAAAGGAGCCCAAGCTTGAAGCCCACGCCCGAAATCCCTTAAAAGCCCAAAACACGTCTTGAGGGAGCAACTCTCACCCCAAGCCCTGAACCCTAGACCCTAAACCCTGCACCCTAAACCCTAAATCCTAAACCCTAAACCGCAGATTCCATTAAGTGCCACCATACCCTGGCCTCCCCACCAAGGTCCAGAAGGTCTGAGGAAGGCCTGGGCAGTGACTTTTGGGGATTAGGGTTTGTGTGCGCTTGAGGGTTGGGTTTAGGGTTTAGGATTTAGGGTTTAGGGTTTAGGGTTTAGGGTTTAGGGTTTAGGGTTTAGGGCTTAGGGTTTAGGGTTTAGGGTTTAGGGTTAGAGCCTGGGCTAAGGGTTAGAGCCATAAGCCGTTTGGGTTCACGAATCCAATCTTTGGCTTTCAGGGTTTGGGATTTAGGGTTGGAGTGTATAGTTCCGGGTTTGCGGCTTGAGGGGGCGAAGGTTGGTGTGCATAGTCCAGGCACTGGGCCTTCCGGGTCTTGGAGAACTTTGGCTTTAGGGCTTGGGCATTCGGGTTCAGGTTGATTTTTGAGTATGCAATGGTATGTAACCTAAGGTTCCCTAATACTCCCCTATACTCCCTAAGCTTCCCTAGGAACCTACCCGCCATGAACCCCCTCCGTTAAGAACTCCATGAGGTTCTTCAACAGGTGCTGCAGGATCACGAAGGGCCGGGGTGCAAGATTTCAAGGGCAGTTAAGCACACCCACCGCCTGACCATGAACCTCTATTTTGCCCTAAACCCGAAACCGCCAACCCTTAGCCCTTGTAAACCCCAAACCCCTAAGCCCTACTTCCTTTTATTGGGGGGGGGGGGGGGGGGGGGCGGAAGTTCCCCCAATAACCTTGTACTAGAAATGACTAGAACGAGGACGCCTTTTGTTCTTGAGTGGGCTTCGAAAGGAAACCAAGCTCAAGAAAAAAAGCTCGGAACCAGCGGGAGGGAGGGAGGGGGGGCTGTCCTAGTTCGGCGTGCATTTCTCTGAGGACCACAAGAAAACGGCTTTGAAAAAATATCCTTCGGGTTCTGTAGAAATAAGCAAGAAGATCACATCAACAACTATTCCTTGTGGTTCCAAATAGCTTGAAAAAAAGATTGAAACACAACACCTATGGACCTAAGGAGCCGACCTGGAGGCATGGGTACTTATCACCCCAATTATAAGTCTGCTTATAACTCACTTGCAGACTTAGGCGGGGCTTGTATGTACAGTTATGGTTAGGGTGATGAGTACCCCTGACCCTAAACCCTAAACCCTAAACCCTAAACCCTAAACCCTAAACCCTAAACCCTAAACCCTAAATCTCCAAATAGAACTGTAGAGCGACAAGGCCCCTGGCCCCTGCGTCCCGGGGTAGCTTGGTGGGCTGCCCTCTGCAGCGCCTGGTCCACGGCCCACCATAGACCTGAGGGCTCATATGGTGAAAGGGGGGTTCGGGTTTAGGGTTTAGGGTTTAGGGTTTAGGGTTTAGGGTTCAGGGTTCAGGGTTCAGGGTTCAGGGTTCAGGGTTCAGGGTTTAGGGTTTAGGGTTTAGGGTTTAGGGTTTAGGGTTTAGGGTTTAGGGTTTAGGGGTTAGGGTTTAGGGAGGGGTGGGGGGAGGGTGTTTAAGGGTTTTTTGCCACCCGCCTAGCGGCCTAGCAGACCCCCTCTGGGATCAGTCCGTAGGGAACAGTCGTGTGGTTTGTTTAGGGTTCAGGGCTTTTCGGGTCTTCCGGTAATAGTTCGGCGTGTTGTTCGCTTTGGATGTGTCACACCATACTTTCCTGGGATCATGGCTCAGAGGAACCCCCGCCCCCCCCCGGATTATGCCCCTACTACCCCTCTCTTCTACCCCCCCTAGGTTCCCCCCTTAAATGACCTCAATTCGCCTTACTTCTCCCCAAATAGCCTTAATTGTCTGGGGAAGCTAGGGGGGTAGTAGCCCTGAACCCCAAACCCTTTTTTGAACCCAGGCTCTGAACCCCAAACCCTAAACCCTAAACCCTGTAGGGGTAGGGGAACCCAGTGATCTGACGAAGCAGGACCTGAGGGTGGCCAATTGGCTCTTGGAAGATGGATGCCCTAAACCCTAAACCCTAAACCCTAAACCCTATAGCAACTTGGGCTCGGGGCCGTATCACCCCGCGCATGCCGCCAGACTTGGCTTGGCGCTTCTGCTCCTGAGCCCCCCTTAGGACGCCCAATGCAGCCCCTATGATTTCATGAGTAGGGCTTGGGGTTTGGGGCTGAGGGTTTAGGGCTTGGGGTTTAGGGTTTAGGGGTTTAGGGTTTGTATACCTGAAACGATTTAGGTCTTCTCGCTGATGGGGACCATATGAGGCTTCCGAAATTCAGGGTGCCTTATTATTCTATGAATGGAACCATGAGGCTTCCAAAATTAGGGGTCCCTTTGTGTAGGAGCCCCTGCACAACTGATGATACTATAGGGGTACCCTAAACCCTAAACCCTAAACCCCAAACCCTAATTCAACCCGAAACTAACCCCTAACCCCTAAACCCTAAACCCTAAACCCTATTCCTGAATTTTGGGGTATTGGGCTCGGCGCATCGCCACTTTTCGAGGGGTTTAGGGCGTGGTGGGCGTGGTAGGTTGCAGGGCTGGGCGCGTGTGGAAAACTAACCCTAAACCCTGAGCCCTAAACCCTAAACCCTAAACCCTAAACCCTAAACCCTAAACCCTAAACCCTGAACCCTAAACCCTAAACCCTAAACACTACACCCTACAAGCGGGGGGGCGTTTTGTGGGATCAGGGCGCCTGCTCTTCCCATTGTGCGCGCTTGTGCGCCTCAGCCGGCTTTGGCGGCTTTCGGGCCCGTCCGGCCCACCCTCGTTTAGGATTTGGGGTAGGGGTTTAGGGTTTAGGGTTTAGGGTTTAGGGTTTAGGGTTTAGGGTTTAGGGTTTAGGGTTTAGGGTTTAGGGTTTAGGGTTTAGGGTTTAGGGTTTAGGGTTTAGGGTTTAGGGTTTAGGGTTTGGAGTTTCTGGAGTCTAGGGTTTTAGGGTTTGGGGTTTAGGGTTTAGGCTTAATCGCTGGGTTGGCCTTTACACGCTTTGAAAAACCATTGCATGCAGGCCCTTATCAAACCCAAAGAAGGGACAACATATCCCCAAAGCCAACTTAGTTCGGTGGTGAGTTGGAAGCACACATCGTGCAGACTTGAATGTACGATCTAATCTAACATACTATCTGTAAAATATTATCTAGGGTCCATTCAAGTAGCCACCAGTTGAAGGCCCCTAATAAGTATAATATAGTTAACAATATGATCTATAAAATAGTCTTATGTAGGGTTATCCCCCCAAAAAAGTAGCGGAAGGTCGTTCTTGGGCCGCGGAGCGCTTAGGGTTTGGGGTTGGCTTACTTCAGGAGAGGTGAAAGGGGAGCGATGGCGTAGTTGGGGCTTCTGAGGCTTCTGTGGAGGAGGTCGAGGCCTGGAGAGCTCTCAACAGAGTCCCGCTGCCGGTTTAGGGTTTAGGGTTTAGGGTTTAGGGTTTAGGGTTTAGGGTTTAGGGTTTAGGGCTGCTTCTGATAGGGTTTGGAAGATTTGGAGTTCAGGCGAAGGGCGGCGGTGCGATGCCAAGTGCTCGAAGCCCTAAGCCTTCAGCGAACGGGGGAAATCATCAATGGGCTGCGAACGATGCGCCCAGGGTGGCCTGGGGATGTTCCCCCTCATATTAACAATCCTTTATAGTACCCCCTACTATTGTCCCTACTAAGGACTGTTAGTATAATGTAAGGGGGAACATCCCAAGGTGGGGCAGTGTGTCAGGGCATATCATACTGGTGCAAGCCTTCTTCAACCCTTCTTCTTGGTGATTTCACACCCGCTCCCTTGCACGGGTAACAAAGCCTCAGCTCCCTTTTTACCTTGGGTATTACATGAAGCCTGACAGTGGCTTCCTGGGCCCCACCCCTAGACCCTAAACCCTAAACCCTAAACTCTAAACCCTAACACCCAAACACGCTGCTGAAAGACCTCTGAGAGAACCATCTTCTAGTGGTGCAACCTGCACGAACTCCTGAGCAAAGCTGGGGGCACACACGCCGAGAAATTCATTCCATGTCGATCGCCCGTGGCCTCACAGCGCATGCGCATCGCGAGTGTGGTCAGCTGCTCTTTAAGGGTCCATGTATCTCAGTGGCATGTACTTTGGCCTTAAGGGGGTTCCCGTATAGTGGCTTTAGGGTCCGAGTGTATACTAGACTGGTACATGGACCCTTAAGGCTGCATCCCCATGCCATCTCCACCGCAATCCTCAGCATCATCGTCACCACAATCCAACTCCTCCGCCTCTTCTTCCTCTTCCTCCTCCTCATCCCCTCCCCCCCCCCCACCCCCAAACCCTAAACCCCAAACCGTAAAACGTAAACCGTAGACCGTAAACCGCGGAGCAACAAATAATTAAGAGCGTCTCCGAGCATCGCAAAACTCGCCCCCACCTCCCCGTTCGTTCGACACCGTCCTCTTCAGTGTTTAGGTTAGGGATTTAGGGTATAGCGTATAGGCTTTAGGATTTAGGGCATAGGTACAGGGTTTGGGGTTTAGGGTTTAGGGTTTAGGGTTTTGTAATTTGTTGGCCCGTTGGCCCTCTCTGGGGCCACAACTGAGACATGTGCACGTCTTGACTACCTCAAGAACCCCAATCTACATGTTTGTAGGTTGCCTACGAATCCTAGAAGGGGTTGGAGCCTACTAAAAGAAAGTAGGCTTTGGGTTCTTGAGGTATGTACCATCTTCCTGCGCATGGTTTCTGTGGCAACCTGGAGCAGCAGAAGCACCCACCACCAGCATCACCGCCATCACACTCACGATGTAATATAGGGGCCTGAATAATTACAATAAGGGTTTGGGGGTGATTATAGTAAAATTACAGAGGGGCCATAAGGGAATATCACTAGCAACTACTCCGACCTCCCCCCCCCCCCCAAATGACTCGCGGGCATGGAGGTGCTGCGGATGCGCGACATGAGGCTAAGGTGGAAGCGAATGAGAATGACCTCCTTGGTCCTTGCCGGAGGTGGAGGGCCGGGGGGGGGGGGGGGGGGTGAGGGCAACCCCCAAACCCTAAACCCTAAACCCTAAACCCTACACCCTAAACCCTAAACCCTAAACCCTAACCCCAAAACCAAGGGAGTTGGGGGGGCGAATGGGCCGCCGTGGAGGGGGCGATGGGCTTGGTACTGCAGTATAGTCTTCAGGTGTCGCCTGAAACTCAAAGCTCATGTCAAACAGGACTGTCAGGGTTCAGAATTTAGGGTTTGGGGTTTAGGGTTTGGGGTTTAGGGTTTAGGGTTTGGGGTTAGGGTTTGGGGTTTAGGGATTAATGATCCATATTTGTCAATATCATCGGCCCTCTGGAGCCCTGTAAAAATAAAAAAAGTACCCAGACAGGCCATGCGAAATTGAAGAGGCCTCCATTCTCCGGGTTGGCCTTCTCAAACCCTTAAAGAAAAGGTGTGTGTATAGGGTTTAGGGTTTAGGGTTTGGGGGTCCCTTATGAACCCCAAAGAAGGAAAACATACCAAATACCCTTTAAGAAATATTCGTATTTAGGGCACCAATTTATAAACCCAAAGAAGGAAAACATAACAAAATATCCCAAGAGCACCTAGTTCGCAAGAGGGCTGAAGACGAGCGCGCGCGTCCTCCATTCAATGTTTGCAGTCCGCGACGTCCGCGAAGGGGAAGACTGTCCGTCGTCGGAACCTGCTGGCGCTACAGCCTTATGGGGTTCAGAGGGTTTACAGGGTTCCTATGCCCTAAACCCTTCGTACGCCTAAACCCTAAACCCCTTTTACGCCTAAACCCTAAACCCTCAACCCTCAACCCTAAACCGCAGAGGGTCTTTTCAAGTCAGAGGTGGCCCTGTAAGACACCTGATATTCAAGTCGTGTGCAGAGTGTTCTTGCAGGGGGGCTCGAGGATTTTGCCGTGGAAGTTTTGAGGCTGCCGGCATACATGCAACTTCTCAGAAGTCACATCACGCAATCGCAGACTACGTAAACCCTAAACCATAAACCCTAAACCAGTTTGGGGGAATTCGGGACTGCTGGGAATTCAGGACACTTAGGCTACTTCTCTAGCTTCTGAGATATTCGGATCAGGGGCATAGCGCGGGCTTCAGGCCCTAAGGCGTTCTGCCTCCAACGTTGGCCCGAAACCCTATAACCCTATCCCTAAACCCTAAACCCTAAACCCTAAACCCTAAAAACCCTAAACCCTAAACCCTTCTTTAAGGCGCTGGCGCACGTCCGAGCAGGCCGCCGAAGGCGAGGAGAGGGAGGGTTGGGAGAGTCCCGACCTCGGGGCTGGTTCATGGGGTTTGGGGTTTAAGGGTTCAGGGGTTTAGATAGGGTTAGGGTTTAGGGTTTAGGGTTTAGGGTTTAGGGTTTAGGGTTTAGGGTTTAGGGTTTAGGGTTTAGGGTTTAGGGTTTAGGGTTTAGGGTTTAGGTTTTAGGGTTTAGGGTTTAGGGTTTAGGGTTTAGGGTTTAGGGTTTCGGGCTAGGGTTCAGGGTTTGGGGTTTCATGGTTAAGGAGGGGCTCAGGATTTATTGTGCTTAGGAGTTGAAAGGGTTTAGGGCTCCCGGTGAGTGGGATGCTGATACATCGATGGAATCTAAGCCCCCCTAGAGAAGTTCGGCTTAGAAATTGCTACTAACGCTTCGCCGCTCGCATAGCTGTACGTCTGATTCGAAGGTTCAATACATGCAAAAAAAGGCTGCCGACCCATCACAACAGCGCCCCGAATACAAACTCAAACTGCCAGTCTCATGACTTGATTCGGCTGGCAAGCTGCAATCGTCGAACTCAGAAGCGACTGCAACAGTTGAGGGCTTACTATAGGGGCATCAAAAACTAGAATAAGGTCTTGGAGGGTTATGATAGTAGAATTACAAAGGAAACCCTAAACCCTAAACCCTAAACCCTAAACCCTAAACCCTAAACCCTAAACCCTAAACCCTAAACCCAAAAGTAATCGCTCGCTCTGGAGCATCCACTGAACCACGTGAAACAGCTGCACCCATGGATCGGGACTCAAGCTTCAGGCTCAGACCATAACTGTGTTCCGACTGCTCGGAAAGGGTTTAGGGTTTAGGGTTTAGGGTTTAGAGTTTAGGGTTTAGGGTTTAGGGTTTAGGGTTTAGGGTTTAGGGTTTAGGGTTTAGGGCCTAGAGCCTAGGGTTTAGGGTGGGATTTCCGGGACCATGAACCCTCAGTAGTTACAGAGTTCTAAGAACGAGGAAGAGGCCTCTTCGGGCCACTGGCCCCTTTGCCTTTGCCCCTCCTTCTCATTCTCCCGTCCTCACCCTAAACCTAAACCCTAAACCCTAAACCCTAAACCCTAAACACTAAACCCTAAACACTAAACCCTAAATCCCTACATCGGGCACGGGCGTCGCCTCTCTTTGGACGCACGCAGCCCGAAGTCCTTGACACGTCCGGGTCGGCTCAACAGACCGCACCCTACTTTGGAGTAGACCCTGAAAAAAAAAGGTTTGAGGGGATTTAGGGTTTAGGGCTAGGGTTTAGGGTTTAGGGTTTAGGGTTTAGGGTTTAGGGTTTAGGGTTTAGGGTTTAGGGTTTGGGGTTTAGGGTTTAGGGTTTGGGGTTTAGGGTTCAGGGTTAGGGTTGATAGGTGATGTAGGATTGGGGGGACCCTTGGGGTATATTGACCCTCTGAATAAGGACCGTCATTTTTAGAGAGCCTGTTAAGGGTCGCCCTTATCCTACCTAGGATATATATATATATATACTTTTTAGGTATACGTATAGCTATAATCGGAACCCAGAACCAAAAAACCTATTAAAGCATAGTACTCAGTACTCCAAAACCCAGCGCAGGACTGTGCCTTCAAAAGTCCCAGCATGTGCCCAGCAGGCAGAGTGTCCATGACTTTGGCCGCCGCGGGTGCAGGTAGAAATCGTCAACCTGGCAAAGGAGCTGCTCCAGACAGCCACGCAGACCTTCAGTGCAAACAGCCAGCGCCAGAATGATCAAGGCAAAGTGAAGTCGGGGCAATCTGCAGAGGTCCGGCCTCATGCGCACCACAAGGAACTCACAAACACAAATCCCGGGCACTGCTATCAAGGTGAGGCCGCCCCTCAAGAATGTCACGGCTGCAGCCGAGCACAAGATCAGCAGGAAAGCTGGCAGCATATCTGCCCCTGCACCTCCCAGCACGAGGACTGCCCCCTTTGCTGCGAGGGCGAAGGCCACCGTCTCACTTGAGGGCGAATACAACAGGATCCTCCAAGGCCACACGTGCGAACCGAGGCAGCTCCCGTATTCCCAACTGAGAAACTCTCTCGGATTTGCAGGGAGCATCATCGGGGCGCCAGCAAAGATGTCTTTCTGCAGTGGTAGCAGGGCATCTTTCGGAAACGTAAAGTCTGCGTGATCGTTGACTCGCTCCCACCACTCGATGCCGGAGTACCTCTGATCCTGCTGCCATGACCGGTTCGACTTGACCGGCGCATAGGCGAAAATGTCGATGCAAACGCCAGTTTTTGGGTGAGCAATGCGGCCGACCATTCGCTTGTTGTCACCATCGCAATCCTCTTCGCAAGCGCATGCGAACTTGAGAACAACCAGGTCTTCTCCAACTGCTTTGCGCAGGGATTCCTTGCTGGCACCAGCACGAACGCAGTCAGCTTCGAGGATGCCAAGGTCACCATCAGAGTCCCACGGCAGCTGCGATCGGTTGTGCCTCAGCCACCCTATCAACCCAGCAGATTCCAGGAAGGCCGGCACACCGACAGTCTGCAAGGCTTGGGCGGTCGCATGCGTTGCAAATGTTAACGCCTCCAAGCGGTCTCTCTGCAGCATGGAGGGTTGCCAGTACTCTGGTGCAAAGTGCTCCTCGGTGTTGAAGAGCGGGTGCAAGACGCTTGCCTGGAGCAGCTCCTCCTCGGAATGGACAGCCCAGTCTTTGGTGCTGTAGTAGAGCCCCCCAACCTTGCTGTTGGTTAGATATACATATATACCCTTTAAGGGATAAGATAGGGTATACCTCATTCCCTCATTTCCTACTAACCACCAGTAAGCAACAAAAAGGCAGCAGGCGAAGAGCACCGCGTAGACGAAGATGACCACTGGCCAAGTGACCTCGGCCTGCGCAGGAGTCTGCGGATTGCGAGCCATTAGAGCTGCACTGGCTCTATGCGAGGCTTTGGGGCAGGGGCTGTTTGGCCCCTAAACCCTAAACCCTAAGCCCGAAACCCTAAGCCCTAAACCCCAAACCCCAAACCCTAAGCCCTAAGCCCTAAGCCCTAAGCCCTAAACCCTAAACCCTAAACCCTAAACCCTAAACCCTAAACCCTAGCTGCGTACAGTCAGACAGTGAGGTGAAGACGACCTGAGCTTGCTGTTGAGTCTTGAGCCTTAGGGCTGCCTGGTAGACAAAGGCTCTCGCGTGTCGGGGTGAAGGGTTTGGGTTTTAGGGTTTAGGGTTTAGGGTTTAGGGTTTAGGGTTTGGGGTTTGGGGTTTGGGGTTTGGGGTTTAGGGTTTAGGGTTTAGGGTTTAGGGTTTAGGGGTTTAGGGGTTTAGGGTTTGGGGTTTAGGGTTTGGGGTGTTTCAGGATAGGGCATTTCAAAGTCCTCGTAAGCTACTTAGTTTAGCTGGATCTTTGTGACCCACTGACAGCTTTCCCCCTTTTCTCACCCTAAACCCTAAACCGAAACCCCTAAACCCTGAACTCGTAACCCTAAACCCTAAACCTCAAACCATAAACCCTAAACCCTAAACTCGAAACCCCAAACCGGTGCTTTACGGGTCGCAAAGGTAGGGCCTGAGCCGAAGTCACACCTGACAGACATCCCTCGAGCCCTTGCTTCTTCCGCCCGCTCAGCAGGGTTTAGGGTTTAGGGTTTAGGGTTAGGGTTTAGGGCACTGGTTCTCTGGAAGTTACTTGAAATGTGTGTCGCATTCGATCGCCTCTCAACTGAATCACCCCACCCAAGCCCGAAGGGCATTGCATTCTGAAGCAATGGGGCTTTGGATGGTCTAGGGTTTAGGGTTTAGGGTTTAGGGTTTAGGGTTTCGGGTTTAGGGTTTAGGGTTGAGGGTTCCGACTCTCACGCTCGCACAAGGCCGGCAAGGCATCGGTTGGTAGGTCACGAAGTCTGGTGTGATACACGGAGATTCCTTTTCAAGCTCCGCTGTCCAGCCCTCGTTTCGGGTCTAGGGTTTAGGGTTTAGGGTTTGGGGTTTAGGGTTTGGGGTTTAGGGTTTAGGGTTTAGGAAATGGTACAGCCCACAACTCCCGACAAGCCGGGCCACAAAATGTCCAGCACGTCGTCGCTGGCCATGCTATTTCCACATGAGAGGTTATACAAGCCGAGGCTGCACTGGCACTTTGGATAAATAACAAATAAATATAAATACAAATATAAATATAAATATTTAAATAAATAAACATATATATATATACATATGTGTTAGTGCTGTGTACATTCTTCCTGCCGGCGTCTTATTTCGAGCATCGCCCTGCCACGTACGGTGCAATCCATGGTTCACTCCACTTTGCCGGGCGCGTCCGCGGGCTGCGGTATGCAAAGCTGCCAGGTCATCGTTCTCCTGTAGCCCTCAACCCCAAGCCCTCCAACCCCCTTGTGTGGGAGGGTTTCTTGCAGTTGGGGCATTGTTCCATGGGGTTCATAGCAGAACTTGTAGGGTTTGCAGTCTGGCGCTCCGCGGGGAAGAACCAAAAAAACAGGTAGCAGAGCTTGCAAGAACGAAGCAGGCATCTTCAAATCGTCAGGCACTAGAGGCCGATACTTCAAGGTTCAAGACTTATTCTAACTGATGTCTAAGACTATACAGTAGTACCCTCATATTTCGAAGCACTTATATACTTTATGACCTATACGAAAAGACTCTGTCGTCATGAAATTGGAGAGGTGTAGGATGGAACTCATAGCTTCAGGACAACATATTCTTTAAGGATCCCTCTATTTAGTATATACTTGGGCCTTTAAGGGCGTCCAATAAAATGAGTAGCTAAAAGGTCCAAGTATACCTTAGATAAGTACATGGACCCTTGGGGATTACTTACCCAAGGGCTTGAGTCTTTGCGGGTGGATGGCTGCAAGAATGGAGCAAGGGCAGTTCTACAGACCCTCCCCTAAACCCTAAACCCTAAACCCTAAACTCCAAACCCTAAACCCCAAATTTGCTCTCTGAACCTTAAGCGCCTTGGAGGATGTGGAGAGCTGAGGTTTTCATACTTTAGGGTTTAGGACTTGGAGTTTAGGGTTTAGGGGTTAGGTTTTAGGGTTTAGTGTTTAGGGTTTAGGCTTCTTCTGCCACGCGCCTAGCTGACTCAGAGAGACGCACTGCAGGGCATGCCACATGCAGGGTTTAGGGTTTAGGGTTTAGGGTTTAGGGTTTAGGGTTTAGGGTGACCGACTCATCAGACGCACCTTTTCAACGCGTGGCATCCCTAAAGCGCTTTGGCGGGGGGTCCTGCCTGTGAGGACCTATCGACGATTCGACTTTTGGATCCTGCCGCACTGCACAACCCTAAAACCCTAAAACCCTGAAACCCTAAACCCTAAACCCCAAGCTCTGGTGTAATGTGCTGCTCTGGGTCTGAATCCAGTTCAAAATCTTGTAGTCCTTCTCCTCCAAGCTATGATTTTTTGGCTTAAAGCCCGCCGAACACCAACACAATAACGTACAGCCCAGTATAAACCCCTTCTCTACCCACAACAAGTCAGGTTGTGAGCTACGAAGACTCACACAGCTGGAGTCATACTTGGGTTCTGAGTACCTCAGCCCTAAACCCCAAGACCATCTAATCAGGTCATGAAGATCGCATGACGTACGGCTCCGGTTCCCATGTGCCTACATAGGAGATACTTGGCCCCTTAAGCTGCTAGGTGGGAACTTGTGGGAACCTCTTGAAAGGGCCCAGTACATACTGTATAGGTCCAGAGAGCCCAAGATCCCTGAAGGAATACACCTTGATTCATACAGGGATCCTTACTATGATCTAAGGAAAAACTCCTTAGTTAAGGGGTATTGGGCCCTTTGGGTACATGGACCCTTAAGGGTTGCAACTCGGCTAAACCCTAAACCCTAAACCCTAAACCCTAAACCCTAAACCCTAAACCCTCAACCCTAAACCCTAAACCCTAAAGCCCAGAGTAGGCAGATCCGTATAAAATGGAGCATGCCGCCCCGACTTTTCCACAAGCTACCGCTGCGAGGTGTTTCGGCGTCGCAGCTTGGGCCAAAAGTCAGTCGACTGCTGGTCGGTTGCAGACTTCGGATGTCGGGGTTTAGGGTTTAGGGTTTAGGGTTTAGGGTTTAGGGTTTAGGGTTTAGGGTTTAGGGTTTAGGGGTTTAGGGTTTCGGGTTTAGGGTTTAGGGTTTAGGGTTTACGGTAGGGGTATAGGGCTCCAGTGCTTAAATGAGGCGTAGGGCCGGGTTACCAGGGGTTCGGGTTGAGGCTTTTGGGGTTTTGGCACGGTAAGTTGTCACTCGACTCTTCGGGGTGGGCTTGCGAACTTTTGCGAACCGCTCAGCAGACGGAGATATCGAGATCTCTGTGGATCTAATTAGGCCTTGGCCTCTCCAATTTTCATGCAGCAGCCGACCTGGAGAGGAGCAGCCACACGTCTAAGCATTACTGTGATTTTCTTGGTTTTATTGTGCTTTTAGTTTGTGCTTATTAAGAAAGTCTTATGGTCCCCGTTCTCTTAATATTCGGGGCCATGAGCCTACGCCGTAGGGCCGGCCTACGCTGGTGGCCGCATGAAAACACTGCAGGCGTTGGTTGCTTAAGCCCTCGTAGCCCGTGGATGTGGCGAATACTTGCCGCTCGAAGCCTTGGGTGGTTTTTCAGGTTTAAGGCGCAGATCTATGCACTGAGACCCTAAACCCTAAACCCTAAACCCTAAACCCTAAACCCTAAACCCTAAACCCTAAACCCTAAACCCTAAACCATGCAATCTGTTTCGAAGATCTCTTGGCATTCCGGAGTCTAGCGGGCTTGGAAGTTCATGGATACGATTTGCTCAGCCCAAAAGGGCCCCAAGCTTGGCGGTAAGCTGGCATATAACGGCTGTAGCCTGGCTGACTTCTGAACCCCTCCTAAAACTTTAACTTTTAGGCTCCTTTTTGTAGTTGCTTCAAAAGCCCAAAAGGTTAAAGTCCCAAGAGCCAGGTTAAAGTCCTAAGCGGTAGTCACCCTACCTTGTCTAAACTGCCCATGAACCTCCAAGCCTCAAGCACTCTGCCCCTGAAACCCTTGCGGCAGCCTTGGGGTAGCAGACCAGGCAGCATGCGGCGAGCAAAGCCGGCACCTCTTCTTCGCAAGGCATGTTGCTGAGCTATAGCGGACTTGACATGGGGTCTAAGATGGGTTTAGGGCTTCGAAGAGGACTTAACCCTAAACGCTAAACCCTAAACCCTAAACCCTAAGCACAAGACCCTGACATCAGGGTTCGTAGCCAGTCTGCCAGATCAAGTATCTTGCTCTGGCGCGTGCTAAAGCTGCTAAACAAGAGATGTACTTTGATTCATACCTGAGACAGGACGGACCTTCTGGTACTTCAGGGCCAGAAAGCCCTAACCCTAAACCTTGAACCTTATACACCCTGAACCCTAAGCCTTTCAACCACTAATCATAAGGGGCAGTAAGTGGAGGGCCTCAGCGTCGCATGGCAAGGCGATGGCCTCGACCAAGCAGCAGCATTGGCCCTGCCTCCAGGTTTAAAGGTTAGGTCTTAGGGTTTAGGGTCTAGGGTTTGGGGTTTAGGCTTCTCTGTAGGCACTCTCTGCAACAGCAGGTAGGATTCAGGGCTCAGGGTGTACGGTTTAGGGTTTGGGGTGTAGTTCTTGCGGCTTGGGGTGTGGCGTTTAGGGTTTTGAGCCTGTAGGGTTGCATTGCGCTCGTCCGGCTATATCGCTTGTAAAACGGCTCTTGAAGCCTTGGGGACGATGTGAACACTAAAAGGATTTTATGGTTCATATTCCATACTAAGATGTATAGTCGTATAGGGTATATGACTTGGGATGTTCCCCCTTATACGAACAGTCCTCAATAGGGATTATAGTACCCCCTATGATAGTCCTTATTAGGACTGCTAGTATGAGGGGGAAAATCCCGGCATATGACCCCTAATTTTAGGGTTCATGTAGTCCCCAAACGAGGTTCTGTCTATCCTGCGCGCCCCGGGTTCCTGCCGCCGTCGGACGGCTGCACGTACCATGCTTGCCGTCCGACCCTACTAAACCCCAAACCTGGGTGGGGAATGCCAGAAAAAGCAGCTGCTATACACCCTAAACCCCTAAAACCTCAACCCTAAACCCTCAACCCTACACCCTACGCCCTAAACCCTCAACCCTAAACCCTACTTGATGCACGGTCACGGCCCCGATCTGTCCTCAGCTTCGAGATGCCACTGTGCACTGGGTTTAGGGTTCAGAGTTCAGGGTTTAGGGCGCTACGGCACAATACAGAATACCTGGCGGACCAGATGAACCCTGAAAGGGTTTAGGGTTCATCATAGGAATGGTAGTAGTCTTGGGTTTAGGGTTTAAGGATTCATATTATATCTTCACAGGAATTCTAGTAGTATAGGGTATATATGACCCCAAGCTTAAGGTTCGTTTGGTTTTGAGGGTACCTGAGCCTTTGGCCGTAATCATACCCGAATTAGGCACAGGATTTGCAGTAATTATTTACTAAACCCTAAACCTTAAACCTCGAACCCTAAACCCTACACCCTTAGGCCCCCAAGGATTCGGCCGCACCCAGAAACACTTCCACGCTTCCTTGGAGTGTAGAGGTTATGGGGGTTCCTCAGCAACCTGAGAATCAACTTCGAAGGCTTAGGGCTTAGGGTTTAGTTAGGGTTTAGGGTTCAGGGTTCAGGGTTCAGGGTTTAGGGTGGTGAAATGCTGTACTTAGGGTTGTGCTTCTTGGCATAAAATATCCTCAACCCTTGGCTCCTCTTCTTAAGGCGGGATGATTTCTGACGAAAACACCCCAAACCCTAAACCCTAAACCCTAAACCCTAAACCCTAAACCCTAAACCCTAAACCCTAAACCCTAAACCCTAAACCCTAAACCCTAAACCCTAAACCCTAAACAAGTCGGAGGCGCTGTTTGATACACGTCGTCGGCTGCACGCAACGCAGCGCGCAGCAGCCCAGGCACAGCCTCGTGCTGGGTGCTGGGCTGGTGCTCTCCACATTTAGGGTTTAGGGTTTAGGGTTTAGGGATGTTCCCCGCCCAAAACTAACAGTCCTTAATGGGGATTATAGTATCCCCACTTAGAATCCCCATCAAGGACTGTTAGTGTAAGGGGGATCATCCCAAGTTAGGGTTATTTAGGGTTCCCACGTAACCTTGCAACTGAGAGATTCTAAGAGTTTAATGAGCAGTCGTGCCCACTGCAAGCACGATGAGGCCGGTCCAAGATTGCAGGGTGTGCTACGCAAGGTTGCAGAGCGTGCTATGCAAGGTGTCCCTAAACCCTTTTGAACCCTGACTCCTGAAGTGAGCTGGGAAAGGCCTTCGACAAACTTCGGGCAGACACAACTACAACGACGTACATTCTACAAGCCTGCAAAGTCAGGTCCACACTGCACGCCCTCAAGTCGAACACAAACCCCATACGACTCCTACAGCTCTTTGGGGACCCAAAAACCTAGTCTAAACCACTGTCGCATCACCGAGCGCTACGAGCAGATAGCACAGCCCCTGTGCCTCAGCTAGCTGTCTCGGGCTCAGGGTGGGCATGGTCTCTCTCTCGCTCTCTCTCCCTCTCTCTCTCTCGCGCTCTTCCTTGCTAAAAAAAGAAACAAGAATGAGCAAGTCAACAAACGATTAAAGAACAACTAAACGTACGTATGTCACAAACAGTTGTGCAGGTATGTGCATTGTGCATGTGCAAATATTTATGTATTTAGGTTATCTTAACTTGGTTAAGTATAAATACAAGTCTACATTTCTTGTACACATATACACCAGAAGCATGGCGGTCTTCATCCTGCCGCGCAACTACATGGCAACCGCCTATCTTAGCAAACCACGAGCCCAAATCGCAAAACGAGCCCCAAATTGCAAACAGGGTTTAGGGTTTAGGGTTTAGGGTTTAGGGTTCAGGGAACACAGTCCCTGCAAAATTCGGTCCAGCAGCATCTCAGTACCGGCTTTGCAGCAGAAGTCGCACTCGAGGCAGCAAAGAGTCTCCTTTCTTCATGTTTTTGCTGACACCCCAAACCCTAAACCCTAAACCCTAAACCCTGAACCCTAAACCCTAAACCCTAAATCCTAAACCCTAAACCCTAAACTAAACCCTAAACCCTGAACCTTAACCCTAAACCCTGAACCCTAAACCCCAGAGGATTTAGGGCGGTGGGAGGCTTCGGCTTCAGGGCTTTCCGAGGATCTGAAAAGCTGGAGTCAGGGGCCGCGCAGGCCACTTTTTGAAGCTTTCGAACCGATCATGACAAAGGGACTGGGGTTTAGGGTTTAGGGTTCAGGGAGTAGGGTTTAGGGTTTGAGGTTTGGGGTTTAGGGTTTAGGGTCTAGGGCTCAGGGTTTAGGGTTTAGGGTTAGGGTTTAGGTCAACATGGCAACTGACAGCCACACCCAGCCCACTTTTGAAATCACAGCCGACACAATCCAGGGAAGTCCCTCGTATCAGGAACCCCGATTCCGTTGACAAGCTAGGCTCACGTTGCGATCAAATGAGAAGGCCTTAAAGCCTAAACCCCAAACTCCAAACCCTAAACCCTAAACCCTAACCCTAAACTGTAAACCCTAAACCCTCAAGACAAAATAAATAGAAATTGTATGTGGTATCATTATGAATTTCCCAAGTTATTTGTCTAAACAGCTGACAAGCTTCCCCCCTCCCCCCCCCCCTCCCCCCTCCCCCCCCCCCCCTCCCCCTCCCCTCCCCCCCCTCCCCCCCCCCTCTCCCCCCCCTCTCCCCCCCTCTCCCCCCCCCCCTTCCCCCCCCTCCCCCCCCTCCCCCCCCCCCCCTCCCCCCCCCCTCCCCCCCCCCCCTCCCCCCCCCTCCCCCCCCCCCCCCCCCCCCTCTCGGCATTTGAAATACAAGGTATTACGAACATTTAAGTAATCTTAATACAATGTATAATAATAATGAAATATCATTTGAATTTATCATTTGATATTAGCCCCCCCCCCCCCCTCCTTCCCCCTCCCACCCCCCGCCCCCCTTCCCTCAAAAACTGAAAAACACAGTTCCAAAAAAGCAAAACCAAAACGCTTCGCTCAAAACTTTCAGTCAAACTTTTTGGGACCCAACCCTATACAATTTCTATGAACCCCAAACCCTAAAACCCCCCCCCCTAAACCCTAGGTTTGCCGTCCTTGGCTGCGCATCCGAGGCCGGAGGACTCGAAAAGAAAGCCAGTGAAACAGCCTAAGGGTTGGGGGTGTTGGAGGGGTTAGGGTTTAGGGTCTAGGGTCTAGGGTTTAGGGTTTAGGGTTTAGGGTTTAGGGTTTAGGAAAGTTGGAAGAGAATGTAGATCCAAAATAAGAGGGGCCAAAAGTGTCCTCTAACCTACCAATAGTTCGCCACATTAAGAGTTGATTACTTACAGAAGGGAACGTAAAAGCTGAACAAAACGGGGTAAAAGGCTACCTCTGGGCTTCAGGTTTAGGGGCGTTGACTCCCACACTGAGAAGGTTTTGGTGTTCAGGGTTTAGGGTTTACAAGGTTTATACTTGCTTATTTTTCGTTTTATGGTTTAGGGTTTAAAAAGCTTAGTTTTTGTTTCGTTTTAGGGTTTAAGGGGTTTAGGGCGGGGGGAGAAGCGGAGTTCCTGAGGGCTTTTCATGTTGTCACGTTCGGGAGAGGGGGTTTAGGCTTTAGGGCACAGGGGTCATACTCGACGTGGCCGTCCTTGTCCTAGTGGTGCAAGTGGTAGCCAAGAAGTTGGAGTACCCGAAGCCCTCACCCTCGAACCCCAAATCCTAAAATTGAACCCTAAACTCTAAACCCTAAACCCTAAAAGCCCACGGTGCTGGACCGGAGCTCCACAAACACCCTAAACCCTAAACCCTGACCATAAACCCTAAACCTTAAACCCTAAACCCTAAACCCTGACCCTAAACCCTAAACCCTAAACCCTGAACCCTTAACATGTGGCCACAAGGATGGCTGCTTCGGGAATCTTGGTTGAGTTGAGCCATTACCCGCGGGTTTAGGGTTTAGGGTTTAGGGTTTAGAGTTTAGGGTTTAGGGATGAGGGTTTATAAGGCTTCGACTTCTTTCAAAGTTGTCAGACAAAGGATGCCATGCTGGGGATTTAGGGTTTAGGGTTTAGGGTTTCCTGTTACGGTCCCCCAAATCGTAGGAATCCCTTATAGTAAGGACCCCAGGAAGGTACCCCCCAATTTCGGAAACCCATGTGCCGCTAACTTGTTAGCTTCAGTTCCCCAAACAAGTCCTAAACGCTCAAATTTAAATCCCCTAAAAGTCCCTGACACGGCAACCCGGCAATTTGCACTAAACCCTAAACCCGACACACTACACCCTAAACCCTAAACCCTAAACCCTAAACCCTAAACCCATTCTCGAAGTCCACCCAGGTCGCAGCAGCAAGCGCTGTAGATCGTCACCTTCCAGCCCCGCAGGATTGCCACCCAAACCACTTTGCCAAGCTACGCTTTAGGGTTTAGGGTTTAGGGTTTAGGGTTTAGGGTTTAGGGTTTAGGGTTTAGGGTTTAGGGTTTAGGGTTTAGGGTTTAGGGTTTGGGGGCCCTCAAGCCCCTGAACCCTAAACATCTAAGCCTTAAACCCTATGAATTGGGATGTTCACCCTTATACTAACAGTCCTTCATAGGGACTATAATCGGAGGTACTATCATCCCTTTTAAGGACTGTTAGCATAAGCGGGGGAACATCCCATCCTCAAAGCCTTATAAACCTTATGAACACCCTATATGCCCTGTAAGAAACCCGGAATCCGACTACTTCTCCAATAACTAAGGATTTACTTAAAGTCTAAACCTGATTTATTCCTACTAAACACGGAAACTCAAAAGGGTTTAAAGCTCAGCGATTGGCCCAAGTAAGTAAGTCATCTTTTTCAGCAGTTCTCCGCAACTCCGACCGGTCGTGACCCTGGAGCCCATCTCTGCCCTCGCTACTTGGCGGTTCCAGCGAGTTTAGGGTTTAGGGTTTAGGGTTTAGGGTTTAGGGTTTAGGGTAACCCATTCTAAGTGTAGTGATAACCCGCATATAAGCCCCTCAAGTACCCTTATAGGGTTAGAACTGGGTTGTAAATACAGTTCTGTTTGGATTGCTAAGTGCCATGAATCTCCAAGTATATGCTCAGTTCTCAAAATGATGGTACCCCTTTTTGCGGTACCCTGAAAATTACGGGCCGCCTTATAGTAAGGACCCCAAAAAAGGCCATAGTTTCGAGAAGTTGCCAAATTGGCAGCTCTTTAGATTTCCCAATTCCCATTTCTACGGCCATCTTCTTTTTGATTAGGGTTTAGGGTTTAGGGCTTAGGGTTTACCAAAACCCCAAAAACGTGTAAAAACAATAGTCCTTTCATGGGTTTCGGGCGTTTTTACATTGAGGAATCATGGTACTTTTTTGGTTTCGGGCGACTGTTTACATACTTTGGCGGTCCAGGTAAGGTTCAGGGCTTAGAGCTTGCGGCTTTGATGTGTCTAGCCTACCCAGAGACTCCCAAACCCCTTAACTAAGGAATATACCTTAAATCATATCCGGGTTCCAAATATATTTTAAAGGATATTCCTTAGTTAAGGGGCTTTAGAGTCTCTCCCCAGGTTCAGGAACTAAGAATCAGAGAGTGCTCTGCTTGATGGAGTTCACTTTATGCTGTTGGACCTTAGCCTAAACCCTGAACCCCAAACCCTAAACCCTCAAGCCCTTAAGCCCTAAACCCCAAACCCTAAACCCTTAAGCCCTTAAGCCCGAAACCCTAGTTTTGGGCATCAAGTTTCATTTCCCCGCCTTCGACTCATCGATCGAGTCCATCTGCATCTGCGTTGGGGCTCCCATGTTCACAAGGTGGTCTAACGGGCTGTTTGCGGGGAGCGGCTGCCTTGGATCCCAAAAAGGTGGCTGCGGGTGCGCCATGAATCATCCCTTCCCTCGCTCCCTCCACTCTCTCTCTCTCTCTCTTCTCTCTCTCTCTCTCTCTCCCTGACTTTCTCTCTCTCTCTCTCTCTATCCTTCTTTTCCTGCTTCTTCTCCTGGGCAAGCAGAGAGGAGCTGGCCCTCTCTCTCTCTCTCTCTCTCTCTTGAGTGCTCAGTCCAGCTTTCAGACGCGCAACAGCCGAGCCCGCTAGGATCCTCTAGGAATTATCCCAGGGCCTATGTGTTGCAGACTTCAGTTACGGCATCGGGACGCATGAGGCCCCTTCTGCTGTACATGATTTAGGGTTTAGGGTTTAGAGTTTAGCCAAGTTTAGGGGTTTAGGGTTTAGGGTTTAGGGTTTAGGGTTTAGGGTTTAGGGTTTAGGGTTTAGGGTGAGCGACTCATCAGACGCACCTTTTCAACGCGTGGCATCCCTAAAGCGCTTTGGCGGGGGTCCTGCCTGTGAGGACCTATCGACGATTCGACTGCCGGATGTTGCCGCACTGCACAACCCTAAAACCCTAAAACCCTAGGCCCTAAACCCCAAGCTCTGTCAGACGTAATGTGCTTCTCTGGGTCCGAATCCCGTTTAGAATCTTATAGTCCATATCCTCCCATCTATGATTTCAGCTTTAGAGACCGCCAAACACCAACACGCTAAAGCTGGTTCCCTACGGGTCCATGTACCCATATAGGATATACTTGGCCCCTTATATAAGATGAACCTCTTTAAGGGTTGCAACTCGGCAGATCCGTACAAAATGGAGCATGCCGCCCCGACTTTTCCACAAGCTACAGCTGCGCGGAGTCGCAAAAAGTCAGTCGACTGCTAGTCGGCTGCGGACGATGTAGGGGTTTAGGGCTTAGGGCAGGGGTATGGGGCCTTAGTGCTTCAATCAAGCTTAGGGCCGGGTTTCAAGGGGTTCGGGTTGAGGTTCTGGGGGTTTTGACACTGTAAGTTGGCATTCGGCTCTTTGCGAACTTTTGCGAACCGCTCAGCAGACGGAGATAGCGAGATCTCTGTGGATCTAACTAGGCCTTGGCCTCTCCAATTTTCATGCAGCAGCCGACCTGGAGAGAGCAGCCACACGCCCAAGCATTCTTTTAATATCCTTAGTTTTGTTGTGCTTTTAGTTTGCGCTTATTAACAAAGTCTTATGGTCAACATCCTCTTAATATTCGGGGCCATGAGCCTACGCTGGAGCAGTTAGGGCCGGCTCAAGAACGTTGGTTGCTTAAGCCCTCGTAGCCCATGGATGTGGCGAATACTTGACCCTCGAAGCCTTGAGTGGTTTTTCAGGTTTTAAGGCGCAGATCTATGCACTGTAAAGTGGCCAAGCTTGGTGAACCTGCGGCCACCCATTCTGTTACGAAGATCCATTGGCATTCCGGAACCTGGTGGGCTTGGAAGTCCATGGATACTTTTAGCCAAAAAATGCCCCAAGCTAGACGGTAAGCTAGTATATAACGGCTACAGTCGCCCTGCCTTGTTTAAACTGCCCATGAACCTCCAAGCAAAAGCCCTCAAGCACTATGCCCGTGAAACCCTTGCGGCAGCCTTGGGGTAGCAGACCAGGCAGCATGCGGCGAGCAAAGCCGGCACCTTTTCTTCGAAAGGCATGTTGCTGAGCTATAGCGGACTTGACATGGGATCTAAGCTGGGTTTAGGGCTTCAATCGGGGTCTTTGCTGGAAGCTGAAGCGAAACCCAAACAAGGGGCACTGCTAAAGAAGAGCGGTACTTTCAACCATACCTGAGACATGACGGACCTGCCCTACAACCTTCTGGTACTTCAGGGCCAGAATGCCTAAACCCTAAACCCTAAAACCTGAACTCTAAACCCTTCAACGGTTGAATTTCAGCCATTCATCCTAGGGGGCCTTAAGTGGCAGGCCTCAGCATCGCATGGCAAGGCGATGGCCTCGACCAGGCAGCAGCATTGGCCCTGCCTCCAAGTTTAAACACTAGGGTTTAGGGTGTAGGGTTTACGGTTTAGGGTTTGGGGTTTGGGGTTTAGGGTTTAGGGTAAGTTAGGGCGTTTAGTGTGGTTAGGGTGTTGGGGGTTGGGGGGTTTGGGGTAAAGAGCTCCAGGTGTCGGGTTGGGGTTCAGGCTTTTCCGCAAGCACTTCTCTGCAACACCACGTAGGGCTTAGGGCTTAGGGCTTAGGGCTAAGGGTTTAGGGTACCCTGAACGCTAAACCCTAAGGCCCCCCAAGCATCAGGCCGCACCCCGAACACCCTACGCTTCCTTGGAGTGTAGATCAACGTCGAAGGTTTAGGGTTTAGGGTTTAGGGTTTAGGGTTTAGGGTAGGGTTTAGGGTTTAGGGTTTAGGGTTTAGGGTGAGGGTTTAGGGTGGTGAAAATGCTGTACTTAGGGTTGTGGTGGCTCTTGGCATTAAACATCCTCAACCCTTGGCTCCTCTTGCCCCTGCTCCCCCGCCCACCCATTTCGTACGTGCTGTTGGGCAGCCTTAAGGCGGGATGATTTCTGACGAAACTACCCCTAAGTACCAGTATAGTGGTTATGTACTCGGGCCCTAAAACCACTAATTATATGGGAACCCCTTGAAGGCCCAGTGCATACCATTTAGGTACATGGACCCTTAGGGTACCCCAAACCCTATACACCCTAAACCCCCAACCCCCAAACCCCCAACCCTGCACCCTCAACCCTAAACCCTGACGAAAACACCCCAAACCCTAAACCCTAACCCTAAACCCTAAACCCCAAGCCCTAAACCCTAAACCCTCAACCCTAAACCCTTAGGGTACCCCAAACCCAAAACGAGTCGGAGGCGCTGTTTGATACATGTAGTCGGCTGCACGCAACGCAGCGCGCAGCAGCCCAGGCACAGCCTCATGGTTTAGGGTTTAGGGTTTGGGGTTTGTGGTTTAGGGTTTAGGGTTTAGGGTTGAGCTCTCGTCAGCTGGGAAAGGAAAGGCCTTCGAAAAACTTTCTGTCCAGGCAGACATACCCTAAACCCTAAACCCTAAACCCTAAACCCAAACCCTAAACCGACTAACATCCTACAAACCGGCAAAGTCACGTCTATACTGCAACGTCCTCGAGTCGACACAGATGACAAGACCCCATACGACCCCCCACAGCTTTTTAGGGTTTAGGGTTTAGGGTTTAGAGTTTAGGGTTTAGGGTTTAGGGATACTTTTTAGGGACCCGATACCTTAAACACTGTCGCATCACAGATCTCTACAAGCAGATAGCACAGCCCCTGTGCCTCAGCTAGCTGTCCGGCTCAGGTGTGGGGGGGCGATGGTCTGTCTCTTTCTCTCTCTCTCTCTCTCTTTCTTTCGCTTCTCTCGCTCTCTCTCTCTCTCTCTTCCGCGCTCTCTTCCTTTCTACATAGAAAAGAACATGAACAAGTCAACACACGGTTAGAGAACAACTAAACGTACGGATTTATCACAAACAGTTGTACATGTATGTGCATGTGCAAATATTCATGAGTTTAGATTATATGTTAACTTGGTTATGTAGAAATGCGAGTCTACATTTCTTGTACATATTGGTAGTTCTCTTTGGGTACCCCATATAGTACGGCACCCTTAAAAAAAGGACCCCAAAAGGGACCCTCAATTGGAGAACTACTCATATGTACACCAGGAGCATGGCGGTCTTCATCCTGCCCGCGCAACTACGTGGCAACCACCTATCCTAGCAGACCATCAGCCCAACCCGCAGAACGAGCCCAAATTGCAAGCAGGGGTTAGGGTTTAGCAGCTCAGGGTTTAGGGTTTAGGGTTTAGGGTTTAGGGTTTAGGGAACACAGTCCCTGCAAGATTCGGTCCAGCAGCATCTCAGTACCGGCTTTGCAGCAAAAGTCGCACTCGAGGCAGCAGAGAGTCTCCTTTCTTCGCGTTCTTGCTGACACCCCTAAACCCCTAAACTCTAAACCCTGAATTCTAAACCCGAAACCCTTTTGCTGCCGGGCTGTTGCAGTAAGCCGGGTTAAACCCTAAACCCTAAATCCTAAAACCCGCTCTCTCTCTCTCTCTCTCTCTCACAGGCCCTAAAACCCTAAAACCCTAAAACCCTAAACCCTAAAACCCTAAAACCCTAAAACCCTAAAACCCTAAAACCCTAAACCCTAAACCCTAAACCCTAAACCCTAAAACCTAAACCCTAAACCCTAAACCCTAGAGGATTTAGGGTGTGTGAGAGACTTCGGCTTCAGGCTTTCCGAGGATCTGAAGGGCAGGAGTCATGGGCCGCGCACGCCCCTTTTTGAAGCTTTCGACCCGGTCATGACAAAGGGACTGGGGCTTAGGGTTTAGGGTTTAGGGTTTAGGGTTTAGGGTTTGGGGTTTGGGGTTTGGGGTTTAGGGTTTAGGGTTTAGGGTTAGGGTTTCGGCCAACATGGCAACTGACAGCCACACCCCGCCGACTTTCGAAATCACAGCCGACACAATGAAGGGAACCCCGATTCCGTTGATAAGCTTGGCCCAGACAGCGACCACCGAGCATCGCTCGATTCAGGATTCAGTGTTGCGATTGAATGAAAAGGCCTTGAGCCCTAAACCCTAAACCCCAAACCCTCAACCCCCAACCCCCAACCCCAACTTTGCCGTCCTTGGCCGCGCATCCGAGGCCAGAGGACTCGAAAAGAAAGCCAGTGAAGCAGCCTAGGGGTTAGGGTTTAGGGTTTGTTTAGGGTTTAGGGTTTAGGGGTTTAGGGGTTTAGGGGTTTAGGGGTTTTCGGGGTTTTCGGGGTTTTCGGGGATTTCGGGGTTTGGGGGTTTGGAGGTTTGGGGGTTTAGGGTTTGGGAGGTTTGGGGGGTTTAGGTTTGGGAGCTGCTAGGGCTTGGTAGGTCAGTAACCATATTACACTGCGTTACAAGGGTTTCTAAAACCAAAAAAGGGGGCCAAAAGGGCCCCACTAACCTACCAAAAGTTAACCACACTATACCCTAAACCCTAAACCCTAAACCCTAAACCCTAAACCCTAAACCCTAAACCCTAAACCCTAAACCCTAAACCCTAAACCCCAAACAGGGAACCCAGAAGCCAATTTAACGGGGCAAAAGGGTACCTCTACGCTTCAGGTTTAGGGGCGTTGACTCCCACACTGAGAAGGGTTTAGGGTGCAGGGTGTTTGCAAGGTTTTTGTTTTGTTTTTTCGTTTCTTTTTTTAAGGTTTTTAGTTTTTTTGTTATTTCTTTTTTTTTCGTTTTAGGGTTTTTTTAGTCTAGAAGGTTTAGCTGTTTGTTTCGTTTTAGGGTTTAAGGGGAGAAGCAGAGTTCCTGAGGGCTTTTCATGTTGTCACGTTCGGGAGAGGGGGCTTAGGGTTTAGGGCTCAGGGTTTAGGGCACCCTGATCAAACTCGACGCGGCCGTCCTTGTCCTAGCGGTGCAAGTGGTAGCCAAGAAGTTGGAGTACCCTAAGCCCTCACCCTAGAACCCCAAACCCTAAACCCTACACCCTAAAACCCACATGCTTCACCGTTGCCTGAACCTCAAAAGCTCCAAAAACCCGAAAGCCGAAACCCTCAACCCTGAACCCTGAACCCTAAACCCTAAACCCTGAACCCTAAACCCTGAACCCTAAACCCTCAACCCTGAACCCTAAACCCTAACTATGTGGCCACAACGATGGCCACCTCGGGGATCTTGTTTGGGTTGAGCCTTTACTGCGGTTTCGACTTTGGGGATTTAGGGTTTAGGGTTTAGGGTTTAGGGTGTAGGGATTTAGTGCTTTGAGCTTTAGACGTCTTTCTGTTGTTAGGAAAGGGAAGCCACGCTCTGAACTTGCTATGTGTTCATGTGCTGTTTGTTAGTTGAAGTCCCCAGACACGTCCTAAAGCCAAAGCCCCCTAAACATCCCTCATGCAGCAACCCGGCGTTTTTTCCTAAACCCTAAACCCTAAAACCCTAAAACCCTAAAACCCTTAAACCCTTAAACCCTTAAACCCTTGTTTTGATTCCGGGCTCTACTCGATGTCAGCCGGAACCAAAGACTCAACCCACTTCGCTCCATCTCAACCCTCTCTCTCTCTCTCTCTCTCTCTCTCTCTCTCAGGCAATCGAAACGTCAAGCCAGCCAGAGACAGCTCTCCTGGCCACCCCCGCGAAAGTGTAAGCGAAACGGTCAGAAGTGTGCGAATTACTCTCAACCCTAAACCCTAAATCCTCAAACCCTAAACCCTAAACCCTAAACCCTAAAACCCTAAAACCCTAAAACCCTTAAACCCTTAAACCCTTAAACCCTTGTTTTGATTCCGGGCTCTACTCGATGTCAGCCGGAACCAAAGACTCAACCCACTTCGCTCCATCTCAACCCTCTCTCTCTCTCTCTCTCTCTCTCTCTCTCTCTCTCTCTCTCAGGCAATCGAAACGTCAAGCCAGCCAGAGACAGCTCTCCTGGCCACCCCCGCGAAAGTGTAAGCGAAACGGTCAGAAGTGTGCGAATTACTCTCAACCCTAAACCCTAAATCCTCAAACCCTAAACCCTAAACCCTAAACCCTAAACCCTAAAACCCTAAAACCCTAAAACCCTAAACCCATTCTCAAAGTCCACCCAGGTCGCAGCAGCAGGCGCTGTAGATCGTCACCTCCCAGCTCGGAAGATTGCTGCCCAAACCACTTTGCCAAGCTACGGACGTCCTCAAGTCCCTAAACCCCTGTTAGGGTTTAGGGTTTAGGGTTTAGGGTTTAGGGTTTAGGCTTGCTTGGAGGTTCACGGTACTTAGTAACCCAAATGAAGCTGCACTTATAAACAAATTATAACTCTATGGGGGTGCTTAAGGGACCCCTAAACCCTAAACCTCTAAAACCCTATGAACACCCTGTATGCCCTGTACTAAACCCGGAATCCGATAAGGACTCTCTTCATCTTACTGCTCCAACGACCAAGGATTTACAAAGGCTAAACCTGTTCATTCCTACCAAATAAGGAAACCGAAAAAGTTGGAAGTTCAACTTTGGAAGCTACTGGCTAAGTAAGTCATTTCTGGCCG
Source organism: Symbiodinium natans (assembly GCA_905221605.1). Taxonomy (NCBI): domain Eukaryota; class Dinophyceae; order Suessiales; family Symbiodiniaceae; genus Symbiodinium; species Symbiodinium natans. The sequence goes on from CAJNDS010002568.1 coordinate 206,156, forward strand.
TTCCACGCAACTCCGACCGGTCATGACCCTGAATCCCGCTGCTCGCCATATGGGCGGCTCTTTAGGTTTCCCAATTTCTATGTCGCGGTCTTGTTCTTTTGATCAGGGTTTAGGGTTTAGGGCTTGGGGAAGTTTAGGGTGGGCCCTTCTCGAGAGTTCCCAAATTCCATGTTAAGGTTTGCCATACTTTGGGGGTCCAGGCAAGGTTTAGGGCTTCTAGAGTTTGCGGCTTTGATGTTTCTTGGTTCAGCAAGCTCAGAATCAGAGAGTGCTCTTGAATCGCTTGGTGGAGTCCACTTTATGTTGTTGGACCTATGCCAAAACCTGAAGCCCTAAACCTGTAAGCAAGCCTTGAAGCCCGAAACCCTAAACCCTAAACCCTACGCCTTTAAGCCCGAAACCCTAGTTTTGGGCATCAAGTTTCATTTCCCCGCCTTCGACTCATCGATCGAGTCCATCTGCATCTGCGTTGGGGCTCCCATGTTCACAAGGTGGTCTCGGGCTGTTTGCGGGGAGCGGCTGCCTTGGATCCCAAAATGGTGGCTGCGGGTGCCCCATGAGTCATCGGTTCTCCCACTCTCTCTCTCTCTCTCTCCCTCTCCCTCTCTCCCTCTCTCTCTTTCTGGGTTTAGGGTTTAGGGTTTAGGGTTAGGGTCTCTCCCGCACGCTTGACCCCCCCCCCGGAGGGACGGCTCGCTCTCTCCCCCTCTCTCTCTTGCGTCTCAGTCCAGCTCTCAGACGCGCAACAGCCGAGCCCATCTAGGATCCTACAAGTATTATCCCGGCCTATCTGTTCCAGACTTCAGGTACGGCATCAGGCTGCATCGGGTCCCTTCTGCTGCTCACGGAAAGAGAAACTTATGAGGCTTTCCCTAAACCCTACACCCTAGGCCCTAAACCCTAAACCCTCAAACCTAAACCCCAAACCCCAAACCCCAAACCCCAAACCCTAGACCCTAAACTAAACCCTAAACCTTCTTCGGGCCACACGCATGTTGCAGGCGGCCTTTCTTCTTCGTAGCATTCGGCATCTGCTTTCATCTGGCTGACGCCGCGCAGTTTGGGCACAGAAGCGTGCTTGTAAGGAAACCTTGTGCACATCCTAGAAAACCGGATGCACCCTAAAAGGGTTTAGGGTTTAGGGTTTGGGGTTCGGGGTTTAGGGCTCATATTACCTTATAAGAGGAGTTATAGTAGCACAGTAGTACAGAGTGTATGAACCTTATGTTGTCATGGGAGGTTTTACACGCTGAGTTTTCGGAGGGCATTTGGAAGCTCAGCCTTACTGAACCCCACACCCTAAACCTCTAAAACCCCTAAACTCCTAAACCCTGGACCCTATAAATCTAAGGGTCTTAATTAGGTTTAGGGTTTAGGGCTTCGGGTTTCGGGAAGTGGGAGTCGTCCCCACTCAGCCAACTCCCAGAATCTCTGTTGGCTAATTGAGCCCGTGACGACGATATCTGGGACGAACGCCGGGAAAAGGAGCAGAATTTGCCCAGAAAAGCACTATTATTGAGTCCTTAAGGGAAGGGGTTCAAGGCTTGGGGGGGGGGGGGGGGGTTATGTGTAAATGAAGGTTCCCTCCCCACTACTCCCTAAAGCATGAGCGCCCCTCCCTGAAGGACCCCGGAACAGTATAATGAAGCACCGTAACCCTAAACCCTAATTCCTAAACCCTAGACCCTAAACCCTACACCCTAGACCCTAAACCCTAAAACCTATAAACCCTAACTTATAAGCCGCAGGCGAGGAAACGCACATGCCCAATGCCTACGTGCGCTGAGGGTTTAAGGGTTCAGGGTTCAGGGAGGCAGATCCGAAGGTATCCAGGAACAGAAATGCAATAGGTTTAGGGTTTAGGGTTTAGGGTTTAGGGTTTAGGGTTTGGGTTTAGGGTCATGTAGCCCAAGGAATGGGATTCAAGAATGCCCCCAAGACCCGAACCAGAGAAACCGAAACTCCTGTAAACTTAAAGGCACAAGGTTTCCTGGAACAGCTGGGGGTCCGCAGGGTTTCCCCGAGGACTTCTTCTACGCTGCACATCTAGAGTCCGGTTTAGGGTTTAGGGTTTAGGGTTTAGGGTTCGGGGAGTTCTTTGCGCGAACAGCGCTGAGGATTCGCTTACTTCAGGCTCGCCGCGATTCACCTCGGAAAGAAGCGTTGGAGAGTGGAGTTACGAACCCCCGCCTTCAAAGGTGTGAGACCCAGCGGTGTTGAAAGAATCTGGCCAGAAGTTTCGCCAGGTAGTTGCACAAATCCGCCGACACCCACGCTGAACTCTGCGCGTTTAGGTGTAGTCTAGGGCTCCAAGTATGGGCCCCTGAATTTGGGTTTTCTTGTTGTTTCGGGTCCCTATAAACAAGGGTAAGGGACCATAGTAAGGGCCCAGGGTTCCAACCTTAGGTTTTGGGTTGAACAAGTTTGGCACTAAGTGGCTTTGGTGTTTGCGCGTTGCTGGGAGTTTACGGTGTCCAGGCCATCTTCCCTCTGGTATCTCATCCCCCCCACCTCCCCCAACCCTAAACCCACAAGCAAAGCAAGGCTTCCAAGCTCGGTCGGCTTTTTCGTTCAGGGCTTCAGGATTCATAGGCTGTAGGCTTTGCGCCATCAACCCATGCTAGCCTACACCCGGCACCCTATAGACTGGAAAGCTAGTTCCGTTTAAGGTTCGGTGTAGGGGGGTGCGAGTATACAACCCAAAAGAAGCCCCGCTTCGCTACCCCCCTGCCACCACCACCCCCCTGACCAGCAAAGGGGGTAACAGCCCCTAAAACCTTACGATCCAAAGGCTTTCTCGAATTTATTGGGCCTTGAAATGTGGGCTGGCCCGGCTGCCCAGGCGGCGCGCACAAGCGTTTACAACTAGAATTGGCTTTTGGGGGCTACTGGAGGAAAATTATGAAGGGACCATAGGGGGATACCATTTGTAGTTATTCCGACCCCTTATTATAGAGGTTTTTAGGGACACTTCGGCAGCGGGTGTGAGGCGGTACTCGCCCAGAGGCAATTTCGGGACTGGCTGCCCAAAAGATGCCTCAAACCACGGCACAGGATGCTAGGGGAGATGTTGGTTAGGGTTGGGTGGTTTAGGGTTAGGGTTCAGGGCTTAGGGCTTAGGGCTTAGGGTTTAGGGTTAGGGCTTAGGGTTTAGGGTTTAGGGCTTAGGGTTTAGGGCTTAGGGTTTAGGGTTTAGGGTTTGGCTCAACCCGAAGCTCCTTTGCATTAGGCTTGCTTCTGTCCTCGCCTGGTTAGACCCGAGTGACTGGCGCTACTTCCAGTCGACAAGCCTATTCTGCACCAACCCCCTAATAATAAAAATCCCCCGAATCTACTATAATGTTGCTATCATGGGGTGTATTTAGTATTAGGGGGTAGGGGGGGGGTTTAATATTAGGGGGAGGGGATTACTCTGCACTAACTTGAAATCAGCCCGAGACCCTATAAAGCCTAAAGCACATTGTTCCCTCTTATACGAACAGTCCTTCATAGGGAGTATAGTACCCCCAATTATAGTCCCTATTAGGACTGCTGCAATAGGTTGGGGGGGGGGGGGGGGTATCCCAGCCAGGTTTAAGGTTTAGGGTTTAGACCCTGTAAAGCCTGAAACCTCCTCCAGGTCTTACAGTTTGTGACATTAGGCTTGACGAGGGTTGCCCTAAACTATATACTGTTTGCTTAAGAACACCCCCAACAAAAAATAATAATAATGACTATGTATATAGTTATATATATATATATATATATATACATTTCTTCCCTATAAGGGCAATAGGGGGATTATCTATTATTATCAAGCAATGGCAAATAGTAGGAACCCGTCACCCTAAACCCCTGAATTTGTACCTGTTGCGGGGGGGTTCTTAATCAATTGGTAGACATTGGTAGATTTTTTCGGGCTCTTTCACAGTAGCCCCTAAACTAAACTCTAAACCCTAAACCCTCGAGATAAGTCATCCTCCGCCTTTAAGGGTGGTGGGCCGAAATAGAAAGCGGAAGCGCCGATTTTCAGCTTTGCGGGGCGTGAGAAAAACCCCATGCAACTTCCATCAGCCAGCAATATAATTCGCTTGGCATCTCCAAATCTCGGACAAGGACTTCTAGTGGGAGTAGCCGGACAAATGCTGCTTAGGCGGGTTAAACCCTAAACCCTAAACCCCCAATTAACCTTAGTTGCTGAGTTCATAAGCCCCAAAAAAGTGTACACTTTGAGTTCTACAGGGGATTATAGTACCCCAAAAGTGTAAAGTGTACTCACTCAACAACTAAGTAACACAATTCCGAACAACCCGGTTGCCCGTGTCCTGCCCTTCAAAGAGATACCCGCCAGACAGGCCGCACAAAGCTCCAACAACGACGTGGAACCGCTAGCTGTTGGGTTTGGGCTTCAGGGTTTAGGGCTAGGGTAGGCATGCGAAGCAATCGGAACATGGGGGGCTTGCATTGAATGTCGAGGCGTCGAGGGCAAGCACAAGAACACACTGTGGGTGCGAAATCGGCACGGCATCCTCGTTCGAACCTGTACCACAAAAGAGAGCAGACTGAGGTTTAGGGATTATATCATGATATGTTGTACTTCAAATAAATAAATAAATGAATATATATATATATATGTATATATATATAAAAATGTAATATAGTTGTATTAAATAGTATAAAGTCATATAATATACTTTACCTGATTTGATATATTATACAATAATGATTGTCATTAAATCATGCATGAATGGTCATAGATATGATACAGGGGATTAGGGATGGAGACCTTGCGTTGCCGGAGCTGGCACAAAAATTCGATTTGCTTCCATGCAGCCAAGGACTGCTTGTGGTCTTGGTAGGCTGCGCAATGATCTTGCGACGCTTTGGGGTGCAGGGAGCACTTGACTGTGGAGCTGCATCTGCGAAGAACAAAACAACACGTTAATCCTGGAGCCTAGCTATTTGCCAATCTTATTTTCCATTGCGATTCCTTTGAAACGTGTCATGTCATAAGCGACGATCGAAGACTCTATTCTATGAATAGGGCACCGGATAGGGTTCCAGGGTTTAGAGAGTTCTTCTTTTGTTGCCGCCCCTAAACGGGTATTGCCCCCGCACAAAAGGGCCTAATCTACCCCAATACTACAATCCTTCTACCCTGCCTATAGGAGACTCCGGAATGTGCAGCCTGAGGGTGCGGGGTGTAGCCTTTACCTTTTACTCAATTTTCCACCCTAAACCTTAAACCCTAAATCCCTAAACTCTGTTGGCCTCAAGTTACACGATCGGCTCGAGGGTTTAGGCTTTACAAGGTTTAGGGCTTAGGGTCATACACCGTGGCCATTTTTTTTTCTCTTTTTTTTTCGGGCAACTTAGTTCAAGTTCCTGAAGCCCACCCAGTTCTGCTTTTTCTGAGTTGTGCCTTAAACCCTTTGAAAAATATCTATGAAAAGGTGGCAGGTTTTGGGGTGGGGGGGGGGGGGGGGGGGGGGGGGGGGGGGGGGGGGGGGGGGGGGGGGGGGGGGGGGGGGGGGGGGGGGGGGGCGCTGGATTGTAACAGCGGGCTAAGCCCTAAACCCTTGTAAACTCTTGGAACCCTGATAAACCCTAGCCGCTAATCTCTAAACCTTGGATTTTTGGCCCAGGACTGCGGAGGGTTCGGCCCCTAAGCGCTTATACACCCTAAACCCTGATTGAGGGAGGATTGAGGGATGCTCATTTATGGAGCCCGGCAGTTATCTAGCCCTTAGGGTTTAGGGTTTAGGGTTTAGGGTTTCGGGTTTCGGGTTTAGGCTTTAGGGTTTAGGGCTCAAAGGTTTAGGGTTCAGGGTGGAAACTGCTTCTATGGCTTCGTGCTTCCAGGGGTCTTTGGGCCGGGAGCGGGAAAGTGTCTTGGGAATCACAAGAGGGATGGTTCCAATACATAAATACATAAATAATAAATAAATAAACATATATATATATGTATATCTCTCTACATATATACATATACATGTATATATATATATATATACATGTATGTGTTTATGTTTATAAGCAGAGAGACAGATGGAGTTGAGGGTTTACGGAAGTGCTTATCCGAGCTGCTTGGGCTCCCGCATCCCAGTCCGCACGCCAGGTCCTACTGCGGGCTGCAGCTACACTCGATCAGTACGCTGCCCATGGCCTCAGCACGGAGCGGACGTTGGCTCCGGGTCCAAGTCCCCGAAGCACCCTCAAGCCTATCGGAAGCCCTAAACTCTGAAGCCCGAAACCCTAAACCCTAAACCCAAACCCTAAACCCCAGACCCTAAACTCTAAACCTAAACCCTACACCCTGAGCCCAAAGTCCAAGTCACCTCACAAGAACACGCCGTCTGAGCCGGACCGGTACATGGAACGGCCCTGCTAGTGCCCCGAACAAGGCCACTAGGGTGTACATTGACATGGAAAGGGTTTTGCCACTTGCCGAGCAGCCTCGCACCACACTCCAGGGATGCAACACACAGCACATGAAAGGCGCACCCTAAACCCTTTTGAGCTAAACCCTCAACCCTTTCCCCTGAACCCTCAACCCTTCCCCGGTGGCCTCGATCTGGCCTGCTATCGGTCCATCCTTTTCGGCCGCGCACGGTTTATGGGTTTTAGGGGTTGAAGGGTTGAGGTTGGGATGTTCACTAACAGTCCTCCATAGGGATTATAATAGTGGGTGCTAGAATTCCTATTAAGGACTCTTAGTACAACATCCTAAGGTTGAAGGCTTGAGGGGTTGAAGGGTTTAGAGTTTCGGGTTGAGGGGTCCAAGGGTTCACACGCTCAACGAAAGGAGGCCCATGTCCGCCACAGAGAGCTATTCAGGCCACTCGCACCTCAAAACGGGGAGGGGCACTGGGACCCTAAACCCTAAACCCTATAAACCCCGAAACCCGAAACCCTACACCCCAACACTAACCTAAGAGACCCCCACCTGGCTGCTTGAGATGAAAACTGCCAAAGCCAGACTCTGAAACCGACGCCCGACACCCAAAAAAGAGAAGCACCAAGACCGAACAAATGGCGAATGTGCACTCCCCCCGGTAGCTCAGCAAATATACCCCCCCCCCCCCCAAAAAAAAAAAAGAAGGAACCCAGAACCCCAAGAAGGGAAACCTTTCCAGCCCTCAGCCCTAAACCCTCAACCCGAAACCCAGGACTCCAGACCCTAAACCCTAGACCGTAAAGCACCCTGAACCCCAAACCCTTTTTGCAACAGGCGGACCCCAAACCCTAAACCCTAAACCCTAAACCCTAAACCCTAAACCCTAAACCCTAAACCCTAAACCCTAAACCCTAAACCCTAAACCCGAAGCTTCCCCAAAGCCAACGGGGGTGCCTCGACTTCGCACCTTCCGAGGCCTCACTGAGGAGCTCGGAGCCCTTGGCCTGAGAGGGTTTAGGGTTTAGGGCTAGGGTTTAGGGTTTAGGGTTTGGGGTTTGGGGTTTGGGGTTTGGGGTTTGGGGTTTGGGGTTTGGGGTTTGGGGTTTGGGGTTTGGGGTTTGGGGTTTGGGGTTTGGGGTTTGGGCCCGGGGCTTCGGCTAACAGAAAAAAAACCCGGGCCGTGGATCCTCTCGAATCTGACCCTAAACTCCAATGGCTTTAAGCTGAACAGAAACCCTAAACTCCAACCCTTACCCCCCCCCCCCCCAACATGGCAGAATACTTCACTGATGTCTAGAGTCTAGGGTTTAGGATTCAGGGTTTAGGGGTTTGGGGTTTAGGGTTCAGGGCTAGGGTTTAGGGTTTAGGGTTTAGGGTTTAGGGTTTAGGGTTTAGGGTTTAGGGTTTAGGGTTTAGGGTTTAGGGCTTAGGGCTTAGGGCTTAGGGCTTAGGGCTTAGGGCTTAGGGCTTGGGTTTAGGGTTTAGGGTTTAGGGTTTAGGGTTTAGGGTTTAGGGCTAGGGTTTAGGGTTTAGGGTTTAGGGTTTAGGGTTTAGGGTTTAGGGTTTAGGTTTTATGGTTTTGGGTTTAGGGTTTAGGGTTTAGGGTTTAGGGTTTAGGGTTTAGGGTTTAGGGTTTAGGGTTTAGGGTTTAGGGTTTAGGGTTTAGGGTTTAGGGTTTAGGGTTTAGGGTTTAGGGTTTAGGGTTTAGAGGGCATGGCAGGCTCAGCCCCTGACCATGAGGCTCTCCTCACGCTCCATGTGCCTGCAACGCAGAACTGTCGAACCGAAGTGGGGGGGTTTAGGGTTTAGGGTTTAGGGTTTAGGGTTTAGGGTTTAGGGTTTAGGGTTTAGGGTTTAGGGGGGCAGATTACCCTTGGGACCGACTGAACTCAAAGTTGGGGGTCAACAAAACCCATTATAGGGTGTAGGGTTCGGCTATACTATTTACAGGTATTTGCTTGCCCTTGGGACCAGATGAACCTCAAAATTGGGGAGTCAAAAAAACCCATTATAGGGTTTAGGTGTTAGGGTTTAGGGTCTAGGGTCTAGGTCTAGGGTCTAGGGTTTAGGGTTTAGGTTTTAGGGTTTAGGGTTTGCTACTATAATTCCTATTGAGGTATTTGAACCATGAACCCTCTTAGGGTTCATATGGTCCTCCAGGTACCGAGTCTGGGCCCTGGAATGCCGGGCGCAGGCCCTCAGCAGTACACGGGCCTCCCCTCAAGAACATTCTTGGATGACGCTGTCTGAAGACTCATCATAAGAATCCATGCGCCCCTGGCCCAGTTGGATCCTCCTGGCGCATACCTCTGCATCACCCCGCATATCCCTAAAGCCAATACCCCTAACGTTCTGAAGCCACTTTAGATCCGCACAACAGTTTAAGCCGTGAACATTACTTGGTAGCCCAGCAACCATATTACAACAAGGGCACCCTTCTTGGGTTGGTTACTACTTTTATGAGGGAGCCAACCCATAACAGTAACCAAAGACAAGGTAAATGGCGCCACTGGCCTGCCAAGACCATTTAATCACACCAGAAGCAACGAGGCAGGTGATCCCTAAGCCCTAAACCCTAGCTCTAAACCCTAAACCCTAAACCCTGAACCCCAGGTGAGCCTGAGTAGCGGTCCTGCCCTCTCGCGCAGCTTCTCAAAGGCCGGCAGCGTGATGTGCACCTCCGGAGCGGGGAGGGTTTAGGGTTTAGGGTTTAGGGTTTAGGGTTTAGGGTTTAGGGTTTAGGGTTTAGGGTTTAGGGTTTAGGGTTTAGGGTTTAGGGTTTAGGGTTTAGGGTTTAGGGGCCTTCGAGCCTCGCAATCACACAGGGCAGGCAAGGCCAATGGGCCAATGCTCGCAGTCGGGCAGTTTAGGGTTTAGGGTTTAGGGTTTAGGGTTTAGGGTTTAGGGTTTAGGGTTTAGGGTGGTCTTCGGCTCTCACTTTCACACGAGGCCGGCAAGTTCGATCCTTCCACTCTCTACTCTACCCGACGATTTGCTGGCTGAGGGCAGCTGACCCCTCTGTGGGCCAGATCTCCGATGGCACACAAACCCTAAACCCTAAACCCTAGAACCCTAAACCCTAAACCCTAAACCCTAAACCCACCTAGACCTAGGAATAGAACAGGGTGCCCCTTCTTGGTTCCAAAGGGAAGATTTGGGAACCTCAACCCTTAGCAAAAACAAGAAATAAGGGCCCACTCTGGGTCCTAGATACAATTTTTAGCTTAGAGTTCTGGCCCACATGCGGTCTAGTAACTCGAAGCAAGAACTGAAGACTTAGGTCTGCGACTATAGGCTAGCTGCAACAGCCGAAAGCCCTCTCTCAGTACAGCCAAGGGAAAGGATGGCGAGTCAGGACAGCTTGGGTGACCGCGCCAGCAAAGGCGAGCATAGCCAGGCGCCCATTCCTAGGATGGCCCAAGAAAGCCTTCCGAAAAAAACTCCTGAATATGGTCCTCTTAAACCCAATAAAGGAACATAAAGAAATGTCCTTAAGAGGGCCTACCGAGATTCTTGAGCTCGGCCAAGCGCATCTTCTTCTGGCCCTCCTCGTCACTGGGGAACCAGCTGGTGAGACCATAGTCGCCGGCGACCTCGAGAGAGTTCCATTCGAAGACCTTCTTCGTGCAGCAGAGCTCCACGAGGCTGACCCAGAACAAGATCTGGGCGTTGACGCCCGTTGCACCGCGGAAGGCTTCGTGAGCATCGATGGAGACAGGCACGGCCTCGAATGAGAACTTCTCGCCCGGCAGGCGAACGAAGTCCGGGACCACCAAGCCGAGCCAGGCGAGCATACAGATGCGGCCGTGCTTGAGCTCCGCCTCACGAAGCCAGGGGACCTGCTCCGTTTTCGAAGAGAAGCCCAAGGGATCGAACTCGTAGCGCCCCCAGGCACCCTCGGAGCCCACCAAGCCCTGCGCGAACTTGCCGTTGTCAAGGAGGTCGATGCCTGAGTCCTCGTAGGCGACCGCTAGCTCACGGCGGCCGGCCTTGCAAGCGGCCTTGTGCGCCGCGCGTGCCGGGCGTGCGGAGGCGAGCGCAGTCACTATGGCGCCACCGGCAGCAATGGCACCGATGGCACCCACACCGGAGCCTGCGCCAGCGGCTGTGGAGCCACGGAGCTGCGGAGCAGCTGGTGCGCGCGCACCGGCGCCCGCAAAACCGGGGAGGAACGTGGGCGCCACGATGCCGGCCGCCGCCGCAGCGGCAAGGCAGGCTATTGTCTGGCTGCTTGGCATGGTGAGTAGAGAGTCGGGGATTCCTAAAAAACAAGAAGTGTGCCAAAATGGCTGCGGGTGTAGGAGATGAGATAGGGTTTGATGAAGTGGGAGTGCCATCAGCAGGGTCACCAACACGAAAATCGCAAGGACCAGTGCTGCTAGAATTGCCAGTTCGGAAGCACCACCTGCAGCATCGGGGTACTCTCACACCTATAGTCGACCACCCAACGCTTGAGTCTCGCGGTTAAGCTGCAATGAGTGGTTTAGGGTGCGTCGCCCCAAAAGGTGCACCATAAACCCTAACCTTAAACCTTAGACCCTAAACCCTAAACCCCAAACCCTAAACCCTGAACCCTAAACCCTAAAGGTGCACCAGGAAATTCTGCTGATACCCACCACAGGAGCCGCGCCTCCCCGATGATGCGATCCCCCTTCTTGTGGGTCAGCCTCTGGGGCAAGCCCTACAGGGTTTAGGGTTTAGGGTTTAGGGTTATACATCCCAAATCCTGTACGATGCGGCTTGCCCCTGAACCGTAAACTCTCAACCCTCAAGTTAAAGTAAACCCTGAACCATGAACCCCAAACCCTATAGATGCCAAACCATGCTTTCTTGCCTTCTCGGCATGTTTTAGGTTTATGAGGTCAGGAGTAGATTAGGTAGGCACCAATCAATCAAACAAGTGATATAAGCACTCCGGATCACTTAGGGAGTTGTTTCTATTTAGGGTTTATACCTTTAGAACCGCAAACCCACTTGTTGGTAGGTTGCCGAAGAAACCCTGCAAGTGGTTCATGGAATAACACCCTACAAAACAAGGTAGGCTTTGGGGCTCTTAAGGTATAGGTAACCCTAAACCCTAAACCCTAAACCCTATAACCCTTTTACCCTATAACCCTAAACCCTATAACCCTCTCTCTCCCTAAACCCTAAACCCTAAACCCTAAACCCTATAACCCTAAACACTATAAACCCCAAAAGACCTTGGGGCTTCGGGCACTAAGTTGCACGGGCCACAGCTGAGGCAAGCGGTTCGCACACACAGCGTGCGCCCTGCAGCGCTTTTTAGGGGCCGAAGGCCTTTTCAGGTTTATAGGGGCTGCAGGGTTTAGGGTTTAGGGTTTAGGGTTTAGGGTTTAGGGTTTAAGATTTAGGGCTTAGAGTTTGAAGGTCCATGTACCTTTTTAGGTCAATAGGGATTACAGTTTTGGGTTTTTAGGGGTTAAGGTTTGGGGGTTCAGGTTTAAAGGGTTTAGAATCATGGCATGTATTTGGGTCGTAAAGGCTACTCTATGGGAGCAGCTTTCAGGCTCAAGTATATACTCTGCAGGTACATGGATCCACAGGGTCCGAGTACCGAGTCTAGATGTTGGATGAACCCTAAACCTTCTCTCTCTTTCTCTCTCTCTCTCTCTCTCTCTCTCTCTCTCTCTCTCTCTCTCTCTCTCTCTCTCTCAGGTACTCGGAAACCCTAAACCCTAAACCCTAAACCCTAAGCCCTAAAACCTAAACCCCAACCCTGGTCGGGATACGAAACACCGGCCAGGGCCAGAGATTCTGCCAAACGGTATGAGAATGGGTCTCTGGGGGACACCAAAACCTCAGCCCAAACATGGTTCTCAAAGATTTAGGGTTCAGGGTTTAGGGTTTGGGACTTCTGGGACTAAGATAGACAACTGTGGTCTCTTTGCTGGGGCCATGAACTCGTCTGAACTTATCTAAACTTAAACCCGGAAAAAAAAGACGAAACCTGGTTGCAGCTCCACGGCCCAAAACCCTAAACCCTAACCCTAAAGCCTAAACTCTAAATAGCCCTAAACCCTAAAGCCCCAAACCATAGCAGCACTTGCACTGCTTAGTCCACGGCCCACGGGTGGAGTGGAAGATTACATTCAGCCTCGGCCACCAAGCCATGCTCGCTTCTGATTTAGGGTTTAGGGTTTAGGGTTTAGGGTGACCTCAAATGTTGGGCTTGTTTTGCCACCCGCACTGCCCTCACTCGCGCCAAATTTTGGGCTTGAGGGATTTGGGTTTGGGGTTTAGGGATGAGGGTTTAGAGTCTGAAAACCATTCTGAGATGTGAGTTTGAGGCATTATGGGGCTTAGGCGTTACACGCTCTTGGCACGCTTTCTCCACTTACCCAGAGACCCCAAAACCCCTTAATTAAGGAATATACCTTAAATCATATTTGGGTTCCTATAATAATTTAAGGGATATTCCTTAATTAAGGGGTTTTGGAGTCTCTGGCTATCCCATGATAACCCTACACCCTAAACCCTATAAACTCTAAACCCTAAACCCAAAAACCCTAAACCCTAAACCCGAAACCCTAAACCCTTGCTTTTTCCACTTCACTCCGGCCGAAAGTGGCGCAGGCGGAAGCGGCCGTGCAGAGACGGCAGCAGCAGCTCTGGGATGGCCTGCGTCTCCGCTTCTTGTCCGCGCCTTGGTAGAGTTGCACACAGGGATGGGTTTAGGGTTTAGGGTTTAGGGTTTAGGGTTTAGGGTTTAGGGTTTAGGGTTTAGGGTTTAGGGTTTAGGGTTTAGGGTTGAGGGTTTAGGGTTTAGGGTTTAGGGTTTGGGGTTTCGGGTTTAGGGTTAAGGGTTTAAGGGTTTAAGGGTTTAAGGGTTTAAGGGTTTAAGGGTTTAAGGGTTTAAGGGTTTAAGGGTTTGAGGGTTTGAGGGTTTAAAGGTTTAAGGGTTTAAGGGTTTAAGGGTTTAGGGGAGGCCGAATGAACCTTAAAATTGGGGACATATACAGTGCCCGAAACTGCGATAATTCCAAGTAAGGTATATGAACCAAAACCCTTTCAGGGTTCATTTGGTCCCTCCAGGTTAGGGTTTAATAGAGTTTAGGGCGGGGATCCAAAGGACCTAAACCCTAAACCCTAAACCGTAAACCCTATGTAAACCCTATGTAAACCCTGAACCCGAAACCCGAGAAGATCGAAGCCTGAAGACGCTTCACCCCAAGCATGGCAGTGCAGCCTTACCTTTTGTTGATGATGCAGCTCAGGTTTCAGGGCTTCACGGAAAATTTACACCCAAGCAAAAATGGTTTTAGGGTTTAGGGCTTAGGTTTTAGGACGGCGGGGCCCTGAAACACTAAGGCCGTCGACAGTGGGGCCGAAAACTAAGTCCATGTGATGGACGCCGTGGTGATCATCTGGCTCTGCCGGATTTGTTGCAGAGTCTCCGACTCAACCAATACTCTCAAGCATTCTCTGCAGCATTCGCCAGGGGTGGGCACTCCGGGGTTTAGGGTTTCGGGTTTAGGGTGCTTTCCGACCGACCGACCCTGAAGTAAATCAACAAACCTGGTCCAACCCCGCTCATGTCATGGCTGCGGCACGTAGTCTGGAAGGTGACGAAGAGCAGCGGCAAAGGCTTGGCTGAAGCGTTGTCCGCCCAAGAGCGCAAGATCTGCTCGTCGTAGATCAGGGCATCCCCTGACAGGGTCTTACGTGCAATTTGTTTCCACGAAAAAAAAATATATATATATATATATACATATATATATATAGGGATGTTCCCCCTTGGGTCTTACGTGCAATTTGTTTCCACGAATGTATACATGTACATATATATATATATATATATATTTTTTTCTGGGGGGGGGGGGATGTTCCCCCTTAAACTACCTTAATACGGATTATACTAGGGGTTACTATAATCCCCATTAAGGACTGTTAGTACAACGGGGAACATCCCAAAATATATATCGAAGTACTGTTTCGGGCAACCCTAAACCCTAAACCCTACACCCTAAACCCGAAACCCTAAACCCGAAACCCTAACTCCCCTGGCCTGCTTTCAACAAAGGCGCCGCCGGCGGGCGCTGGTCCAAAAACTCGCGCGGCGCCCGTTCGAAATGCTCGTGCGCCAGCGGCGTGTTCGTACCTCTGGCGGTTTAGGGTTTAGGGTCTAGGGTCTAGGGTTTAGGGTTTAGGGTTAGGGTTCAGGGTTTAGGGCACGGTTTGCTGTCTGTTTGGGCTTAGTAATGCTCAAGGGGGTCTACCTTAGATCCCTCCTGGGGCATGTACAGCATCACAGGACCTGTTTTCCCTAAACCCTAAACCCTAAACCCCAATCCCACTAAACCCTAATCCCACTAAACCCCAATGGTAGTGGAACCATCATTTCGAGAACTGGACATGTGCTGCTTTTGGCGAGCCCAACATCTCGTTCTGATGGGGAGCCTGCATATCTTCGTGGTCCATCCTTGGGAAATATACGCCGCGTCTTGAGGGTTCTTAAAAAAGCTGTATGCGTGTATAATATATACATATATCTATATATCTACAAACCTTAAACCCTCAGTGACTTTGAAGTACGACATACACCCTACCAGAACCTCTGCCTAACTATCCTAAGCCTCACAGACCCTGAAGGAAAAAATATTCATCAAGCAGATCAGGATGTTTCGTACATTCCCTAAACCCTAAACCCTGAACCATATACCCTAAACCTAAACCCCAAACAGCTTCCCAAACTCCCTTGGCCTGGCCAGAAGTGTAGGGGCCCCATGTCATAGGACCTTCTGGCTTCGGTTCAGGGTATATAGGGGTTTAGGGTTTAGGTTGTTTTGGGGTTTTGTTTGTGTTAGGGGTTTGGGGTTTGCAAGGCTTAGTTTGTTTTTTGTTTTGTTTTTTTGGGGGGTTTTGGGGTTTAGTTAGGGCTTAGGGATTTTGGGGGTTTGATTGAAGGGCTCTTCCGGTGGACTCAAATACAAAGGGCCGTTCTGCCCCCTCCCCCCCCCCCCCCCCCCCCCGCACAATTCTAAGCCCTCATGCGGAACCCATACCATGAACAATCCCTAAACCCTAAACCCTGTAAATCCCAGCTCGAAGCCCCAAACCTCCAAACTGCCGTACATCCCAAGACCCCTTTGGCCCCTAAGGCCCCTAAACCCCGTTGGCACCGCCTGGCTCCCCTAGATCCTGAGCCCGCGAAGACCACCAAACCCTGGATTGGTTTAGGGTTTGGGGTTAGGGGTTTATTGGGTTTGGCGGGGCGGAGGGTTGAAGGTTCTTTTTTCTGGGGTTGGGGAATTTCGGTGTTTTAGGTTCGGGCTTACAGTCTCCCTGTTCTTGGCACAAAGTCTTCAGCATTTCGCTTGTTGGGGTGGGGAGGGGGGAGGCTTAGGGGATTGAGTTCATGAGCCCCGAACCCCTTGTTTGCCTGGGTTTAGAGTTTAGGGTTTAGGGTAACCGAAAAAAACTCTATATCTCAAGAGGGGACCCAAGGTACACATCGGCCAGGGCGACGGCGGCAGTGTACAGCCCTGGGGCGTCAGTATAGTGCACCGGCGACATTGCCTTGGTCGTTTGAAAGCCCTAAACCCTAAACCCTAAACCCTAAACCCTAAACCCTAAACCTGGGATGTTCCCCCTTATACAAACAAGCCTTGATAGGGATTATAATTAAGGGTACTATAATCTCTATTAAGGACTGTTGGTATAACGGGGGCATCCAACCCTAAACCCTAAACCCTCACCCTGAAAACCTTGGAGCCCAGAAACCACACAAGTCCTAGAAACCCTCAACGCCCTAGAACCCAAACAAACCTTTAAACACCCTAAACAGTCAAAGCCCTAAACATTTTCAACACCCTACAAGAAACCCTCAAAAACCGAGAAAACCCATAACTCTTCAAAGCCCTCACAAAAAAAAACTCAAATCCCGAAACGCGAGACTGCGTGGCGTTTCCATGGAGGAGGCCTTTTGAGGGCTCTAGAGGTCTTTCGGGTTTGATGGGCTTAGGGTTTCGGTTCAGAGTTTAGGGAGTGAGGTTTATGGTTTTTGCGGTTTAGGGTTCCGGGTTCCGGGTTTAGGGACTCTTTTTGCCATCCGCCTAGCTGACATGGTTTAGGGATTTATAGGGTGTAGGGTTGAGTTTCATATGGGTTTAGGGCTTACATGGTTCAGGGTTCTGGGTATCTCTTCAGGAGGGGTGGGGGCGTTTGGGGATCATGAGGCTTGAGACACTGAGGGTCGAGGGTTCTATGGTCCCTTAAAAGGGTGCCCCTTAGAGACCCCTCATATACTCTGTTCAAGTTAAGGGCCCATACATCAAAACCCCTCAGGAGGTTGAGGACCATACTAAGGGCCCATGAAACTACCCTTGGGGAACCCTCGGAGTCACGAAACCCCAGCCAAAAACCCGAAACCCTGCACTGATGCCCTAGGGTTTAGGGTTTAGGGTTGAAACCCCGATGAACCCGAAAAACCCTATAAAACCCTATGTTAACCCTATAAAACCCCTGAGCCCAAAGCCTGTTTTGCCTCTGGACTCTACTCTCTACTCTGTGGCCAGGTCCCCAAAACCGAAGCCCTCGGGCTCGAAGTATAGAAATGTCACCTACTGTGAGGTCGATAAACAATACATACTCTTGGGCTCTTTCGAGCCTTCGGGAAACCTGCCTGAATAACTTGAATGGGGTCTTGGGGGGTTCTTAGAGTATAATTATGCAGGGATGTTCAGGGGATGCTATTCGTAATGACTGGCCCCTAGAGTTAAATCAGGGAAGCCCTAACCCTACTGGGAGGTTCATGGTACTGAGTAACCCAATTCTAACTGTACTTGTACCCCTATCAGAGTACTTAAGGGGATTTTATGTGGCTTAGAACTACACTTATTATGGGTTACTAAGTACCCTGAACCTCCAAGTACAGCAGCCCAGGTGCAGCACCAGGCATTGACAACGAGGCATGCAGAGCCCAAAGCCTGGGTTTTTGCCCCCCCCCCCCCCCTCCTCCCCCGTATCTAAAGGCTTTAAGGATATAACAATGTATATATGTGTATATATATATATATATCACGGTTTTAGGGTTTAGGACTTAGGGTTTGGGTTTAGGGTTTAGGGCAACAGACAAAATTTCCAAGCTTCGAGCCCAACCCTAAACCCCGGGACCAGCACGCCTCTTCCACTATCAACATTTGTCAGCACAGTTTGTTGTTTTTGGTAAGCCGGAAAGAGCCTCACCCCCTAGATCCTAAACCCTAAGCCCTAACCCTAAACCCTAAACCCTAAACCCTAAACCCTAAACCTTAGACCCAACCCTTAACAGTCTTTGGCCAGCGCAGTTTGGATGTTCGGGGTTTGGCTTCGGGGCGAGGACCTCGCAAAGCTCCAGAAAGACCCAGAACCCATCTCCAGAGGAATTTTGGGGGCTTATAGGCTCTATAGGTAACCCTAAACCCTAAACCCGAAACCCTAAACCCCCTAAGCCCGAAAGCCGCGGGTTCAAGAGTTCCACTAGAGAGCGCAGTCACCCTGACGACTTTCGCATCCAGGGGGCCGGGACTCCTGGCCCCCAAGAGAGGCCAGCGCGCCACCCAGGCCCTTCTCGCGGTAGGGTGTAGGGCTTGTAAGGAAGGGGGTTTAGGGTTTAGGGTTTAGGGTTATAGGGTTTAGGGTTTAGGGTTTAGGGTCCAGGGTTTAGGGTTCAGGGCTTAGAGGGCTTCAGGGCTTAGAGGGTTGAGGGTCTTACAGTTTAAAATTTTTGTTGCCACCCCCTCCGCTGATCTCGTCGACCACACGGCTGTTTAGGATTCAAGATGGAGGCGTGAGCGGGGCTTCAGGGTTTAGGGGGGGGCTGTAACCCTAAACCCTAAACCCTAAACTGTAGATCTTCGGGCGATTTGGGGGCTTGAGGGCTGAGGGTCTAGGGCTCTTGGGGCGAAGTAGTTCGGACGCAACATTTCCTCAGACCCGCCCTGGGCCTCAACCCTAAGTCCATCAGCATCATCAATACTCCCAAGCCCACACGTACGACCACCTCTCCGCTCAGAACAAAAGGCCCCCCTTAACTTCAGAAGACCACGAAGTCCAAAAGTCTGGAATTCAGAAAAAGTCAAGCCTGATTTGGGGTTTTCTTTTGGTTGCTTGGTTGGGTGGGGGGGGGGGAGCCTTATTGGGGCCTTCTTTTGGTTGCTTGGTTGGGTGGGGGGGGGGGTTCAGTATGTTGGTTTTCTTTGTGGCGGGGGGGGGGGGGGGGGGTTCTGAAGCAAATGCTGCAGTAGTTCAGGGTTTAGGGCTTTGGGGTTGAGGGTTTAGGGCCCCCTAAACCCGAAACCCTAAACCCTAAACCCTATTCCCTAAACCCTAAAGTTTCGGGTCCGCAGCCTCTTCTGGCCCGTCCCATCTCAACATCTCTTCGAAGGCCTCATGCTGTCAGAGTGCCGTCGCCCGCTTAGGGCCTCTTGGTTGTGGGCCTTTAGGGTTTAGGGTTTAGGGTTTAGGGTTT
>CAJNDS010002568.1:230000-342500 GCA_905221605.1 Symbiodinium natans
AAGCCCAGCGAGAATTGGTTGCAAAGGCGCTAGCTGGCGCGAGTTATAAGAGGGGGAACAAGGTATCTAAGGGTTCTGATGTCTGGGCCCTTTTGGTTGAATAAGGGTTTAGGGTTTAGGGTTCTAAAGGGTCCCTTTTTCAAGTGTCCATGCTAAGGGACCATGTACCTACCTGTAGAAATTAGACGGGTTGAGGTAGTCGAGGAAACCAATCACCCAGAGTAAAGAAAACGTGGCCTGCCTCCAAAGTGTTCACCTCCTTGTGCACGAAGTCCCGACCAGACTCTGACAACCAAGGGGGTCCATCAACCAGGAGCGCTCACCCTACTTTTTCACTCTTCGGGCGAAAGCAAAACGTGTAAAGGCAAGGTTTGTTATGCCTAGCTTAAACACATGCTTCAGCATGCCAAGAGATCATGACTTAACATG
Source organism: Symbiodinium natans (assembly GCA_905221605.1). Classification (NCBI taxonomy): domain Eukaryota; class Dinophyceae; order Suessiales; family Symbiodiniaceae; genus Symbiodinium; species Symbiodinium natans. Next base: position 230,430 of record CAJNDS010002568.1, read on the forward strand.
ATGCGGAGAAATGACCCTTAGAAGACATGTCGTTGCCACTGCTGAGCCGACACATCCTCGAGATCGGAAGTCGTTGACCTGCCAGAAATGGGGTGGGGACTTTCAACACTCCTCCTTGGGAGAGTCGTCAGGCGAGTCCCACCAAACAGGTCTCAGAGGCCTCGCCCCTTTCGGTTGAGGCAATGACCACAAGCGGTTTTCGATACGACGGAAGTTCCCCTTGGGAGACCTCCGTGGCACTGGGAGTTCTCGTGAAAGGCACGCCCACTACTCGACAAGTAAACCTTATCGTCATGCCCAAACACCAGAACAGTGTCTGTCTGAACTCCCTGATTCACCCTATTTGAGGAGTTGGGGACTGGATTCGTAACCTCTGCACCTCTACTACCTCTAGGGTTAGGGACGCACGACGAGCCGGAGGCAACCTCACGGAGGGTGCCACGCACGGGTTCCGGCGCAATGGGAGCGGCAGGCGACGGAGGTGAGGAGGACTCACTTGACCTCCGTCTCCGGAGTCCTTCCGTAGAAGGTGTGGAAGGCGAGGTGACAGTGGAGGGGATCTCACATTCAATCGCTTCAGACACGGCTTGCCGGAGCTTCTCCCTCTTGGACAAGGCCCTCAATTGTGGTCGCCCATCCTCCCCTTGTCTGCTGCAACAGGCCCGGGTGGCCTTTAAACCCTCCCAAACCCCAAGTACAGCTATGATGAAGATGAGCAAGGCCACATAGAGATATGTGTCATCTGAAATCCCGACGGGCTCCTCCTCACTTCCCTTGGCCTCTTGACCTCCCCCCCCAACTATGCAGAGACAACCAACCAAACTCTTAATCCAACCCTCAACAGAAGGGAGGCACCTGCTTGCAACAGCATTGGCTTGCGGGGACGATGCCGGTGACTCTGGTGTCCTTGCTTCGGCCAGTCCCACAAGTCCAGCAAGTTCGCTCAAGCGGGGACCTGGAAGGGATTTTGTGAATAAGTCGGCAAGTTGGGTATCGCCTGGGCAATGCTCCAGCCTCATCATCGATGACTGTAACTGCTGGTACAGGGCTGCTGCCCGCACCTTCAGATGTCGAGTCCTCTGACTTGAGCTTCCCTGGGCAAGGGCTATAGCGGCGGTGCTGTCGCACCGCAGAACAATCTCGGCTGGTCGGTCAGTGATGTCCTGGAGAGCTGCTTGGAATGACTGCCCGAAGATGGCGCCTTCGCTGAGTGCTTGGAGCTCGGCTTCCGCCGTTGACACGGCGATCAGGGGAAGGCGACCGGCTCGCCACATGCAGGGAGCACCGTTGAGGCGTATGAGGATTCCGCCATAGCTGCTTGAGCCATACGGTGCGAATGATGCATCCGTAAAGACCTCGATTAGGTCTTCGCTCCCTGTGGTCGCTCGAAGTTCAAGCCGGTGGTTCCTAGTCTGATGCAGGTATCGGAAAAGGCGCTCAGCTACAAGCAGAACTTGCTTAGGAGCTCTGGTGGACATGGAGGACATGTAATTCACGACAAAGGATATGTCTGGTCTCGAGCGCTGGGAGACCCATAAGGCCTCTCCGGTAGCCTTCTGGGCTTCCCGGATGTCCTGCTGGTTTGGGTTTTCTTCAAAGGCTTCACACAGCAGTTCCTTGCTGCAGGCAACTCGGCTTCCCGGACCAGTAAACCCATGACCCCGCAGCACTTCTTCGATGTAGGCTTCTTGTTCCAAAGAGAATCCTGGGCCATTTACTCCATCATCTGGGAGAGGTCGGATGTTGACCCCCAGGAATCGCAAGGGGCGATCAGGGGTGGCGGTCGACAGTGGGTCGCATTCCCACTTCAGGACATTCTGCAAATGGGCGTGAATGGCTTGCGCGACAGGGGTATCACTCAGGATCAAGAAATCATCTACGTACAACACTAATAGTCCAACATGCTTGTTGTCGCTACGACGTCGGATCTTGAAGATATTGTCGTCGACAAGCCCTTGCTGCAGATCGTACTCCTCCTGGGTCGAGGCGCCAGATGGCAAATCGCCCGTGGGTTCCGGATTGAGGGACCGTATGGTTTCCTTCAGGAGCGACTGATTCCGAAAATCGGTCCACCACCGCGGTGATTCCCGGAGCCCATAAATTGCACGGTCTATGGTCCAGCATTCATGCTCTTGTGCGATGCCCAAGTCAACCAAGACCTGCGCCGGCTGAAGGATGTACTGTCTTTGGTGAGCTGCCTGGCCAAGGGGCGCCAGCAAGAAGGCAGTGTGAATGTCCGTTGCATGAGCCGGCCACGACTCCGTGGCAGCCTTGACCAGGCTGGACCTCAACGAGTCGGCGACTACTCCCGAGGCGTACAAGTTCGACTCATCCGTGTATTCACTTTCGCACCCGCAGGCCACAATCCGGATTTTTCTACGAAACGGTTCACCCGCCTTCCCCGGCTTGGCAACACACACAGTTTTGGTATGCAGTACCTTTGACGAAGGGTCTCTCTTCAGCCTGGCAGCTTCCTCCCCAAAGACTCTCTTTATTGCCCCCTTCTCTATCAGCGAGTTGAATTCGGCCACCATCGAAGCCTTCCAGCGATCACCGAACCTTCGAATCTCTGCAGGGGAGACATTGTAAGTAGTCTCAAGAGGGGCCCCGTTGAGTGCTTCAAGCTTCCCTTCGACATCTTGGGTATACAGATCCACCTTCAGCAGCTGCGTAAGTTGCTCCACCTCCTCAGGCACGTTAAAAGGCGAGCTTCCCCCCGAGCCAAGTGGTCTATTGAAAACAGCAACACTGTCTTCAACATCCTCCAGGCGCAGCAATATGGAAGGATTCAGCTGCACTGCAGGCACTCTATCGGGCGAAGGACTGGTGCGGCGTTGGAGCGCAAGGGTTGAGAGGGCACGGACTTCCGGCAAGGTATGTGAGGAATCTGTGGTGCAAGGGCCTTCTTCTGTCTCCCCTTCCAACCCGAAAGTTTCCCTTCTATACCGAGCCAAATCTCTCAACATTAACCCCCCTACGATGGGATCCAGGCCATTTGTCCCCACCCTGTAGCCCCTTAGGACGTCTTGAAAAGCTCCTTCTGCGTAGTATGCGTCATTTTTCCGTACTACCAGATCAGCTTCGTTCCCCACATGCACCAGTTCGGCATACAATGCCGGGGATATAGGGCCCATCTCTTGTCCCTCATCATACAGTCGTTGCGGGATAAGTTCAACAAGAGCTGGGGTCTCACGAGGATCATGCCAGGGCCCAGACCCCACTGACGCACCACAACTGCTGTCCGCCTCTCCTGGCGCTTCGGGAATCTGCTCAGGGTGTGAGGCCGCAGAGGAGGCGGCCACACTGGTGAGGACTGCGGGTCTGATTGGGCTTGGACCCATCGGCCTTGGTCCCAACCCGATTGGCCTTCCGGTCGACATCAGGAGAGCCCTAGCATCTTGTTGGATCCATCCTGCCTCTAGAAGGTCTTCAAGGTAAAGAAGATCAAGGTCGGCCAAGGTTTCGATCCCCAAATTCCCCAAAGCTTCTACCTTCTCCCTTTGCCCCAAGTGCATTAAAACCCTTATGAGCTCCTCATCTTCGACGTGACCCAAGTGGCTCGGCAGTGAACCTTGAGTCTCTTGGGTGGAAGTGTCAAGTGAGGAGACCTGGCCTGACGCGCTGGAGCTTCCGGGTGGCAGGCTACCTCCGGCGAGGGTGTCGCTCTCCCCATCTTGGAGTGCGTTACCGCTTGAGGAAGAGGACGATGCAAGGTTCTGGGGCCTAAGCATAGCAACCTGGGGCCTAGGGGGAACCCTAAACCCTAAGTCATGCAGCTGCGGTGCAAGGGAGGTGTCCCAACCCCGGGGCGTGTAACCAGCAAGCATCCATCGCCTGGTGCGGACAACGGAATGCCATTTGCGGGCGTCAAACGTCACCAGCTTCTTAGAGACTTCGGTTACACGACCTGAGTGCTCTCTGCCAGTGGAGTCGCAGACCGTCAAGTCGAAGGTGGTACCCCCCCCTTTTACAGGGTTGCTTTCCGCAGTTCCCTCGGTCCAAAGGTGGACGTGGTCGAGGCACAAGAGGTGGTTCTGTGTCCCCTGCTCATTGTTTAGATCCCTATGTGGAGGGACCTCGTCTGACTGGATGACGACGAGAGACGTCCAAGTGGCAGTGTCGGCAGGACCGTCTGAGGTCTCCAGACTGGTGATTCCCTTCTTAATGCTACCATAAGCGTAGGCTCCTAGGATGCATCCTGCATGACCACCCCTCCCCTTCCCGATGGCTGTTCCAGGCTTCTTCCAGGATCCAAAAACATGGTCTAGAAGTTCACATGCGATTTCAGGCCGGAAGTCCTCTTCAGCAAGAAGGTTTCTCGCCTCCTCTTCCCCTCGAACTTCAAGCCGAACAGCTCGCACCGCGGTTTTCCTGACAATCCTCCTCCTGGCAGGGGAAGGCTTAGGCAGGGGAGCCGCGGATGCCGGAACTCCTGGAGTCTTCCTAGTAACTCTGAAGGCAGGGGCGGCAAAGGTACTAGGAGCTGCTTCTGACTGTAGTGGGCCTTTCTTGTGGGGGAACCTATCGGCCTCAGGCAGGTCTCGCTCCGGGTCGTAGCTCACGCTGGAGGCAGGCGGGTGGGACTCAATTCCATCAGCAACGACAGCAGGGAGGCGATCCCCGAGGTGTTGCTCGGCATCCACAAGGTCAGACCTTACGTTCTTAACCACTATTAGGTTACCATCCCCCTTTAGAACCACATGACCATCAACTACGACCTGTGACGGGCACATGTATCTCCCATCCGCCCACGGTTCCCACGGCTTCAGGTGTCCCGGCAACACCGGTCGCTTGTATGTCACTTGTTGACCAAAGTAGGCAGGGAGACGCTTGCCGGTGGACATGCTCAGGTGCGTCGCAGTGGCATAGCTCATGGCAAGAGGCCAGAACTTGCGATCCAGGCGGGCTGCGGTGAGAAGACATCTCGTCCTTTGTTTGGCCCATCCCACGATCCTCTCAGCGAGTCCGTTGGCCCTTTTATCGTGAGGTTCAGACATTCTCACGGAGATTCCATGATTGCTGCAGAAGTTCTTTACTCCATCACTGAGGAATTCCCTGCCTTGGTCTGTGTGTAGGGAACGTACCGGAAATCCCAGCTGTTGTATTTCGCCGACGATGGAGTGAAGAGCGGGGATTATCGCAGTGGCCTTCTTGGAGGGGATTGGCCTAGCAAAGCGAAGTACTGTCTGAGGCACTGGCTCCTGCAAGAAGGCTATGGTTTGCCTGAAGGCTTGGAGATCATACCGGTCGTCCTCCTCTAGCTCCTGGGCTTCAACCTCACAGCTGACTAGGTCTTCGGACTCATCTCCTGTATGAACCCGCTCCCAGGCAGGGTCGTCGGAGGCCAAGTGTGAGTGTTCAGGGACGCTAGCTTGAGGGACCTTCTCGAGTGGATCAGGACTGCGAGTGGATGGATGTAAGCTGGGATCCTTCTCGAGTGGATCGGGACTGCAAGTGGAAGGACGTAAGCTGGGACCCTTCTCGAGTGGATCGTGATTGCTAGTGGAAGGATGTGGACTGTGATCCTTCTCATCAGGCCGAGGGAGTGGGACCTTCGGGACTCCAAGGTCCTTGCCTCCCTCTTTTCTCATCTCCTCCAGAAGATCCTTGTCGAAAAGATCCCGAAGACTTGCTTCGACATTCCCCCAGCCGTTCTTGTCCAGCAACTCTGTGGGAACCCGAAACGCACCCACCAAGGCATAGGCGTGTCTGGCCTTTCCGGCCACACTCTCCTCAGACAAGCCCTTCTCCGGCAGAGGACCGAGCAAGTCACAGGACAGGGAAAATGAGGCCGGGTAAGGTACCCGGCGGTGTTGCAGACCTACGGCGCTTCCGTACACACATGCCCTGCAGTCACGCCGGTAGGGCAAGTGCCCCTGTCGGATGTGGTTCCACCAGCCCCGTTCCTTAGGGTCCAAGGGCTCCTGCATGGAGATGCCATCTCGTTCCAGGCCCTCTTCAATTTCTCGATCCAGGGCTTCAATGGCAGCTGCACACGGGTTCGCAGGCGACGGTAGCATGGCCTTCACCATGTTCTGCAGGAGATTGCTCCAGGTGACGGACGCGCACATCTCCTCGGTTCTGCAGTTGGTGCTCAACCACACCTCCTCGTTCCCTCGACTCTTAACCACAGGCGGCAGTCCGGCCCACGTCTCAAAGCCCTTCCACAATGGACTCTCAGGAGTCTGGCTTGACCGAAAGGCGGCGGTTAAAGGGACGGTGTAACCTCGCATAGCGGTGCTCAAAGTCCATAGCCAAGTCACGAGTGCAACAACGTGGGACTGGGACCCTGGAGTGGCTTGAATACCTGCAAGGCGGCCTTGGAGCGCAGCCCACACGAGGGCAGTGTGCCCCGGGGACCCTAACTGCAGTGACCATTGCTTGGGTTTCTCCAGATCTACGGTGACCACTTGGAACCCCCGGCTGAGTAGGGTTTGGTCCTCATCGTGTAGACTATGCTTGCCATGCACAAACCTCAAGACCCAGTCAGCAGAACCCAGGAGGCTTCTTCGAGTACGCCTCGGCAGGGGCAATCCCTTTAGAACCTTCCAGGCTTCCCTTTCGGTGGTAGGAGTCTGGGTCCCAAGGTGAACCCTATCCTCAGGAGAGTAGAAGGGCACACTTGCGGCTGCTTGGAGCAGGTCGAGGCGGCTCCCGGTTGCACGGGCCTGGGCTACAACCTGTGCAAAGGGCTTAGGGCTGCTTAAGGAGGTTAGGGTAGCTTGGAGGTCTTCAACCTGATTTTCAAGCTCCTGGAGTCGCTTCATCTCCAACTCTTCAATCAGGCGTAGTGCCTCAGTTTCCGCTAGAACCGGGCATCCATTCCGGATTCGGACTTGGAGTCGTCCATACATGGGATGAGTCACCACGATCTTCCCCCTTTTCCAGGAGATGCTACACCCCAATTGCTCCACGAGAGCCCCGGCGGGGACTATAGCTTGAGAGTGGCTCTTTTCCTCGGTCAGGAGCGTTCCGGCTGCGGTTTGTGGCATGATCTTAGAAGCACCCCCGGCTAGTCCAACCTCTATGTACGTAACCCCTCTTTCAGCGTCCTCTGGCTGTAGAGCACGAACAGGATGGGTGGCCCCGCTGTCGATTAGAGCCATTGGCTCCGGATGGTTCGGCTCAGGTGACGAGGGATTCCATCCAGGACCCCCTAGGCTAGCAGCATGAACACTACCTGACACTGCTTGCACTGAAGGTTTGGCATCCGGGACAGCCTTTCGAAGGGCATCGAGCTGCGACTGTAGGGCAGCGACAGTGACCGGAGTGCCTGGAACGACGGTCTGCGCAGAGCTGGAAGCCCCGGTGGGTTTGGCTGCGGCCGGTGGCGGAGAAGGCGGGGATTCGGACACCCCGTTCACGTGGAAGGCTTGCAGAACCTTAGCCGCATCATCCAGTAGGGCATTCACCTTGTTGTGCGGGGAATGGGGGGCTTCAGTTCCGACAGGAGGCTTAGCCTTAGGGTTTGGTTTAGGCTTAGGGTTCGGAGTTCCAGGAGTGGCAACCTTTGGGCAAGCGGACTTCATGTGTCCAGTCCCCCCACAGGCCATGCATCTTCCCTTGCGGAGGTGGGAAGGGATGTCGGTCCAGGTATGCGCATGCGAGCACTTATCCCCCTTGTTACATCCTGTTCCCTGCACAAAGAACTTACACGCCCCTTGACGAACTGGGACGGATGCCCCTTCACCCTTGCCAATGACCTTCGAACTTGCTCCTCCCTTACCGTTTCCCTTACCCTTATTCTGTTCGGGTGGATCTGGGCCAGTCACTGCCTGGGCAGACGGTGTCGATCCTTGCTTGAGCTTGGTCCGAGCCAGTGTTTCAAGCTCGGCGGTCAGGGCAGCATGGTACGACATCACTACGCTTAAGGTGGGCGCAGCTTCGACCTTCAAGGTAGCCCTCACCAGGTTTATCCGGAACAGGACTTCAGGGCTTGCTTCCAAGACCGGCTTAACGATCACCCCTAGGGCCTTTGCTAGGATGAGAGGATCGGGCACCCCCCCACCTAGGGTTTCAACCCTAGTTAGCCAGCGTTTCCACCTGCGAAGGCTCTCCAAAGCAGTTTGGGGATTGGGTCCAGGCGAAGGCTGCTGGAGCTGCTGCAAGGCCATCTCTCGCTCCTGGACTCCACCAGGAGCATACAGAACATGAAGACGGCACAAGATCGCCAGCGGGGATCGAATCCGGCTAGCAACCAGCTCCTCTCGGACTGACTTGGGGCAGGCACCTAGGAACAATGCTTCGAGCCGCTTGGACACTCGACTCCACCGTGCGCAAGTGAGGTGTTGGCTGGGCGAGGGTACCAGAAGCAAACGAGCAATGGGGTCGGCTCCCATGTAACTGGCATACCAGCTGCTGGCCTCTGCTTGCAGGTGGCCCCACAGGTCTGCTGAGGTGGGCGACATGTCTTCAATGCAAGGGGAGATAGAGTGGAGCCAGTCTGTAAAGACCAAGGAGGAGTCAGCTCCGGGCTCCGCAAGCTTGGGGAACTCGCTCCAGCTGTACTTAACTTGCTCCACTGAAGATTCCCCTCCAGCGGTTGTCTGCCCCCCGAGTAGGGCCTGCAGCCCTGCGAGGATGGCATCGGCAGTTGGTCCCGGACTAGGGCCCTCAGAGGGTTGACCTGGCGTTGGAGATGGATTCCTGGTCCAGGGAGTCAAGTACCCCGTCCAGAAGGGTGGTGTATGGCCTTGATTGGAGGTCTGTACCTGATCTGCAACCTGCGGCAAACCTGGGACCTGTGGCACCTGTTGCAAACCTGGGACCTGTGGCACCTGATGCGAACTTGGGACCTGAGGCACCTGCTGCAAACCTGGGACCTGAGGCACCTGTTGCAAACCTGGGACCTGAGGCACCTGCTGCAAACCTGGGACCTGAGGCACCTGCTGCGAACCTGGGACCTGAGGCACCTGCTGCGAACCTGGGACCTGCGGCACCTGATGCAAACCTGGGACCTGAGGCACCTGCTGCAAACCTGGGACCTGAGGCACCTGTTGCAAACCTGGGACCTGAGGCATCTGCTGCAAACCTGGGACCTGAGGCACCTGCTGCGAACCTGGGACCTGAGGCACCTGCTGCAAACCTGGGACCTGAGGCACCTGCTGCGAACCTGGGACCTGAGGCACCTGTTGCAAGGTGGAGACCTGGCCTGAAACCTGGGCACGACGAGGGGAACGCGAGACACGAGGGTTGTTAGGGTTAGACCACCCGAACCAATCCAACACCTTACTAGCCGTACCACTCCAGTCCCCGGGCCCCCTAGACTCCCTACCTACCAGTCTACTCCTCAGGGCTTCGTTCTCCCTAGCTAGGTACTGCAGCTGCCCTTGGTGCTCACGCCTCAGCGCCTCAAGCTGGCGATGCACCTCAGCCTGAATGGCTCCAGAGCTGGCTGATGCCTCAGATCTCGGCGGTGGCGGGGGAGTCCAGTCCTGCGGTGTCTGGCTCCCGTACAACAGCGGCGCTGCGGCCTCCATTGCTTCCAACTGCTCCATCATCGGCTCAGTAAACAGCGGTCCTGTCGGGCAGTCTGCGCCTCCATCACCACTTCCTTGGGTCCCTTCTGCCAACAGAGGAAAAGTCTCCTCTCCCATGCTCGCAGTGCCCACGCTGTAGTAGGCTTCGGGCCCAGAAGAACCTGAGGACACAGGCTCCTGTCTGACACCTGTAAACGTCTGCACCGTCTCCCAGAGGAAACCGGTTACGCCACGGCCAGAAACTCTCCCAGTCGTAGTTGCAACAGCGTTTCCACCAGTCTCGCGTGCTGTGTCCGGTTGCTCGGTTCGTAACGCGTTGTCCGATCCCAGCGTCCGGTCCGGTTGTTCGTTGGCTTGTGAGTCCATGGCCCCATGCTCTGCACCACCTTCGCGCGTGGCACCATAGGCCTCCAACTCACCATGCTCTGTATCTCCATGGCCAGTCTCACTGGTCTGTACGATGCTCCCGTAGCCATCCCTGGTGTCGGGCTCCGACGATCTTGGCCGGTGGCCTTGGCCATTCAGCAGTGGTCTCGCCGAAGTTGTCGGGTCTTGCGGCTCGGCCGTTTGGGCCATCATAACCTGTAGAAATTAGACGGGTTGAGGTAGTCGAGGAAACCAATCACCCAGAGTAAAGAAAACGTGGCCTGCCTCCAAAGTGTTCACCTCCTTGTGCACGAAGTCCCGACCAGACTCTGACAACCAAGGGGGTCCATCAACCAGGAGCGCTCACCCTACTTTTTCACTCTTCGGGCGAAAGCAAAACGTGTAAAGGCAAGGTTTGTTATGCCTAGCTTAAACACATGCTTCAGCATGCCAAGAGATCATGACTTAACATGATGCGGAGAAATGACCCTTAGAAGACATGTCGTTGCCACTGCTGAGCCGACACATCCTCGAGATCGGAAGTCGTTGACCTGCCAGAAATGGGGTGGGGACTTTCAACACTACCCTATAAGACTTGTGCAACAGGCTTGTCGCTGTGACTCCTCGACTGCTGAGATCCCCAACACGTCCTTGTTCCATAAGCCCTAACCAGGACGGGCTATTAGGCCCTATATACTCCCCATAATCAACCCTATAAAGGGCCTTTTTAAGGGGTTATAGGGTATAATAGCCCGTCCTGAAAACCTTCGGGGTCTGAAAGGGGACGTACATTACGCAAGGAGGTTTTTCTGATGCCTACACAGCATCGGCGCAGCACGGAAGTGGATGGAGAGGTTCAAGGAGGTTAAACCTGTGTTATCAATCAAACAGTTTAGGGTTTAGGGTTTAGGGTTTAGGGTTTAGGGTTTAGGGCTAAGAACGCAAGGAGGGGTGCCGTTTCTTTGTTTCAAGGGTTTGATATAGACTCCTTTCGCCCTATAAAATCGGGGCATCCTATTAAAAGGTTACCTGATCAACACGCCCTAAATAAACCCTAAACCCTACAAACTCGTTCTAAGCTCCGGGCCAGCCACACTGCCGTCGGAGGCTGCCATACTCCGCTTGACCTCGCTGTTCCTTGGCCGCTCTCAGCCGCGAGGGCAAAAGGGGGTTTAGGGTTTAGGGTTTAGGGTTTGGGGTTTAGGGTTTAGGGTTTAGGGTTTAGGGTTTAGGGTTTAGGGCGTGGCAAACGGAAGCGTGCTTTGGGAGCGCGCGGTAGTCTGCAGACCTACCCACCCCAAGACCGCCCACTTACAACTCTCAAGGAGTTAAGACCTTTTATTTTTTTTACGAAGCATCACATGAGTCAGCACTCACGCCCTTTTGGGGACCTCCACAAGGTGCGTGGACCAGGGCATTTGCGATGCGCAGACAGAAAGTCGAGGCAGGGTCAGCGAAGACAGCCTAGGTTGGGGCGAAGGGGCTAGAGCCAGGGAGGCAGGGTCAGGGCATGGGTTGGCGCGAAGAGACCAGCAAAGCCAAGGGCCAAGGCCAGGGCCAATGCCAAGGCTAGGGGGCCAGAGGGGTCAGGGCCAGGGCCAGGGCCAGCAGGGAGTCAGGGGTAGGGCCGGAGCATTTTTTTGCCAGAGCCCTGCCTGCCCTAGGCCTGTGCAGAGGCAAAGGCCAGCAAAGCCAGGGCCAGGAGGGGCAAGGGGACAGCCAGCCAGGGCGAGGGCCAGGGCCAGGGCCGGGCCAAGCCAGGGTCAGCGCCAGGGGGGCCAGGGCCAGTGCCACACCATTTTGCCACAGCCCTGCCTGCCCCAACAATTCCTGCAGCTGACGGGGGTGAGGGACCCAGGGGTCTCCAGGGGCCCAGGGGGCCTCCAACAATCTGCGCGGACAGTGTGGGGTTTAGGGGTAAAAAAATACACTAACGATTGTGGGGTGGCGGGCGGGTTTAGGGCGATCTATAGGGCTGATGTTTCATGGCTGCCGCGCTTACCTGGAGTAGTTTCGGGCTATGTGCGCATAACAAACTGTCAAACGTGTACATCTAAAGAGAGAGAGAGAGAGAGAGAGAGAGAGAGAGAGAGAGAGAGAGAGAGAGAGAATGTGACAGTCCTGTTTTGCACAGACACATAAATATGCATACTGGAGTTCTACTCCTATCGGGCTAGAAAGCCCTTGTCCAGTAACCTGGGGCTGATGTAATAACCCAAAACGGGCATGCCCTATACTAACTGTGGAGGGGTGTGGGGGGTTGTGCAAGGGCGGTTGGGACGGTTGGGAGTGGGATACAGGCATAAATTTCGAAGCGATGACGCTCCCTTCGGAACAAACGGGGAGCTTGTATTTTGCTTAATGCGTTTACAATAACCCGAAACCCAAAACCCAAAACCCAAAACCCTAAGCCCTATGCCCTAAACCCTAAACCCTAAACCCTAAACCCTAAACCCTAAACCCTAAACCCTAAACCCTAAACCCTAAACCCTAAACGGCCACCAAGCAGCACAAAGACCAAGAGCTCCTGGCAAGTCGCACCTGACAGCACTCCGGAGACCTGCGCATCCCAGGGTTCTACGAAACATGATGCCTTGGGATATTCCCCATGGGGATGGGGGTTTAGGGTTTAGGGTTTAGGGTTTAGGGTTACTGTTTCATATGGGGTTCACGAAAATAGGGGGACCTTATGGGGGTCCTTTTGTGTTCTGGGCCTCATACTAACAGTCCTTAATTGGCATTTATGGTACATTGCACATTTTTGTGAAGGTAGGTGTTGGGGTGTTCCCCCTTATACTAGCAATCCTTAACAGGGTTTCGGGTTTGGGGTTTAGGCATGTCCCCCCTCATACTAGCAGTCCTTGACTGGGATGCCCTCTAAGCAACCAATGAATTTTAAGAAACGAAAAGCCTTCGAAACCCATAAGACCCTGAAGAAACCTTAAGTGAAAAGCCTTGCAGCTTCATAAAACTCCAAAGCCCCAGGCTGCAGAGAATCCTCCCCCCCCCCCCCCCCGCTCCTCACCCTAAACCCGAAACCCTCTAAACCCTAACCTTAAACCTTAAACCATAAACCCTAACCCCAGTGAGGTAAGGGAGTTCAAAGCCTATGTTTGCAATCACAATGTTCGCATGACTCGGACAAGGTGGGCACTAGCCTGCGCTTGAGGTTTTAGGGTTTAGAGTTTAGGAGTGTTTAGGGTTACTCTTATAAGTCCTATTCAGGTGTGTGAACCTTTGTTGGGGTCAAATACCCTACACCACAAAAAGTCCTACTAAGGTATATGAACCAAAAATCCTGATTAGGGTTCATTTGGTCCGCCCCGGAAAAGTAGGTATGAATTGCACACCTCAGCCCTCTAAGGGCCCATAGCAATGGATTGTATACCGGCAAATGATCAATATAATCCAATTGAGAGGGGTTTGGGGGTCTTGGGGCTTGGTGGCTACGTTCGAGGGTCCAGGCATCTAGCGCCTCATTGTTCATGGCGAGGGTTCCCAACATGTTAACATGTTTGCATGTTGAGCACCCTAAACCCTAAACCCTAAACCCTAAACCCTAAACCCTAAACCCTAAACCCTAACCCCTAAACCCTAAACCCTGAACCCTAAACCCAGGCTTCCTGCAATCCTGGGCCCAGAACCACGTTTGAACCTTGAGCTCACCACTCTTAACCCACTAAACCCCTGAGAATCTTCCTGCATATGACCCTCTTAAACCGGGTTTAGGGTTTAGGGTTTAGGCAATGAGGGTAAATATCCTTAAACCCTAAACCCTACCACCCTAAACCCTGTTAGTGAATCGAGCCTGGAGTAGACCCTGCTGCCGCACTCCATCCCAGCGGCTGGGGGTGGGTGCCTGCGCTTTATACTTCTTATGCGGGTTAGAACGGGGTTTAGGTTCAAAGTTTAGGGCTGCAGATTCAGGATTTAGGGCTTCGGGTGTGGGGTGTACCTGTGAGTAGCTTATAACCCCCGATCTTTGGGGCAAAAGCCCCAACATAGAAGGCACATGGAGCTCCATGGGCTTTTTCCGTACATCAAACACCATGTATGTATGAAATGGTCCCAGCATCAAGCCGGGGATGGCAAAGGGTGGGTGAGGGGGCTGATTCAATTTAGGGCCAGGTTCGGAGAGTCTGAGTTTTAAGGCTGGGGGCTTTAGACTTCAGGGTTGTATGCTATGAACAAGATTTGGGTGGCCCTAAACAATTTGGATTTTACGCTGATGGAGGTCCTCCAGAAAAGGGGCTCAAACGACGCTAGATAGTTAGGGACGAAGCGCTTCTCGACATCGAGCGCAGCAACGTGTCTCGAACATGGAAAGTACAACGTAAACCCTTGCGAAACCAGACTTGTTGGCTGCCAGCAAACTGCCCATCTGGTATTCAGACGAGACGGTCCAAAGAAACCTGCGAACCTGAAAATCCCACTCCTCCGGAAACGAGCTTCACGTGACAAGAACCCAGGAATAAAAAGGGTGCCATTTGTGGTTTACAGGGGCCTTGTAGGGAAGCCTTAAACCCTAAAAAAAAGGCAACAAGGGCCTACTCTGAGTCCTAGCGATACCTGTACTGAGAGTTGGGCAGGGAAGGGGCATCAAAGGAAAGAACCTCCTGAAAAACACGCGCTTCAGAATCATGTGCCGAGGGCCCATTTCCCGTGAATTAAGGAAGGTAACCTAGATAGAAACAAAGCTACGATCCCTGCATGGGGAGGGTACTGGACTGCCTGGGTACGTACTTGGAAAACAGACATCACGGTCTCATACTTTCCTAACTAGACAAGACCCTGCTCTGGAGGGGATAGGGTTCGGGGGGGTTTTGTGGTTAGGGTGTGGGGTTTGTCGGGTCTGTTTCAGGTTTTGGGCTGAGCCATTCATAAAGCGAGTGCCTTGGCAGCATCGCCAATCTGCATGTTCAGCCTAAGTGCTCCCAACCGCAGCACCCGACAGTAGCGCTATCTGCTGGATTTCGTATGGTCATTTTTTGGAACTCTTGGTCCGTGTGAGGCCTTGAACGCCCTGACTTGAAGCCCGAACTAAGCCCTACGGTAAATGCAAAAACCTAACCCCGTAAACCCAGCCAAAAAAAACACATCGGGCAAGGGTCTATTGCCATGGGGTAATGTAGGGCCAGTGTAGGGGCGCGTGTCTCTTGCGTGATGGTCTCGTGACGCCTTGTGCTTGCGAGGTGTCTGAGCAACCCAAGACCCCAACAACCTAAACCTCTAACCCCAAACCCCCAAAATGGAATGAGAATCTTTAATGGCTTGTGCCCTAACCCTAAACCCTAAACCCTAAACCCCAAACCCTAAACCCCTAACCCCTAACCCCTAACCCCTAAACCCTACACCCTAAACCCTAAACCCTGAACCCTAAACCCAAAACCCAAAACCTTAAACCCTAAACCCTAAACCCAAGCCCTAAACCCTCTCACCAACTGACTTCTGCAAGTGACGGTCTCTGCTGCATAAGGTGCTCGATCTCGAACTCGGGGAGGGATTCCTGAGATCATGAGTGAGGGGTTTAGGGTTGAGGGTTTAGGTTTAGGGTTGGGGCTTTGGGGTTTAGGATTGAGGGTTTGAGGTTTAGGGTTTAGGGTTGAGGCTTTGGGGTCTAAGGTTTGGGTTGAGGGCTTAGGTTTGGGGTTGAGGGTTTAGGATGCGGGTTTCGGGTTTGGGGTTGGATTTAGAGTTCGGAGTTGAGTGTTTAGGATGTGAGGCTTTTCGTTTGTTTTTGGCCACCTGTCGGGTTCAAGGCTTGGGGCTTTAGGGCTTTTAGGGTGCTGGGTTTCAGGCTCAGGGTCTGCGCAGAACTTCCCAGAAACTCGAACTGGATACATGCGCCAACCCCCCCTGTCCCCCCAACCCCCCCTGTCCCCCCCTCTTTCCTGTCCCCCCCTGCCCCCCCCCCCCCCCCCCGTACCCTCCCCCCCCACCCCTCCATTTTATTGATTTAAGCGTTGCTCCAGAATTTTCAGGAGATGCTAGGCTTTAAGCCTTATTTGGGGCTTAAGGCCTTCAATAGGGTTCAGCCTGTACCCTAAACCCTATAAACCTACACCCCAAAACTCACTCGATCTCTCTCTCTCTCTCTCTGTCGCTCTCTCTCTCTCCCTCTCCCTCCCTCCCTCCCTCCCCCCTCTCTCAGGCACCAAGACTCTAAACCCTAAAACCCAAAATTTAGGGTTTCAGGGCTTTGTGTGTGTGAGCACATAAACAAGTAGAAACATGTAATGCGGAAGCGCATCAGTTGTTAAGTTATAAGTGTGCTTCCACAGAATCATACACAACGAGCACACGGCCCGAGCAGGTAACGGCTGAGAAGCGGTGACGTCCCGGCCGTTGATCTCGAGTAGCACCTTTTTGGTATCGTTGAGGGGTTTGCTCTCAGGGCCTTTATCCCTTAAGCCCTAAGCCCGTGAGGGCCGCGCGATGCTGCATGACTTTGGGCCGTTGTCGGACTTGGCTTTCACCAATCCCCACCCTCGAGCCACAAACTTCGGGCCAAAAACCCCAACTAAGGGGCGCTGCGCCGGCCTTAAACCCGTTTCGACACCCAAATCCTCACGGTAGCCCAGGCCCCCTAAAACCAGGCTTCCAAAACCCTATACCCTCAAGGTTCAGGGCTTCGGGTTAGGACCCTAAACCATATCCTGCCCAAAACCCAAAACCCAAAACCTAAAACCCTAGACCCTAGACCGTAGACCCTAGACCCTCAACCCCAGACCCTAAACCCTAAACCCAAGTCACTTCCCAAACCCTACACCGCGCCTGACCCTCTCGCAGCGTGGCGGCTTGGGCAGCCCCTTCTGGGTCGACAGACACCACCACCTCGGCGGCAAAAGAGAGTGCCTGCTTGGGGGTTTGTGGGGTTAGGGTTTAGGGTTTAGGGTTTAGGGCTTAGGGTTTAGGGTTTAGGGTTTAGGGTTTAGGGTCTTTGGGGGTGAGGGCTTAGCCAAAAAAACCCTAGCAACGTAGGGGACGAAGTGGAAGTCTAAACCCGAACATCGCCAGAACGTTTTTCAAGAACTCTAAAGCCCTGTTCCCCCTGACACGAACAGACAGTCCTTAACAGGGATTATAACAAGGGGGGACTATAATCCCATTCAGGACTCCTTGTGCTTTCCTGCGAACTCAAGCTCCTGACCAGCAACCCAACTAAACCCTAAACCCTAAACCCTAAACCCTAAACCCTAAACCCTCAACAAGGAAGAGAACCGGTGAGGCTTCCCGACATGCGGGGTCAATGACTTATATAAACCTGAGACCCTCGACTCCAAAACTTGCCCGAAAACGTTTAGGGTTTAGGGTTTAGGGTTTAGGGTTTAGGGTTTAGGGTTTAGGGTTTAGGGTTTAGGGTTTAGGGTTTAGGGTTTAGGGCTTAGGGTTTAGGGCTCCAAATACCTAGACCGAACCTGAATCCTGCTGCCGCAGGTTGCAGCCGGAACAAACCCAAAACCCCTAAACCCTTTGAACCCTTGAAACCCTACCTCCTTTAAACCCATTAAACCCTTAAAGCCCTTAAAGCCCTTTGCACCCTTAAAACCCTTTAAACCCTTAAAGCCCTATAGACCTTCAAAACCCTTCAAAACCTAAAGCACTTAAACCCTTTTAAACCCTGTAAGCGCTTGTAAGCCCCTTTTTCTCATCCTTACGAATGGGGCCTTAACCATTACAGTAGGGTTTTCGGAGGCAATTCTAGTACAATACAAATGGGGCCAATAAGGGAGTACTAGTAGTAATTATAACCCTAAACCCTAAACCCTAAACCCTAAACCCTAAACTTGACCCTACATCTGCCCAGTGGCCGGCGGCGCCGTCCACTCGATCTCAAGACCCAGCGGCCCCTGGGGGAAGTCCACCGAGCGAAGGTTGGCCACCTGGGTACCTGTAAGGTTTTGGGGGGTTAGCGGGTTTTTGGGGGTTTTGAGGGGGTTCAGGGGGTTTTGGGGGGGGTTAGGGGGCTTTGGGGTGCTTTTGTTTGCCGCCCGCCGAGCCGACTCTGAGGCCACTTTGCAAGGGCACCGACTGTCATTGTTGTGTAGAAAAAATGGGGGATTTCTAGGGTGCACAAGGGGGGATGGCGAGGGCTACAAAGGGCATAGGGGAACCCTAAACCCTAAACCCTAAACCCTTTAGACCCTGCAGCGCAGAATGACGCTTCAACCTTCAGGAAGTGGGACGCTCAAGCCAGCATAGCATTGCATCTAATTCAGCCTTCCCCGTTCCTGTGGGTTTTTGGGTTTAGGGTTTAGGGTTTAGGGTTTAATCAAACTTCTATGGCTTTATCAGGATGATATAGGGATCAAGAGTTATGGAAATGTAACATATGTGCTAACCTACCGCTGATTCCTCTTGCTCCCCGAAATATTCTCTGCATCCAGAAAGAACGCAGAAGTTCTGTGAAATGAATCGCCACATTGCAGTTGAAATTCACGATGGGATTTATAGGGCTCTTCGGATAGGGTTACAATTTGCTTGACGAGTTGAAGGAGGACCTAATTTAGCTCGGAGGCCTTCGTCACCGGCTTCTTCCGTGGGACCGGATTTTCCAAAGACCTGGGGCTTAAGAGGGTTCAAGGGGGCTTCTGTTGTTGTTTGTTATTTCCCTCTCCATCTCCTTCTCCCCTCTCAGAAGCACTTCGAGGCTTCTGGCTTGGGGTGCTAAGTTCGAAGGCTGTGCTGCAACATTTCAAAGCCTGAGTCTGGGTTCACCCAACAAAGTAAGCAAAGACACCCGCTGGAAGTTGTCGGCGTAGTCCTTGCTGTAGCCGATGGTCTTGCTGACGTACATGCCGGAGATCCTGTGGTGTGGGGTACCCGACTGTGCAGTAGACCCTTGAACAAAAAGTATATACTTTTGAGGTAGAAGTAGCTATAAAGGAACCCAGAACCAACAAAAAGTAGAAAAGTAGAGTACTCCAAAACCCAGGAGTAAGAACTCCAAGCTGGGCCCCCCTCCAGGCCAACAGCCGGTGCAACTTCGGCCGTGGCGCTTGTTCAGCACCTTATTGGTGCGGCTTGCCGCGCGCTCGCCCATGGTGATGTCGTCCTTGCGTCGGTTTCTGAGGGTGGATAGATCCTCTGCAATTCATCTCGAACTTCCAGGATACAGTAAGGTCCCTTCCCAGATCATGTGCTTTCTGAGGTTTGTCGGCGGAGTCCCTGGGTCTCAGGTATACCCTGAGCCCTAAACCCTAAACCCTAAACCCTAAACCCCAGAAAAGCTTCAGTTTGGGAGATCCCGTATCAGCGAAACAGGATGATTATGGTTTCAGAGGGATTCTTCCTGAGCCCCGACTCCGAAACTGTGGAGCTTTTGTCAACCCTAAGGGTCCATGTACCTATTTAGTATATACTTGGGCCTTAAACTTAATCCCTGTTCCCCTAGGAAGAAAAAAGGATCCTTTTTGTTTATATATAAGAAAGCCCATAACCCAAAAAGTAAAAAGGATCCCTAACACTGATCTAGTAAAGGGGTTCCCATATAGTAGCTTTAGGGCCCAAATACATACTATATGGGTACATGGACCCTTAGGGTGATGGGTATCTGCTAAGACGATGTACTCTATTTCAGGGTGTACAGGGACCCTGAACTTGATAACTTGAGAACTTTCCATATCACTTCTCTGAAAAATGATGACTGTCAATTTTATACGATTGTCAGTATCGTTTTGATGCTGGTTATGATGATGGGTGCTTCATGACTATTTCCCTAAGGGTCCATGTACCCATATAGTATGTATGTGGGCCCTAAAGCTACTATATGGGAACCCCTTTAAGGCCCAAGTATATACTATATAGGTACATGGACCCTTAGGGTTTATTATTGCAGGATGGAGGTAACTGCCAAACTCCTTCACTGTGAAAGGAGCGAGCCAGAGAGAGAGAGAGCGAGAGAGAGAGAGCGCCTCGACGCGGGCCTGCACCCAAACAAACTTCTACCAAAGCTTGTTTAGGGTTTAGGGTTTAGGGTTTAGGGTTTAGGGTTTAGGGTTTAGGGTTTAGGGCTGCCCCACTTCAGAAAGATGGGGTAAAGTGACCCTACAAATCAAAGGGGAAATCAGGGCATAGCATCTCAATTGGAAGAAAGGTTAACACTCGATGGGCCACCCTGTATTGGCCCTATGTTTCATGCAAAGGCACTTTTTATACCCAAACACTGACCCTATAAAACCCTAAACCCTAAACCCTAAACCCTACACATCGCAATCAGACCGTGGGTCAGAGCTCTGCCCCCGGCGCAAGGCCGATGCCGCGGCAAAGCGCCGCGCGCCCGCGCGGCACGCGCGGCGGGGCAGCGCCCGCCAGCAGCAGGGCCACATGGCTTCAGATCCAGCGATGGTCAAAGATCTCTCTAAAGCCTATGGTAGCCCTAAATCCTAAACTCCAAGTCTAAGTGTTTAGAGTGATCTTGTTATCCACATCCTTTGAGAATCTCTGCAGATGTAGGGGGTTGGTTGGGGGGGGGGGGGAGGGCTAATGGTGCAAGGGCCTCAAACTTGTGGCTTCGCTGGCCCTTCTTTCGTTCCTGTTAAGGCTGTAAGAATGTAGGGTATGGGGATTTTGGGGGTTTAGGGGTTTAGGGTTTAGGGTTTGCTCAACCCTCAGAAACTGCCCAAGAATCGGTTGGGGGGGGTGAAGATTCCGAGATCTTCGGGGCTGAAGCTTCACCCTCCCGAGACCGGCGCTGCGTGCTGCTGGAAATTGCGATGCTTGCAGTGCGGTCGGGATCCAAGATCTTGCAGCCACAGACATTTGGAGATTCACCGCGCAGTCGGCTCTCCTAAATTTCGAACCCGTGAGAAGTACCTTGATGCCTGTGACCGTGACTATTCGTACTTAGTACATACTTGCTAGGAGTTGGAGAAGCGTCGTACAGTACGGAGCAGGATTGAGAGGAGATTCCTCGTCAACAACTGTGCTTCGTCCCTTTCCCCCAACACCTATGTGCCTCCGTATAGTCGTATAGTTTATGCTCACGGCGCGGTTAGCGGCTAATTGCGGGGGGGGGGGGGGGGGGGGGGGGAGGGGGAGGGGGGGAGGGGGCAGGGTGGGGGGGGGGGGGGGGGGGGGGAGTAGATGGACACTTGAAGGCTATGCTGCACGTGCGTGCCTTGTAAACAAATACTTTACAAAGGAAATACCCGCAGAATGGACGCAACGCAACCCCCGCAGAATAGACGCAATGCACCCTTAGCATCAGCGGAGGGCGCGGAGGGCGCGGAGGGCGCGGAGGGCGCGCGCGGGAGGGCGCGGAGGGCGTGAGGGCGCGCGGAGGGCGCGGAGGGCGCGGCCGCGGAGGGCGCGGAGGGCGCGGAGGGCGCGCGGAGGGTGCGGAGCGCGCGGAGGCGCGGAGCGCGCAGAGGGTGCGGAGGGCGCGGAGGGCGCGGAGGGCGGAGGGCGTGGAGGGTTCGCGGAGGGCGTGGAAGGTGCCCAACGGTTTGAACCCCTTGTGTAGTACACGTGTCCCCCACTCCCCTGCCCATTAAGCGAATTACGCTCCCCCCTCCTCCGAACTCGTCCGTCAGACATCTATTCATTCATGGCGTAGAGGTTTGCGGGAAAATCCAAGAAAAAAGAGCACGCGCAGAATAGACGTTAAGTCCAAGGCACGACAAATTTTTCCAAACACTTACAAAAAATGGGGGGGGGGGACGGCGAGGGGGAGGGGGGGCGGGGGGGGGAGGGGGGGGTGGGGGAGGGGGGGGGGGGGGGGGGGGGGGGGGGGGGGGGGGGGGGGGGGGGGGGGGGGGGGGGGGGGTTGGTTGCGGGCATGTCTTCACCTTCTTCTTCCTTGCTTCTGGTTCACATAGCCTCTGTTTTCCTTGCCGTGTTTTATGTACACTCTTCTAGTCTACAGTTCCAGCCTTTTACATGCACTCTTCTAGTCCACACTTCAGCATTCACAGTTCCAGCCTTTTACACGCACTCTTCTAGTCCACACTTCCAGCATTGACAGTTCCAGCCTTTTACACGCACTCTTCTATCCACACTTCCAGCATTGACACAGGACATGCACTCTTCTAGTCAACACGTCCGGCATTTTCGCAATGCCCAAACAACCACAAAACACAGAACCGCAAAAACACAGCAAACGCGCCAAAACCTACTCATAATACGATGATGAAAAATACTCAAAACACTGGCAGGCGTGGTACTTTTGACTACAACAATGCCTAAGATTTCACTGCAAGTTAACAAAAAAAAGACGTCTCCGAATAACACGTTTCAATAGCGAAACACTGTCCTGCGTGGGTTAAAACCACAGTTTGGTGTGCTTTTGGCCCACGCCCGCCCGCCTTTTATTATGCCGGCACGTATACGGTATAGGAACGAACTCCTTTAAGGCCCATGCATAAGTCTGCAGCCTTTCATCACTGAACCTCTGAGCCCAACCCCCGAGCCCCCCGACCCCCGAAACCTAACATCCCAGATGCCCCAAGATACTCCCATTACCTACGCAGAAGCAGGTCCCCCATACCCCCCCTACCCCCTGCCCCACAATCCCCCTAATGCCGTCATCTCCTTCTCCCAGAAGCCATGGTCACACTCAAGCGCTTATGGACGGAGCCCTAAACCCTAAACCCTAAACCCTAAACCCTGACATTTGGGGCTTCCGGCTAAACTCGAAGCATGGTCCCTTCGTCGACTGGCTCTTGCTTGGGATGTTCCCCCTTGTACTAAGAATCCTTACGTGGGAGTATAATGCGGGGGGGGGGGGGTACTCTAATCTCTACTAAACACTACCCTAAACCTTAAACCCTAAACCCTTTTGCTTCAGGGCTCCAGAAACCCTAAACCCTAAACCCCTAAACCCCTAACGTCCTAAAGTTAGTATAGGCCAAGCTCTTAAGCTTTTGCCAAGTGGCTACGTCCCAGCTGGCTCTCCAGCCAAGCTCGAGCCAACAATTGCAAAAACCTAACCAAGCTCCCCACACCCTACACCCTAAATCCTAAACCCCGAACCCTAAACCCTAAAACCCTAAAACCCTAAACCCTAAACCCTAAACCCTAAACCCTAAACCCTAAAACCCTAAACCCTAAACCCAACTCACCGAGGCCCGCACGTGACCTTGCGCAGACCGGCCAGGTCCGCCTTGGCGCGGCCTTGCCCAGAGGCGGTGTTTAGGGTTTAGGGTTTAGGGTTTAGGGTTTAGGGTTTAGGGTTTAGGGTTTAGGGTTTAGGGTTATAACCCACATTGAAGCCCCTTAAGTACCCTAAGAGGTTATAGTTGGGATATAAGTACAGTTTCAATTGGGTTATATACTAAGTACCATGAACCTCCAAGCAGGGTTCCGGGCCCGATACCCTGCAACTCTACGGACATTCGCTTGGCTACCACTTCTCAACCATCCACCTCCAGCCCGACTACGCCCGGAACCTTAAACCCTCAGCAACACTTCGGGAGTTTGTTACAGCCCCCAAGCCCTGAACTCAAAAACCCTAAAGGCCCTAAAGCCCTAAAGCCCTGAACCGTCTAAACCCTAAGACTCCACACCCCAAAGCCCCTTCTCCGTGACCTTAAAGCCTCTAAAAACCCTAAAACACAGAAGCCCTAAAACCCTAGAATCCCTGAGGCCCTGAAAGCCCAAAAACCCCAAAACCCTACACCCCTCAAACCCTAGCACTAAACCCCAAACCGTAAACCCTAAATCCTTATAAACCCTAAACCCTTATAAACCCTAAACCCTCTTAAACCCTAAACCCTTCTACACCCTAAACCCTTATAAACCCAAAACCCTTATACACCCTAAACCCTTCTAAACCCTAAACCCTTCTAAACCCTAAATCCTTATAAACCCCAAACCCCTATAGACCCTAAATCCTTGTAAACCCTAAATCCTTATAAACCCTAAACCCTTATAAACCCTAAATGCTTAATTATAAACCCTACACCCTTATAAACCCTAAATCCTTATAAACCCTAAACCCTTATAAACCCTAAATCCTTACAAACCCTAAACCCTCATACACCCTAAACCCGTATAAACCCGAAACCCTTATACACCCTAAACCCTTATAAACCCGAAACCCTTATAAACCCTAAACCCTTATAAACCGTAAACCCTTATACACCCTAAACACATATAAACCCTAAACCCTTAGACACCCTAAACCCATCTAAACCCTAAACCCTTATAAACCCTAAACCCTTATACACCCTAAACCCTTCTAAACCCTAAACCCTTATACACCCTAAACCCACATAAACCCGAAACCCTTAAACAGCCTAAACCCTTATACACCCTAAACCCTTCTAAACCCTAAACCCTTATAAACCCTAAACCCTTATACACCCTAAACCCTTATATGCGCATATCAGCCCTAAACTCTGCAAGCTCAAGGGGAAGCCTCCGAAGTTGCTCCGGATTCGTGCGAGCTCGAAGGGCGCCTGGGACGCAGTCCGGCGGGCCCTGGGGTTATAGGTCTTTTTTTTTGCCGCCCGCATAGCTGAACTGCATGTCCACATGGCTATAGGGTTTAGGGTTTAGGGTTTAGGGTTTGGGGTTTAGGGTTTGGGGTTTTCGGGTTTAGGTTTAGAAGGTTTATAGAGGGTTTGTAGAGGGTTTAAAGAAGGGGGGGGGGGGGGGG
This sequence comes from Symbiodinium natans, assembly GCA_905221605.1. Classification (NCBI taxonomy): domain Eukaryota; class Dinophyceae; order Suessiales; family Symbiodiniaceae; genus Symbiodinium; species Symbiodinium natans. The sequence goes on from CAJNDS010002568.1 coordinate 254,874, forward strand.
TTATCGAGGTGTTTCTAGAGGGTTCAGTAGGATTTAGCGCTGATGGCGAGGGACTATCCTGGAGCGGGTTTATGTGTTTTATGGAGAGTATGGGGGCACGGAGTGGGTGCGAGGGGGGGGGGTTATAGAGTTAAAGGGGTTTATGGAGGCCTTGTAGGTTCTTATAGGGGGTTCATGTAAGGTTGATAGGGGTTTATGCCGTTTGTATAGAGAGTTATTGAGTTTGGGGTTTATAGGGTTTAGAGGATTTATAGGATTTATAGGGTTGCAGGGTCTTGCTTGTCCAGTTTCTTGGGCAAGCAAAAGAATCTAACCTTGGCACCATGTGGGGTGGGGGGCGGGGAGGGTAATCCGCAATGCTTGGCCTCTCCTACCGTATGTTGCTCATAGTTTAAGATATAGTTTTAGGTTTAAGGTTTTGGGTTTCGGGGTACCAAAAGCAACCCCATAATTTACGTCAATCCCGCATAGGCTTGCCAGGGTTAGGCTGAAGAAGTTAAACATCACCGGCTGTGCAAATGCGGCCCTAACCCCCCCTCCCACAATTTAGGGTATAGGGTTTAAGGCTTAGACTTTAGGGTTTCGGGTGTAGGGCTTGCCTGGAGCGCGCCTAAAAGCCCCCGCAACAACAAGTCCACGCAACGTTGTGACCTTGAGCGCTTCTCTATTGTGTCTAAACTTAGGGTCTGGGAAGGTCTTAGGGTGTCCTCTCTGTTATGGTCCCTTGTGGGGTTGCTCAGAATCTTACCGAGCCATAGCCATGCTTTGTTATTCCTACTAACCTAAACCCTAAACCCTGAACCCTAAACCCTAAACCCTAAACCCTAAACCCTAAACCCTAAACCCTAAGAGCTGGAGCATGGGGCTGCGGCGGGCTTCGCTGCTGCCTCGGAATGGCCTCTGGGAGAAGATCTTCCGGGGAGCTTAGGGTCTTTGAAAGGGTTTAGGGTTTAGGGTTTAGGGTTTAGGGTTTAGGGCTACAGGTTTCGGGTTTAGGGCGAGGATTTAGGGTTTAGGGTTTAGGGTTTAGGGTCTTTGAAAGGGCTTAGGGCTTTGTAGGGCTTGTAGAGTTTGTTAGGAGTTTAGGGTTTAGGGTGCGATGCGAAGGGCCCGGCGGATAGAGATAAAGACCTGGGAGGGTAGAGTCAGGCACCTTTACCTTCTACCAGAAGGGTCCAGAAGTTGGCGTTTAGGGTTTAAGGCCGAAAGTTTAGGGTTTGGTTTAAGGTTTAGGGTTTAGGGTTTAGGGTTTAGGGTGTAGGGTTTAGGGTTTAGGGTTTAGGGCTTAGGGTTTAGGGTTTAGGGTTTAGGGTTTAGGGTTTAGGGTTCGTGTTGAGGGCCTCCTAGAAGAGGAGTGCAGTCTTTATCCACTGCTGCCGGGTGCAGGCCCTGCCTCTCTCAGCACGACAGGTTTAAGTATCAGACCGAGCCTGTAGAGTTTCAGTGCTTCCTGATACTTACACCCGAAGCCCTAAACCCTAAACCCTAACACCTACACAGCGAAGCCCTAAGAGAGCGAGCGCCACATGCTGATGTGGCGGTGGATGTGCGTAAGAAGTTACAGCGAAGGTAGGCGCCCGAAATCGCCAACCCCCCACAACCTGAACCCTAAACCTCCTGGAATGCAATGATCCGTATAGGCTTAGGGTTTAGGGTTTATGGTTTAGGGTTTGGGGTTTGGGGTTACTTCCCTATGCGGGCAGTTCTCCGAATCAGGATCCCCTTTTGAAGGGGCCCTATCAATTTAAAAACATAAAGAGAAAATTATATATACATATATGTAGATATATACATACATACATATATATATATATGTGTGTGTGTATACGTGCAAGTACGGCACCCTGAAAAGGAGGGATCTCGAAGAAAAGACGTCAGTTTTTGAGAACTGCCCATCTAGCATGGTTCCAGGGGTTGTACCTTGGACCAAATTGGGTGTAAACACCCTAAACCCTAAACCCTAAACCCTAAAGCCTAAAGCCTAAACCAAGAAGAGGAACCTCTGAGGCGTACAGCCTTAGGGATATGAGTCTTCATCTTCATCCCTTAATGGCACTTCTCGCACTCCCTAAAGCTCCAGGAGGTCGCCAAGATCGCTCTAAACCAAAGCCGTCAAAAACAAACCCTAAACCCTAAACCCTAAACACTAACCCTAGACCGTAAATCCTAAACCCTAACCCCTGGCATTTTCTTGCAGCCTCTCTCTGGCGAGATGGTCCACCATGGGCCCTGTAGCCATGCAGGATTCGGGGCATCTTCCAAGACATCCGCTGGTGCATTGAACTCCATATACATTAGGGTTTAGGGTTTAGGGTTTAAACGTAGGGTATATATTTCTTGTACCCCCAAAAGGACACCCGGCATATACACTCACCAACATCAAATAGGAGCCTTATATATACTTAATAACAGAAATATAAACCCTGCTTCATATGCATGGCCTGTGCGCCATTTGAGATCTTCTGCAATGCCACTTAACCCCAAACCCTGTCGCAGGAAGATACCATCCCACCACTGAACTCCACAGACTGTAAACCCCTAGGCCAGAAACGCCTAAACCCTGCAACACCCTGAACCTAAACCCGCCCTAAACCCTAAACCCCAAACCCCAAACCCCAAACCCCAAACCCTAAACCCTAAACCCTAACCCTGAACCATGCTTGGCGCCAGGACCCCGGAGGCCGCGGATGCTACGGAAGCAGCTTTATGGGCTTAAAAAGCTTGCCCGTGCTTGCGCTGTGGGGCTGCCTTCTATGGGTTTTCTGGGAATTAGGTGTAGTTTCTGCTTTACCCTCCAAAGAACTCTTCTTTCAGGGTTGGGGCCTAAAAGCCTTATTATGTAAGGTTTTTGGCCCGTTTTGAGCTTAAGGGTAAATTTCGGGGATTTAGGGTCTATGCAGCTGCTGACCATGAGCTCTGGGTCTGCAGTTGTGAGGGTTTGTTCACCTGGCAGACACACACTACCCAAACCCTAAAGCCTAAACCCTAAATCCTAAACCCTAAACCCTCCACACCAATACAGGACCTGGTGTACAGGTACCCGGCAAAATACTTTTCAATGCTTGCAGGCTATTCTATTACCTGCATAGCTCAAGCACGATGCTCCAGCCGGGCAGCTTTTGCCCTCATGAGCAGACAGTCCGTAGCTTCGAAGACAAAGAGCTCTTCAAGTAGAGCGAAACATGTTTAGCCGCGCGCCCGGGGGCTATCGCAGTTAGCGTATAATGTGGGACCTGCTTTAATGTGGGCCCCCCCCCCCCCCTGAACAGTCGGGGCGTGGATTGGGTCCTGAATAAAGGGCTCCGGGGGTTTATATGATTTTAATAGGGAGGAGTTTAGATAGATTTAAAAGGGATCCATATGAATCTAAAAGGGATGAGCTTATATATGACTCAATTGCCGGATTTCGGGTACGGTTTGACTTTAAAGCGGACCCCTCAAACAGTGAGGGGGTCCTGAATAATTCCGCCAAATTGACTTTAAAGCGACCCCCCCTAATAAAGCAGGTCCAACATTAAAGGCCTGTATATATGGGATATGCAACATGCCTCTCTCTCTATATATATAGATATCTATACGTATATATAAAGTATGCTAAAGTATATACATGGAAAAACAAAAAGCAGTACAGCGAAGGAACGCAACGTGCAGGGTACAGACCGAACCGGCCAAGACCCCGTTGCGAGACGTTACCGCTAGGCTGGCTTGCTAGACGACTGCTTTGCAGTGTCTTGGGCTTTCACTTCTTCTCCCTTGCCATGAAGCAGCCGAAAATCTCCCCGAGATTGAACCAATCATCCACAGTGGTGACAATCTCACCTTAGTTGCTGAGTTCATAAGCCCCCCCCCCCCCAAAAAAAAAAAAAAAAGTACATTTTCGTTCTATAGTGGACCCTAAACCCTAAACCCTAAACCCTAAACCCTAAACCCTAAACCCTCAGTCAGCTACTAAGTCACGCTGTGGCTTGACTGGAGCTTTCGCCTCTTCTTCCTTCTGTGCAGATGGCAGGGTGACCTGCTCAGACTCCCACCTCACGGCCATTGGCTTAGGGTTTAGGGGTTTAGGGTTTGGGGTTTAAGGGTTTAAGGGTTTAAGGGTTTAAGGGGTTAAGGGGTTTAGGGTTTAGGGCAGGGTGTTTCTAACACGTGCCCTATATCCAGAATTGCCAATAACCCTGATCGTTCAGGAATCAACCTGATTTCTGAATAGAAATTCCCCTGTCTTCTTCGAGGTATACTCCTTAAACCCTAAACCCTAAACCCTATACCCTATACCCTAAACCCTAAACCCCAAACCCCAAACCCCAAACCCTAAACCCTAAACCCTAACTAAGGAGTGTTGGGCGCCAGCCGACAGCCTGCAGCACACCCTACAGCCCCCAAAATCGAAAACCCTAAAAACCCGCAAGCCGAGGCCTAAACCTGAAACCCTAAGCCCTAAGCCCTAAGCCCTAAGCCCTAAACCCTAAACCCTAAACCCTAAACCCTAAACCCTAAACCCTAAACCCTAAACCCTAAACCCTAACCCGAAACCCGGGCCACATCGGGAAGTTGCCGTGGCTTGAGGAGACCTCGGCTGCTGGCATCTGGGGCCACGGTGGGCTCGGCGTCTCATCCGGCAGTTCGGTCGAGGATGCATCCACGTTCGCCTGCGAGGCTCAACAAACCCCCTCAAGCCCTGAAGTCAGTTTAAACCCTAAACCCTAAACCCTACACCCAAAAGCCTCAGGAGAGGGTCTTGTGCTAGATGCACTTCCTGCTGTCGGAATCTCCGCGCGCCCCAAGCGCTTCGCAAAGCCAGCACCCCATGCTAGGGTTTAGGTTTTAGGGTTTAAGGTTGAAGGGTTAGGGTTTAAATAAATCCTATAAACTCTATAAACTCTATAAACTCTATAAACTCTGTAAACCCCATAAACCCTGTAAACCATACAAACCCTACAAACCCCACCAACCCTAACAGGCCATCTGACCCTATTGACCCAGAGAGCTTGAACCAAGGAACAACAAATTTCTGGAATTTAGGTTTTTGGGTTTAGGTTTTAGGGTTTAGGGTTTAGGCTTCAGGGTGGCCTGGCGTGCCCCTAAATAACGTAATGTGTGTCGAAGGTCTGTTCCAAAACTGAGGGTTTAGGGTTTAGGGTTTAGGGTTTAGGGTTTAGGGTTTAGGGTTTAGGGTTTAGGGTTTAGGGTTTAGGGGTACTTGGAGGTTCATGGGTACTCATAACCCTAACCCTAAGGCCCTATGAGCCTCCAAGAACTCTTATTTAAAGGATTTGGGGCCCAACAGCCTTATCATACAAGGTTTTGGGCTATTTTGAGCCTAAGGGCAATTATGACTGTACTTATAAGCCCGTTCAGTCCCCTAAACCCTGAGCCCACGGTGAGATTCTGCCTTGACAGCTGAAGGCATGTAAGCCTACATGTCCGGCGTCCTAAACCCTAAGCCCTAAGCCCTAAACCCTGAACCTGAACCCTAAACCCTAAACCGTACTTAGGAGCCCCTTAAGTCCAACCTAAGTAGGTTCGAAGTCGACTCATCATTGTGCCTCCAAGTAGAGGGCTTGGGGGACCCGGGCTTCCTGGGTTTAGGGTTTAGGGTTTAGGGTTTGGGGTTTAGGGTTTAGGGTTTACGGCTCCCAAGATCCCGGTCCTCATCCTTGCGTGGCTCGGGCGAAGCATGGTGGATCTCATGTGCGCGCAGGCTGGCCAGCGTGGGTGCCAGATAATGTCCACGCCCACTTCCGACGACATCCTGCTTACACGGCTTTGGGTTCAGGGTTTAGGGTTTAGGGTTTAGGGTTTAGGGTTTAGGGTTTAGGGTTTAGGGTTTAGGGTTTAGGGTTTAGGGGCAGGGGCTGCGTGTTGAAGTAGGAACCGCTTGAACTCAAATTTGCACGCGAAGCCCTAAACCCTAAACCCTAAACCCTAAACCCTAAACCCTAAACCCTAAACCCTAACCCCGAAACCCAACCCGGGAAATTGTGCCTGTGGCTGAGACACGGCCATCGTGGAGCGCTTGGGTTGCTCTGTGCCCGAACTCAGGCGGGCCGTCTTTGGCAAGGCTGCCGAAGATGGCTATTGAGCAAAACGCTTGGGCGAGGCTCCTTTAAACCCTAAACCCTAAAACCTAAACCCTAAACCCTGAACCCTAAACCCTAAACCCTAAACCCTGAACCCTGCACCCTGAACTTATGTGGTTCTTAAGGGCGGGGGGGTTCATGGGGGGTAGGTACCTAGAAAAGCCTGAGAGAGTAGTGGGGACTATTAGGGAACCTTGCGTTACGTAGCCCCCTTCACCCCCCCCCCTAGAAACCATACAGTAAGCACGAAACCCAACCCGGAATCCTCAAGCTTCAGCCGGCGGCCCCAAAGAAACACAATAAATTTGGGAACGGGGGCTTAGGGTTTATCATGGGTTCCCCTACTACCCCCTCTCTATGCTACTCCTCCCAGGCTCGCCCATGATTAAGGGCCTTTAGGGATAGTTAAGCCTAATTACGGTTTGTCTTGATGGGGCCAACCTAGGGGGGGTAGGAGGATAGAGGGGGGTAGAAAGAAGACCCATGAGATTAGGTTTAGGGCCACTTTCACAAAGCAGGCAGGATTGAGGGTTTGGGTTGTAATTTATCTAAACCACTGGCCACTGTGTGCTTCGGAAGCGTCGGAGGAAACTAGCCTAACATGGGCCTAGAACAGAGCCGCAAACCCTAAACCCTAAACCCTAAACCCTAAACCCTAAACCCTAAACCCTGTAAGCCCTCTGTAGTCGCCACTTCCTGGATGGCCCCCTCCCTTTGGGGGTTCATTCTCCTGACCCCGAGAACCAACCTCCAGGTCCAGAGTTTAAAGTCTTCAATGTAGTCTTAAGGGGTTTAGGGTTTAGGGTTTAGGGTTTTAGGGTTTTAGGGTTTAGGGTGGGCCCCTAGGGCGTTCGGGTTTGTAGGGTTGCTCGGGTTTAGGGGCACAACGTAACGTATTTGGGGGGGTCTAGTGTTAGAGCTAGGTGTGTATAAAGAGAAAGAAGGCCCCCCGCCCCCATCTTGGCAATGATGAGTTTGAAGCTCCGGTACGGTGCACGAAACCCACCCACCCACCCACCCCCAACCCCCCACCCACCCACCCCAAACCCGGAACCCTAAACCCGCAACCCTAGACCAGCCTGACGGTGACTTGATCTCACCCATTTTGAAGCGGTTGATCAGGCTCATCACCTCATGCCAAGAGCAGCACCGGGACTCAGGGACGCAAGCGTCAAGGGGAACCCTGAACCCTAATGCCACAACTTGGAGGTTCAGGGTACTTTGTGAGCCATAATGAGTTTAGCTATGACCCACATATAAGCCCCTTACGCACCCTAATGGGGTTATAGTTGGGTTATAAGTACAGTTCCTAAGTACCAGAAACCTCCAAGTAAAGCCCCTGAACCCTTACACAATAAATACCTAGGATTTAGGGTGCAGGGTTCAGGGTTTAAGTGTAATCGCTCACATTCGGACAAGCCAGGGCACACACTGTCCCAAGTGGCTTAGGGCTCAGGGTGCAACCCCAAACCCTGCGAGTCAAGCAGTGCAGTTTCATTGTTGACGTATGGCTGCCCAAACGTCCTTCAACATCAGGCAGCGAGCGCCAAACAACACACGGAGTTGTGAGGGGGCCCACGAACCCTAAACCCGAAACCCTAAACCGGGCTCTCTTACGTGCCTCAAGCTGCCATGGACACCACTAAGCCTAAACCCTAACCCCTAAACTCTAAACCCTAAACCCTAAACCCCAAACCCTAAACCCTCAATGGAAGCTCCACGATTTTCCAGGACCCGTGCTGCTGCGGAGCAGTTGGCAATGAGCTCGCACTCCACCTGCACTTGGAGGTTCAGGGTACTTCGTAGCCCATTATATGTGTAGGGGTTAGGGCTTAGGGTTCAGGAATTATCAGGTTTAGGGTGATAACCCGCATATCAGCCCTCCATTATAATCTCGTAAACCCAACTGACTAACCCTAAACCCTAAACCCTGAACCCTAAACCCTCAACCCATAGTGAGTCAAAAGAGCTTCCAAGTAGGCAGCGAAATTTATGGATCTCGGGTCTTCAACCGGGGGCCCGGCGACGTCCAAGAGCTTTGCAGCCTTCCAGAACTCTCAAAAGGGAGTAGGGACAATGTACCCAGAGTTTGTATTTAGGCCTATTAGGCGATCCTATGAAGTAGTTTTTCGGGCCCAACCATCTACTACATAGGTACATGGACCCTTAGAGAAGGCGGTAGAGTTTGTTCGGGTTTCGGACGGGGCGATCGGGATTGTGTCTTTGGCAGGGCCTTCTGAGTAGACAGCGAAGACACCCACCAGTTCGCCATTTAGGGTTTAGGGTTTAGGGTTTAGGGTTTAGGGTTTAGGTTCATGACGAACATGCGGTGTTTGCTATTCAACACAAGCCGCACGGGATGATGCGACTTTGGGCGGGCTCTCAAAATGGGGCCCTAATAACACACTCTTACATTGGGATGCTCCCCCTTATACTAACAGTGCCTAATGGGGAATATGATAATATGGTACCCCCTATTATTACCCATATGAGAATCCTTGTCTAGAAGCACCCCATCAAACCTTTGCAACGCCCTCCACAACAATCTTTCTGGAACTGTGAGAAACCCTAAACCCTGCACCCTAGACTCTAAACCCTAAGCCCTACACCCTATCGCTCCTGAATCTCCGGCCGAGAAGTCGCTCCGAGCTTTCTCTCCGCTGCCTCCGCGGACTCTGCTGCCACAAGACTGGGGCATGGGTTTTGCACTTAATAGGGTTTAGGGTTTAGGGTTTAGGATTTAGGGTTTAGGGTTTAGGGATTTTTGTACCTACGGTTTAAAGCCTCTGCCGGCCCCCCACCCCCCTCAACTATGTTTTAGGGTCTGCCCCTCCCGCCCTCTATGTGCACCATGCTCAGGGTCTTTCCTGGGTTTAGGGTTTAGGGTTTAGGGTTTTAGGGTTTAGGGTTTAGGGTTTAGGGAGGTGCTCAGTGGCCCATGAAGGAAGAACAGGACCGCGTGCAAACTGTTCACCCTCTATCTGACACTTCTTGATCCTCCAGCGCCATTGTTTAACACATTCATGGGCCTCAACTTCAGAACATTCCATACTGCATCTAAGCAGACCCACCATTCCTCTGTTTAAACCGCCGTACAGCCAACGACCTTCGGGATGAGTCGGAGGGGCCCGATACCTCGTATGCGGAGAATGGACCAGTACAATTTGAGGTAAACGCTTTATCTACTCTTTGCTTAAGAACCCCCCCAAAAGAAGAAAAAAAAACAATAATCCCTATATTAGCCTTATAAGGAAGAACATTTTTCATTGTCGGGGGGTTCTTTAAGCAGTTGGTGTTTATTCACAAGCCCGAAGTGTCGAGTTTTTGCTGAGCCAGGGTGAGATCCAGCTTGGGCTTTATGAAGTAAAGCATTGCCCAGGCCTGTGGGCGTTTAGGGTTTAGGGTTTAGGGTCCAGGGGGTTGGGGAGGGGGCATGCAGGCGCAAGCAGGCGTCGGACTTTCTTCGCTCACTGGACGGTGAGATTCTGCCTTGACAGCTGAAGGCATGTAAGCCTACATGTCCGGCTTCCTCAAGGAACTAAATTTGGACTGTGGGTCTACGAAAGTTTTTTGGCTGACTTCTGAATCCCTCCTAAAAGTTTAACTTCTGGGCTCCTTATTGTATAGTTGCTTCAAAAGCCCAAAAGGTTAAAGTCCTAAGAGCAAGGTTAAAGCCCTAAGAGAAAAGATCAGTGCCCCTAAGCCCTATATACACCATGAACCCTGGGTCGACGATCAAGTCGTCTGATAACAACTTAAGGCGCACAAAGCGGTTTAGGGTTTTTTGCCACCCGATTAACTGACCACTCTCGGTTTAGGCTCTATGGCTTAAGTTTCAGGGTTTAGGGTTCAGGCTTACACAACCCACTCCCTTCCGGCCGAAGTACTAGCCCCAATGCGTACGTGTTCGAGTCGCGTCCGAACCTGTACAAGAAATGGCAACATTCGCCTATAGGTCGTATGAGGAATAATCAAACACAATGCCTGAGACATATTATTGGACCAGGTAACCCTTAACCTTAAACCCTCAAATTCGAAAGAAAACCCTACGTGGTGAACCGCCAACTGCAAGAATCTCGGCGATCCCGTAGCTGAGGCCTTGGCGCTTTTTTGAGGCCATCGGTGTGGGTTTAGGGAGTGGGGTTTAGGGTTTAGGGATTGGGGTTGGATCAAAACTTGGACCTTCCATGCTACTAGATTCCCCGTACTTTACCTAAGAATGCAACCGTTGCCGCTGTCTTTTTTAGTTCGATTTAACTATATACTTTGGGATAATACTACAATCCCTACTAAGGACTGTTAGCAAAAGGGTGAACATCCCAAGATACACTAAAAATGAGTCTAAGCCAAAAAGTATGGGGAATATCGGGGACTGCCGGGCGCGCTTTGCGGAAGCTACATGACGCTCTCACGCCGGCCCGTCACTGCTTGTGAGACTTGGCCACCTGCAGCAGGACCAGGGGGGTCGACGGCGATCCCTAGCTAAACCTTAAACCCTAAACCCGAAACCCTAAACTCTAAACTCTAAACCCTAAAACCTAAAAACCCTATAAACCCCATAAACACTATACACCCTAAACCCAAAGCTGAGAACTCCCCCTCTGACCCCAAACAAACCCGAGCCACACTCCCGCACACCGGGTGATGTTAAATGTGTTCCGAAACCAGGCTTTACTCAACAAAAAGGAAACGGTGATCCTAAGAACATGCGCCCTACACCCGAAGACCGCCCGAAGAGCCCCAAAAACCCTTAACTCAGGAACAGACCTGAATTTATGTAGGGGTTCTTAATCTGATTTAGGGCTTTCCTTAGTTGAGGGGTATTGGGCTCTTTGACCTTGCTTTAACAAGATCTGTCGGACCAAAAAAACGCGCCTGCAAAGCATCGCAAGCGCACTGCCCCTACACCCTGAACCCTAAATCCTAAACCCTAAACCCTTCTGCAGCAGGCTTGCAGAATGTTAAACCCTAAGCCCTAAGCCCTAAGCCCTAAGCCCTAAACCCTAAACCCTAAACCCCAAACCCTAAACCCTAAACCCTAAACCGCCCAAAGCCAGGGCCGTGGTCGCCAGCAAGGGCGCCAATGCGCGAGCCATTTTGGCCATCAGGGCTTACTCAAGGCGAGAAAAAGTCTAACTAAACTGCTCCTGCACACGAACCTTTTTTCGCGGCAAGCATGTTCCAAAATTCCAGGAATCCTTGAGACTCAAGATCCTCCCGATTTCGCAAGTTTTCTGGTTGAGTCTTTCTGGAGCTCCTAAACCCTAAACCCTAAACCCCAAACCCCAAACCCTAAACCCTCTTTCTGAGACGTTGACACGTCTGAACATGAACGGCCGCCTTGGCCGCTTGTCGCGCCGCCTCCCTTCGAGCATCCTGTAGCCAGAGGCATAGCTGGTGGGGTTTAGGGTTTAGGGTTTAGGGTTTAGGGTTTAGGGTTTAGGGTTTAGGGTTTAGGGAAACCCGAAGGCTCCCAATGGCCCAAAGTAGGTACTATGTACAGACTTTAGACCCCACTGTAGGTACTGTATATATACTTGGAGCCCAGGGTTATTGTGGGCTGAACCATCCGAAGCCTAATGCCAGCTTGGTAGCCCAGCAACCATATTACAATAAGGGCAACCTTTTTTGGGTTGCTTGCCTTATAAGGGAACCTTGAACCCAAAAAAAGGTAAAGGGTACCACTGGGCTACAAAGCCAGAGTCTTTGGCTAGGTGGCTGCCCACCTGCTTCAGGACTCGTTTTCGAGCGGAACCAAAGCCGCAGAGCCAAACCCTCGAAACTCTAAACCGAAACAAACCCTCGAAACCCTAAACCCCAAACCCTAAACCTCTCGGGTCTTGAATCCTTGATCACAGGCGATTTCTGGAGCAGCTAAAGTGTAACAACAGCGTTGAAAGATGTCTTTTCCCGAACTCCATGAACAAAGCGCAAACAAGATGAACATTACAAACGCAGTCATACGAACTCACTTCATAGCTGTTATTTTTGGGGCCTAAAATCAAGTCGGGAGATATATGGTCAGTCCTCTGCATATATGGTCTCTTTTGGGGTATCCTAAATAGGAGGGGCCGCCGACCATATTTTGTGCAGCAGATCTTAAGGATCAAAGCCAAGATCATGTTGTCCAGGACAAGCCTTGCCTTAACCGTATCTTGGCTGGAGGTTGCCAGAGTTTAGGGTTTAGGGTTTAGGGCTTAGAGTTTAGGGTTTAGGGTTTCGAGTTTAGGGCTTAGGGTTTAGGGTTTAGGGTTTAGGGCCAACCTGAACTACATCAAACTATTGGGGGTGCATCGTTGGCTCACCCTGTCGGACTGTCCTCTGCGCGACTGTGCCTGAGGCGCTCCTGCCAAGGACTTGCCACTCCAAAGCCTGAAGCCTGGATACCCTCTGGGTTGAGGGATTAGGGTTTAGGGTTTAGGGTTTGGGGTTTAGGGTTTAGGGCTTGGGGTTGGGTACACCCAGTGTGAAGGCGGTTCGCAAGACGACCCTGACCTTACCAAGTCATCAGCCCATGTGAGAGAGAGAGAGAGAGAGGGGGAGGGCCCTGCCCCACCAAAAAAATCACCTAAACCGAGCCTCAGCCCTAAACCCTACATACACTCTATTTGCTCTTTTCACGGTTCTGTTCTGGAGAACCGGAAGCCTAAAGAGGGCAGAAGGCCAACTTTGGGGCTCCTCACAGGGTTTAGGGCAGGGTTCTCCAGGAAACCTATCGAATACCCCAGCCAAGAATGCTACATAGGTCCTTGATAAACGCTTTGTGTTAGGGTTAGGGTTAAGGGTCAGGGTTAAGGGTTAAGGTTAGTGTTAAGGTTAGTAAAAAAAAGGAAAGAAGGTGTTAAAGCTTTGTTATTGTTCTGGGTCTATCAAACCCTATAAAGCCCATCCCAAAGAGATGCTGGAGGCCTCGAGATAGCAGGCTGGGCGTCTCCACCCACTAGAAGTTACAGCTGCCATTTTGGGCTTGTGGCCTTAGGGCTGGAGGCTTTAGGGTTCCTGTTTCGTTTAGGGTTTAGGGTTTAGGGTTTAGGGTTTAGGGTTTAGGGTTTAGGGTTTAGGGTTTAGGGTTTAGGGTTTAGGGTTTAGGGTTTAGGGTTTAGGGTTGCTGTTTCGGGTTTCGGGTTACGGTTTCGGATTTATGGTTGCTGTTCAGGGCTTAGAGCTTCAGCTTTTGTTGCCTAAGGTGTGAGGGTTGGCCACCTGCCTGGCTGGCCTGGGGGTGCACTGGGTTTAGGGTTTAGGGTTTAGGGCTTAGGGTTTTGGGTTTGGGTTTAGGGCAAGCTCCACTGGCCAAAGTAGAGTGGGTGTTTATCGTTCGGGGCTTATAGGTACTAGTGTGTGATATGCCGGAACCGGCGGCTTGTGACTTTAGGCAGGAGCCGCAACAGGGAACATATGGTAGGAAGCGTAACTAGGTGCCATGCGTTCCTTTAGAAAGTCCTTAAACCCTAAACCCTAAACCCTAAACGTAAAATGCACTTTCGCAAGCAAGGCCGTAAGCCGTAAGCTCCACCTCGGACCCAACAAAACCATTCAGTTTAAGGCCCTGTACTATCCATCATACACAGAAAGCTTTTCTTTGTCAAGACCTACAGCTGAAGGGCTTTCGGGACCTACAGCCCTAAAACCCTAAACCCTAAACCCTAAACCCTAAACCCTAAACCCAATCCCATGCTCCTCCAGGGCTTGTTGCTGCAGGCGCTGTGTCAACTTCCGGCGCGCCTCCGACCGCGCGGAGGACTTTGGGGGGGGGGGGGGGGGGATTTAAAGTGCTGCCACCTGCTAGGGTTTAGGGTTTAGGGTTTAGGGTTTAGGGTTTAGGGTTATAGTTTAGGGTTTAGGGTTTTTAGGGTTTTTAGGGTTTTAGGGCTTTTAGGGCTTTTAGGGTTTTTAGGGTTTAGGGTTTAGGGTTTGTGTCTAATATAGGGGTCGGAAAAATTACTAATGGTATCCCCTTATGGTCCGTTTACTAATATACTATAATTGCCCGTCTCCTTGGTGGCCGCGCCCTTCGTCAGGGCTTGACCCCTGGGTTTTTTCTTCTTTTTTTGTCTCTCTCTCTCTTTCTCACTCCCTCCCTCCCTCCCTCCCTCTCTCTCTCTCTCTCTCTCTCTCTCTCTCTCTCTGTCTCTCTTTCTCTCTCTTTTATATTTTTTTTTCTGCGGCTTGATCCTTCAGCCTTTGGGCCGGAGGTGATACTGCTTTTTCCCGGCCAGACTCCGTCCTGGTCGCCATCCAATCCAGTCCAATCCAACTGCCCCCCCCCCAAAACCCTGTTCTTGTTAGGGCTTGTAGGGCTTGTCAAAAAAACATATTTATATCTATATTTTTGCTTATATTTATATTATTTATATTTGTGTATATATCTCTCCCCAACCCTCCCCACAGGTTCCCCCGCCCCCCCCCTCCCGACTGTGGATACCTTCAACGACAATGACCACGCTGCGGCCTAAACCACTAAGCCCTAAACTTCTGCAACTTCATCCCAACTTCTGCACCCCAAAAACCTTAAAGGAACTCAAGCGCCTTAAATCTCAACCTCCTCCCCCCCCCCCCCTTCTCCCCCAAAAGCCCAGCACCCTAAACCCTAAACCCAAACCCTAAACCCTAAACCCTAAAACCCTAAACGCTAAACCCTAAACCCTAGCAACATGGGGGAAAAAATGCCCTGCAAGCCTCCGCCTTGCTTTTCTGATCGGGAGCAGACCTGCACCGATGCCCCACCGCCCAGGCGCCCCCCACAAGTGCTTAGTTTAGGGTTTAGGGTTTAGGGTTTAGGGTTTCGGGTTTAGGGTTTAGAGGCAAATTTCATGAGAATGTGTACGCTGATATTTTCGGTAGGACTCCGTGCTTGAATGTCAGGGATTGGTATTGGTAGCTGCTTTGGCTCCTGCATGACCGTACATGGATCGAAATCAAAACTCAGATCTTAGGATTTCATGATCTGGGATTGGGGTCTAACTAGCCTAGGATCTAGGCAGTGGAGTGTTGAAAGCGTTTAGAGTTTGGGATGCAAGATCGAAGAAAACCCGGATTTTGGGATTTAGGGCATTTAAGGGAGGCAGGAAACCGAAGCCCAAAACCCAATTTGGGTTTTCTGGCGGGCCCAAGCTACGTAACTGATTTGTTTTTTGGGGGGTCTCCGAAACCCCTCAAGAGCATCCGCGACCCATACCCGAGGCCAGGGGAGTCAGAAACGCAGATCTTCTCGTAAGTACCGTCGCGTTATCAGGCCCCCCGCCTGGATTACCCTTGCCCCACCCCGAAAGTGAGCATCATCGACGCCCATGCCCGCGGGGAGGTCGCTCATGCTCATGATTCGCGGCCAGGGGTTGAGTTTTTTGGGCTACAGCGAGCTGGGGTTTAGGGCTTTTGCCTTAAGAGCCCCAAAACCTACTCCTTTTTGTAGGATCTTCTTCTAGAACCCAATATAGGATTCTTAGGTACCCTACCAAAAAAGGCAGGTTTTTGGAAAGGTCTGGTGTGTAGGGTTGAGGGTCCCTTAAATAAGAGTTTTCTTGGAGCCTTAGGGTAGGAACCCCAATCCTGCATCATTCCTGAGCCCTAAACCCTAAACCCTAAAACCCTAAACCCTAAATCCAGCATCACAGTCATTCCTCAAATGCCCAACAGTTCTACTCTTTGGTCCAGGCATCCCGACCCCTGAAGCCTAAAGCAACAGACCCAGATGAGGTTCAGTTTAGGGTTTAGGGTTTAGGGTTTAGGGTTTAGGGCTTAGGGTTTGGGGTTTGGGGTTTAGGATGCACGAGGGTCTCATGGAAGAAGGGCTTCCCAAGCATGATGCGTCTTCGAGCTTAGCGGTTTTCCCATCCAATATGATATACGAGTTAGATTCATGGGAAACTGTGGGGCGGGGTGTAGTTTACATTATAGTTATGCAGGGATTCTAGGGGGATAACTGTATTACGTACACATCTTGGTTCTAGATAGATAGCCGTGCTTGCTGAAGTACATGCTTACACACAACCCTATCCATGCCTATTTTCGCTGTAGCACGCAAACACCAATCGCTTCCACAGCTTGCGCCACAAGAATTGGTTGCTGGTTGCTGTTGGCTCAGCCCGCACAACGCACTAAGGTCGCAACCCTTCTCATGAAGCAAAGCAGCGCCCAACAGTTCCCAACCTCTCATTAAATCGCACTCAAAGACACAATCGCGAGCTTCTTCTGAAACTCATTTATAGCCGACAATATGAGTATGAGGTGAACCAGTTGGCCAATACCCCCGCCCTTCGCCCCCCACCCACCCAAAAAACAAAAAGAGAGAGAGAGAGAGAGCGAGAAAGAGGCGATGCCGGCCTGCTTTGCACGTCAGGCCCTCCTCCCACGACCTGACAAGCATGCTGAAGGTGGAGCAATAAAAATCAAAGCTTTCAACTCCAACCCCTCTCCCCCCAAAGCGCAAAGCCTGAAAAAGCTGGGTCTAACCTTGTAGGACAAAAAGAAGCCTGAAAAGGGTTTGACCCATAGGCCTTGCCAGGCATTATAGAAAAAACGTATGCATACATACATACATACATACATACATGCATCTGCCTATCTCTCTCTCTGTGTGTGTGTGCGTTTAGGATATAGTTCTATCGTTGGGTGAGTGTGCGGCGCACATCCCCGAGAAAGTGCAACAGCAACTTCACCGTGAGAGCCCCGACCCGGAAGACCTATGTCTGAACCTATCTCGCCTGAAAACACCCTTTTGCCTCTTTCCGAAAGCCTAAACACGGAACATTGGAGGTTTCACCCCCTCCCTCCCCTCTGCCTAAACCCTAAACCCTACACCCTAAACCCTAAAGAAAGACTAAACCCTAAACCCCTAAAACCTAAACCCCTAAACCCTAAACCTTTCAACCCTAACACCTAAACCCTAAACCCCAAACCCCAAACCCTAAACCCTAAACCCTAAACCCTAAACCCCAAACCACAGGGTGGCGTTCCTGGGCAGTTGTGGGAGGGGCGCCGCTGGCGTCTGCAGCAAACGGCTTTGGGGATGCCTCCAGGGCTGCATGTTTAGGGTTTAGGGTTTAGGGTTTAGGGTTTAGGGTTTTGGGTTTGGCCAGTTCTGCGCAACTCCTGCGAACCCTTTTTTGGGGGTTAAGGGGTTCCAAGGTTTCAACTTTGTGGCTTGGGGGTCCCCTTGGACCCTGTGCTCTATTGGTGAGATTTGAAGGCGCCACTGCTGTCTTGTAACATACCTCTCAGGAAAAGAGCCGGCAAGTTGGGAACTTTTATGGCTTCCCAAACAAGGGGGGGTTCGTAGCCTTTTTGGGTGTTCCTATGATGAGGATTATGGTATTTTGGGGATCTGTTAAAGGGACCTCTTTTCGGGAAACATCAGATGCTCATCTGTATCCGAAGTCTTTCACCTAAACCCCAAACCCCAAACCCCAAACCCCAAACCCTAAACCCCAAACCCCAAACCCCAAACCCCAAACCCCAAACCTAAACCTCAAACCCTACACCCCAAACCCCAAACCCCAAACCTAAACCTCAAACCCTGCACCCTAAACCCCAAACCCTAAACCCCAAACCCTAAACCCCAAACCCTAAACCCCAAACCCCAAACCCCAAACCTAAACCTCAAACCCTGCACCCTAAACCCCAAACCCTAAACCCCAAACCCTAAACCCTAAACCCCAAACCCTAAACTCTAAACCCTAAACCAATCGAGCCACGCCTCGCCAGTGCTGGCGCTGCTGGCAGGGCCGAGGCTAGCCCCCACCGAGAGCCCTCGGAAGACGGTAAGGATCCTCGGCTGCCCCCCAGGGAGGGGATCCGAAGCAAGGGGCCCTTAAGTTTAGGGTTTAGGGTTTAGGGTTTAGGGTTTAGGGTTTAGGGTGTAGGGTTTAGGGTTTAGGGTGTAGGGTTTAGGGCATATAACACTTCTATACACTATATACTAAAGGCTCATACTTCGGGCCCTTAAGTTTCGGAGTTCAGGGTTCATGCAGGGCTTAGGGTTTATAACGCTGAGATCCACATGGTTGGCCCAGTCCAAGTCTGTAGCGGTAGCGAAGTAGTGATTGCTTCTTGTTTGCTTTGCACCCGAGGTTGCATGCACACCCCTCAGCCAACAGCATAGAAGGGTGAAAGTTCTGGCCAGACTTCGAGTCCCGTGGCAAAGAGGGCATTTGACCCTGAATTGTATACACTATATACAAATAACGGCCCATACCTCGGGTCCATATAAACAAGGGTAAGGGACAACGCCGGGCCCGTGGTTCCAACCTGGGTTGAGGGCTTTAGGGTTCTAGGGCTTTAGGGCTTGTAGGGTTTAGGGTTTCAGGGTTCTAGGGCTTTAGGGCTTTTTTGGGCATTGGGGCTGTAGGGCTTCGGGTTTTAGGGTTTAGGGCTCACGGTTTACAGGTTCCCCAGCATCCTATAAGGGAATGAAGAAGTTGCCCTTCATATTTCCAAGCCCGAAACTAGAAACCTCACAACTTTTTTGCTAAACCCTGAACCCCCCCCCACAACCCTAAACCCGAAACCGTAAACCCGAAACCCTAAACCCCAAACCCTAAACTCCAAACCCGAAACCCTAAACCCCAAACCCTAAACCCCAAACCCGACACCCTAAACCCCAAACCCTAAACCCCAAACCTAAACCCCAAACCCTAAACCCTAAACACCAAACCCTAAACCCCAAACCCGAAACCCTAAACTCCTGGGGTGTCCGGGGATCTGTTGGAGGCTGCCTCGGCGGCAGCCCTCTGGGAGCTCGTAGTCGAAGATGGCGTAGTCCTGAAGCCCAAGAACGTTGCAGGGGTTTAGGGTTTAGGGTTTAGGGCTTAGGGTTTAGAGTTTTTGTCCCAGAATACAGGTACCCCCTTCCATACTCCACAGTACTATCTATCATCCTTACTTTAGGAACCCCCACAGTACAACACAATGTTCTCAAACTCCCGATTTGGGTTTAGGGTGCTGCGGGCGGTCATGTTCTGACACATTCTACGTGGGAAAGCTCAAAGACAGCATGTTTAGGGTTCAGGGTCCATGGTTTGCTTGGAGGTTCATGGGTACCTATAACTGCATTCTTCAGCCCCCTAATTCCCTCTGAGGAAGTCATAAGCAGACTTGCAATTGGGGATGCACGTACCCATGACTCTCCAATTGAGGTTTAGGGACAGCACGGCAGGAACTGGTGCTGCAGGTTAGCCTACTAAAAGTCGAAAAACCCGGGACTTTGTGCGAGTACATGCAAGTGGCCTTGTCTGAATCAGGCCGTGGCTTTGCTGTTGTGAGCACGATACGGTCGCCCTTCTTCATTGGCATCAATTGGCAAGATCTGTGAGGCACTGTGAGGGCTGTTTGGCCACGATCGGCTGCTGAAGAAGCACCCAAAGAGCAAGATGAGTAACTATTTATTGTGACAAATTCTGTGCACACGAGTCTTACGCAAATGCTGAATTCAACGTCTTGTGGTCTTAAGAAAGGCGCCGCCACTACTTTATAAGGCTTGTTTTCTGGGGCAGCTTTAAAAAGCCGATAAAGCCTCGAAAGTCGTTAAAGCCCTCGTCTCTTTGAGCTACAAGAATGCGAGTTGCTCCTTGTAGAGGTTCAATCTTTTGATTTGGATTTTCTAGAAGGTTCATTTGAACTTTTAGGTTTAGAATTTGCGTCTTCCAGTCCCTGAGATGTAAACCCCTAACTCAACTCTAATACCTAGACCCAAGAGCTAGTAACCAGGCATAAAAAGGGTGCCCTTTTGGTTTCAAAGGGGTTTGTAAGGGATGCGAAACCCTAAAGAAAGGGAAGAAGGGCCTACTCCGGGTCCTAGATACACTATAAGACCACCCATCCCACGCATGAGCACACAACTCCTAAACCCTAAACCCTAAACCCTAAACCCTAAACCCTAAACCCTAAACCCTCGCCGCCCAGCAGCAGGCAGCATAAGCCAACAGAGTCCGCGTAAGTATGCTCCGTCACCTTGGCTGCCGCGCTCATGCCTGACGTCTACTCTTGTAAGCCTGGAGAGGCCCCTGCGTTTAGGGTTTAGGGTTTAGGGTTTAGGGGTTAGGGTTTAGGGCTTAGGGCTTAGGCTTAGGTCCATGTACGTACGTGGGCCCCTTCTAACTTAAAACCCAGATCCACAAAGTAGCTATACAGGAAGAAGGGTTGAGCCCCAAGTAGATAAGACTGAAGGGGTGCCTGGACACTTTAAGGTAAGAAAGCAAAGGTGCCCGTTTTTGTTTAACGAATCCGGAATTAGGGTTTTGGGGCATCCACGAGCTTGTGGATTGTGCATCCGAGTTATCAGAAGGAGCCAGATGATGGAAATGGCCTACTTATGGCTCCTTCTATGCGACAGTTCGTCGAAAGTCGCAGATTTCAATCAATAGCATAGCGACGCAAGCCTACACCACATGTGAGATAGTCATATCAAGAAGTCGAATCCCTGAAAAGTACACCTTGGGCTGTTACCCCTTATACCAACAGACCATAGGGATTACAAAACCGCCTATGCTTATCCCTATTAAGAACTGTTGGTATAAGAAAGGAACACCCCCATCTACACCCACCAAAAACCTTCCTTTGTGGCAAGATTGAGCCGCCATCGGCCAATGCCGCAGTGAGCGCCATCGAATGCATCTGCCGATCCAACTGCGACGCATCCTTCACAAGCTCTCACCCAGGAGACTCCAAATTAGGGTTTAGGGTTTAGGGTTTAGGGTTTAGGGTTTAGGGTTCCTATTATGATTTAAGGGATATACCTTAATTAAGGGGTTTTGGAGTCTCTGGGCATGTCAGGACATCCTAAACCTTCAGCCCTATTATAGGGGCCTCAATAAGTAGAAAATGGGTTTGGGGGTTATCATAGTAAACATGTGAGGGGACCATAAGGGAGTACTACTAGTAGCTATTCCGATCCCCATGTTACAACCGGAACCCTTCTGCTCCAGAAATCCGAAACCCTAAGCCCTGAAGCCGAAAAGGCCGGTCCTGTCCCATCCTAGGGGGCTTCCGAGATTTCGTGGTATTACCCTTTGGGGGGGGGGGGGGGGGGGATGCCTTTAAGGGGGCTCTATCATATTTCGGGTATACACAGGATACCACCTCTCCTTTGTGGGGAGTAACTCTGTAACCATAACCCTAGACCCTACGGCCTAAACCCTAAACTAAACCCTAAACCCTAAACCCTTTTTGCAACAGGCTTGCCACCTCGTCCGGAGCTCGATTGACCTAAACCCTAAACCCTAAACCCTAAACCCTAAACCCTAAACCCTAAACCCTAAACCCTAAACCCTCTCTCGCCAAGCCTGCGAGGAGTTCATCTTGAAGAAATTGAAGCCGATCCCACGCTGCAGCGCCTCCTTGTCGTGGGCATCCTCGCAGTCGGTGCCACTCTACATGGCTAAACCCTAAACCCTAAACCCTAAACCCTACACCCTAAACTCAAGGCTTCGGCCGACCCCCTACAGTGGGTGGGGCGGCGCCTAGGCGTTGTCACGGTTTAGGGGTTAAGGTTTGGGGATTTAGGGTTTTGGGTTTTGGGTTTTGGGTAGGTTTAAGTTTGGTGGCTCTCTGGGACCCCGTCTTAAGCCGGACCCCCCCCTCCTGGAACTAGCCTGGCGTACCATTCGTACCACCTACTGGACGGAAGAAGTTTCTTGGAAGTAGGCACTTGCGCTTGGGCCTAAATCCTGAAAGTTAGGGTGGTTTTGCCGCCTGAGACGGCGTGGGGTGGGATACACGTGTGAGATGACCCGCCACAATCGAGCATCCCAACCTTCACAACTTCTGCGCTATACCACTGCAAACCCTAAACCCTAAACCCTATAACCCTGCACCCTATAACCCTAAACCCTGCAACCCTACACTCGACTCATCATGGTGCGGTTTCGGGTTTGAGGCTTTTGGCAAGGGGGGCGGGGGGGCCTAAAACCTAAACCCTAAAAAGGAACTCTGGGTCTCGAGTTTCGGGCGCTCCTCTAGTCTCAAGCAGGTTGCATGGTCCCTTAATGTGGTCCCTTACCTGCTGTAAAGTGTTCGGAAGAATGTGTTTTCGGGATTTACAGGGTTTCCGAGGGGTATACACGGGTTCCTCAATTAAGGGCCCATATGTGAAGAGTGCGATGGGTCCTTACAAGCCCCCTCAACTTGTAAGGAGGGTTGCGGATGCCAGTCTTTGATCTCTTTAATGTGGAATGTTCCCCCTTATACTAACAGTCGTTGATAGGGTTCTTTGCAACTCTTTAACTTGTGGTTTTGGGACTTGGGCGCGCCTAAACCCTAAACCCTTAAACCCTAAACCCTAAACCCTAAAGCCCTATAGCCCTATAGCCCTCTAGCCCTCTAGCCCTTAAGCCCTTAAGCCCTTAAACCCTTAAACCCTTAAACCCTAAACCCTAAGGGGTTTGGGGTCCCTACTGCCTAGGCCTCAGATTGATGAATGCAGTCAAGGCACATTGGGATGCAGTCCTCAGTCACTAAATCAAGGGACTACAGGAGCGACCTTCCTTAAGGGTTATGTAGGGGTTATTTGGGGGCTACTTCAGTATATAAGGACTATATAAGGTATGTAGAAATGAATGTGTATATATATATATATATGTGTGTGTATATTTATATATATATATATACATATATATATATATATTTTTTCTTTACGGGGTTATATAGGGGAAAAGATTGAGGGTCCCTTCTAGGGGTGCCTCCTCTTGCGTGTAGGGCTTTCTTGGGTGTGGCCCGGACAACACAAGTCAATCAAGCGCCTGCTGGTCAGTTGTCATGGCTCGCAGCGTTAGAGCAGCAGTAGCAGCAGCTGCACGGTTCTGTGCTTCTGTCTGAAGCATCTAGCAGTGTCGATGCTCGCCAGCCAGCGAAAAGCTACAGAACTGGCACCTGTCCATGAACCTAGAGGCGCTGACCTGCGTCCTCTCCCCCCCTACAGCCCCCCCCCCCCCCCCCCCCCGAACATCCTAAACCCTTTCAAATCCGATTAAGCCTAGCCCTAAACCCTAAACCCAAAACCCTAAACGCTCAGAATCCCCCCTACTCGGCCCTAAACCCTAAACCCTAAACCCTAAACCCCAAACCCCAAACCCTAAACCCTAAACCCTAAACCTCGGTCCCTTCTGACAGCCAGTAAGCAGAAGGCAAAGGGGCCAAGGGATCCATCAAAGGGCGCTGCGGGGCAGCCCAGGGATGCCACGAGGCGGGCCCAGTCCTCCCCAGGGGTTGCTTAGGGTTTAGGGTTTAGGGTTTAGGGTTTAGGGTTTAGGGTTTAGTATTTAGGGTTTAGGGTTTAGGGCTAGGCCCAGTCCTCCCCCAGGGGTTGCCATAGCTCCAGGGCTTCATGGGGCTTAGGCTTTGGGAATTTTTTTTTGCGGGTGGAAGTTTGGGGTTTAGGGTTTAGGGCTTGGGGAGATAGGGTTTGGGAGTTTGGGGGTTAAGGGTTATTGCTTGGGTGTTAGGGTTTGGGAGTTTGGGGGTTTAGGGTTTGGGAATTTGGGGGTTTAGGGTTTGGGAATTTGGGGTTTAGGGCTTGGGAACTTGGGGGTTCAGGGTTTGGGGTCTGGGGTATGTGAAAACCTCCTGCCCAGGCCTTCCCAGAAAGGAGCGGTACCTTAATTCTCAGTCAGGATCTCTGTATGGCAAAAGGGATAATCTCCCCTTAACTGCCCTTAACTCAAGGAAGTCGTGTGCTCTCTGGGTTCCGATGCCCCAAGGATTTAGGGTTTTAGGGTTTAGGGTTTAGGGTTTAGGGTTTTTTTGCCACCCGTCTAGCAATGCTCCACGGGGCAACTGAAGAGGGAATGCTGTGTACAGACTTCAGAGCCCAAGAAGGTTTAGGGTTTAGGGTTTAGGGTTTAGGGTTTAGGGGGTTCAACATTCAACATTCTGTGGCTGTGAGCTGCATGTTGGATTGCAGGGTTCGCCAAGGTCTAGAGATCTAGGAGGCTCTACCTGTGCCCTGAACTCTCAGCCTTGACCCAAAACGTTTTAGAGGACCTGAAGTGCCCCCAAAGCTTTGAAAATAAACCCAAAACCCTGAACCCTAAACGCTAACCCCAAACCCCAAACCCCAAACCCCAAACCCCAAACCCCAAACCCCAAACCCCAAACCCTAAACCCTAAACCCTAAACCCTAAACCCTAAACCCTAACTAAACGCTGCAAGCCGCAAATCCCGACCTCGAACCCTCAAACCGGCACGGCCTGCTGGAAGGACTCGGTCTTCCCCACAAAGTCCGTGGCCACGCCGCAGTTGCCAAGCGCGGCTAAGAACTCACTCTGTGGCTTGACATGGCCTCTTTGTGTTTAGGGTTTAAGGGGGCTTAAGGGGGTTTTAGGGGGTTTAGGGGGTTTAGGGGGTTTAAGGGGGTTTAGGGGGTTTAAGGGGTTTAAGGGGTTTAAGGGGTTTAAGGGCTCAGGGGTCAGGGGTCAGGGGGTTTAAGTCTTGAGCTCTGTGTGGCGTGTGTTGGGCACTAGGAATGATAGTGTGGAGTGTGATGATTATTGCTTTCTGGCGGTTTCTTTCCCTACTGTTGCACCCTCTTTAGTGATCCCCCGCCTCCCCCGAACAGTCGGGTGGCCCAAACCCCAGCCCCTTTGGTTTAAAACGGATTAGCGACGAAGAGCAAGGAACGAGAAGGAAAAGGTTCATTGAGCTTTGCATGCACTGTGGCAGCTTCTGATCGCAAGGGTGAGAGCAAACCCTAAACCCTAAACCCTCTTGAACCACACAAAAGACCTAAACCCTAAACCCTAAACCCTAAACCCGAAACCCTAAACCGAAGCCAGAAGGTCCCATGACATGGGGCCCCTTCACTTGCTTCGCTCTTTGCGCCTGGGTCTGTGCCACTGAGAAGTTGAGAGCACGCAGAACATCGCAGAACCCAACGACATAACTCAAGGTATAGCACAGTATAAGCCTCAAAAGCCCCGGAAAAAATAAAACTGCAAACCCTCTAAACCCTATAAACCCTAAACCCCTATCTCTATGCCACGCTTGGGATAGACGTCCGGATAGGAGTTGCGTAAATACCCATGAACGTCCAAGCAGGACCCCGAAACCCAAATCCCTACAAGTCCAGCCAAGATTCCATCGTGGTTGATGGCATTCCTGCGGCAGCGCCACGCTAAACCCCAAACCCTAAACCCTAGACCCTAAACCCTAAAAAAAACGAAGTAACAGACTCCAGGTCCTGGCTTGCCTAATCCCCCTGCACTGCACTCCAAAGCTTCCTCAGGCGTGAGAAGCTTTTATGCCACCCGGGCTGATCTGCTAGGGTTTAGGCTTTAGGATTTAGGGTTTAGGGTTTAGGGTTTAGGGTTTAGGGTTTGAAGTTTAGGGTTTAGGGCCCAACCGCACCCACAACTCTTGTGCATGCCGCCCTCTCCCCATTTGCCCACCTACTGGTCGACATTTCAATAGTGTTCAAGGGTGTAGAATACCTGAAAAGGTGAGAAACTACCTACTCGGTAGCCTATGACATAGGAGGAGTGGTTCCATCAGGAGCTATGAAGGGTTTATGGATACTCTTTTTACTGGCTTCTTTCCCCAAAATAGGGGCACCCTTATATACTCCAAAAAGAATAGAATCCCCTTAAACTTAAAAAGGGACCCCGAAAAGGGCACCCCCAATTTGCCTCCCCCCCCCCCCCCCCCCGAGGCCGCCAGGAAGACTTTGATGCAGTGGACTGCTACGTGATGCAGTGCGCATTTTGCTCAGCAACCTGCTTGGTTGGAATCCAAACTTCTACCATGAGGCCAGAACATCCTCCGAATATCGCCCTCGTGTCCGAAACTGATGTAGTGCTTCAGCGTAAAGGACTATAGTGTTGGTGGGCAATTTAGGGGTACCCCTGTCTTGCGAGATAACCCCAAACCCTAAACCCTAAAAGGTTCTTCAAAACGGTCCCTAGCACAGTCCACAATCCTGAGGGCAAAGAGGTAGTCCAAGGCAAAACAAACATCTTGCAAATGGAAAAAGGGGGTCGCCCCAGAAACCAAGGAAGGGTCAGGGTTTAAAAAGGGTGTAGGGTTTAGGGTTTAGCAGTTGCTTCCTGCATGAAGTGGGGCTGGTGCGGACCTAAAAAGGCAAGCAGGCCCCCCAAACCTAAACACATGTGTTAAAAGGGAAGCAGGGTGGTGCCATACGGGGGCATCTTGGAATACTTGGAGGTTCAGGTACGTAGTTGCCCTGTATACGTGTAGAGTGATACTCCCACATATAAGCCCCTTAAATACCCTAAGGGGGTTATAGTTGGGTTAGAAGTACAGATTCAATTGGGTTACTAAGTACCAGGAAACTCCAAGTAGCCCCCCGTCCTTAGGAAGGCTTCGAGGAAGGCCTCAGCTCTCAAGTAGGGCGGATGCAGGCCCGAGAGCTTGGGGACTCACCCTAAACCCTAAACCCTAAACCCTAAACCCTAAACCCTAAACCCTAAACCCTAAACCCTAAACCCTAAACCCTAAACCCTAACCCTAAACCCTAAACCCTAAGCCCTGGCCCACGAACAGTCTTTTATCTAAGCACGGGGAGCCCTCACACCCAGAACCCTAGAGCCCTAAACTCAGCTATTGGGGCTTCATTCATGTTCGTTTGGGGTTTCGGGTTTCGGGTTTCGGGTTTCGGGTTTAGGGTTTAGGGTTTAGGGTTTAGGGTTTAGGGTTTAGGGTTCCAAGAACTTCACAAGGTTGCCTACGCAACCCCCCTCAACCCCCTTGAAAGTTTCACAAAGGTTACCTATACTCATCCCCGTTGCTTCCTAAAGCCTAAACCCACCAAAGAGTTCCCCTAAGCCTGACCACTCTGCCGATCTCAGCCCAGTGGCTCTCCCGCGCTCCCGCGTGCCCCGTGCAAAGGGCTGCAGATCGTCCTGGAGGTGCAAGTAGTCCTCCCGGCTCATTGTCGGTTTTGGGTGCGCTCCCGCAACAGCTGGCGCGAAGTCGCTCAGGGCGAGGGTCGAAACCATAAACCCTGAACCCTATAGGCCCTAAACCCTAAACCCTAAATCCTAAACCCTAAACTCTAAACCCTGGTTTAAGGTTTCGGGTTTCGCCTAGCATTCTACACTGAGAGTAGCACAGGAAGGCGAGGCTCTTGGTTTCGGTCTGTGTGCAATGGCGCATGCCATGCCAGGGGTTTAGGGTTTAGGGTTTAGGGTTTAGGGTTTAGGGTTTAGGGTTCAGGGTTCAGGGTTGCGACTCTCGCACTCGCTGAAGCAGGGTTAAGGGTTTAGAGTTTAGGGCTTTTTTTGCGGTTTAGGGATTTAGCGCTTTTAGACCTCGAAGCATCCCATGTCGTGAGTGCCCTCTGATCTCTTCTCCATGGCCAGCACGATACGCTAATATAGCGGTCTGAATAACTAGAATAGGGTTGGGGGGGGGGGTTTATTGTAGTATAGCTACAAAGGGACCATAAGGGAATACTATTAGCATTCTTTCGACCCCTATAGTATACGGGTGCCAAAGGGCGTTCGTTTCTGGGCCCTTGTCAAGTCCGATGTCGAGACATCCGCTTCCAGGGAAGCTTTGGGTTTAGGGTTTAGGGTTTAGGGTTTAGGGTTTAGGGTTTAGGGTTTAGGGTTTATATAGGGTTTAGGGTTTAGGGTTTAGGGTTTGGGGTTTAGGGTTTAGGGTTTAGTAGGATTTAGGAAAGTTTTGGGTGTGCTCGCGGCTGAAGGTTTAAACATCTGTTTGATTTTTCTACTTTGTTCTTCGAGTGCTCTCGCCGTTTCTGTTGCAGCTTGTCGCTTAAGGTATCTCTAAACCTAGCAGATCGACTGGGCACCCCCCCCTCCCCCCCTCCCCCCCCCAAACTGCAGAACTCATCTAGCAACTAGCTGGCACGTGCTCCGAGTTTGTAGGTGGAGGCATAAGGCAGCACATAGACTGCAAATGCAACCCTTTCCCCCACTCCTCCGACGCCCTGAACTCTGAACCCTGCACGACTTAGCCCGAAACCCTTTCTGCTAACTTTACACCCTAAACCCTAAACCCTAAACCCTAAACCCTAAACCCTAAACCCTAAACCCTAAACCCTAAACCCTAAACCCTAAACCCTGAACCTAAACCCTCAAGAACCCCGCGGAAAACGCTGAAGAATGCCACCAGGAGTCTGCAAAGCCAGCGGCCAGCCGATGTTCGATCTCCTCTTGACGGCGCAAGACTTCTGGTCACTGCGGTTTAGGGTTAGGGCTTAGGGTTTCGGGTTTAGGGTTTTTCTGGGCGAAATAACCCCCCAGAAAAGCAACGCAAAACATTATTGGCACGATCCAAACCCTCAACCCTCTACCTGGATGTTTCATGGTTCAGGGATGGAAAGGCTTCGGGTTTATATGTCCTTGGATGTTTCATGATTCAGGGCCTTTGGGGTCTTTAAGGGTTAGGCTTGCGCGAATCTCCCCATAGCACGTGTGTACGCACTGGCGATGTAGCCCGCTTGAGCACCATACCCAAAACCATCCCGAACAAGCTAAACCCTAAACCCTAAACCCTAAACCCTAAACCCCTAAACCCTAA
Source organism: Symbiodinium natans (assembly GCA_905221605.1). Taxonomy (NCBI): domain Eukaryota; class Dinophyceae; order Suessiales; family Symbiodiniaceae; genus Symbiodinium; species Symbiodinium natans. The sequence continues at coordinate 283,445 of CAJNDS010002568.1, forward strand.
ACCCTAAACCCTAATGACCTTGCTGCTTCCAAGGGTCTGCGTAGCCAGAGAAGAACCGCGACAGCGGATCCCGCACAAAGGTGAAGGAGATGCCCGGCTTCTTCATGCTGCGATCTGCCTGAAAGTCCTTGCTTTCGGGTTTAGGGTTTAGGGTTTAGGGTCTGCTTTCGTGGTTCCACAGCCCGAAACCCTTTTGAATACTGGGCTCCGGGCAATCTAGCTGCTTGTGTGATACCAACCAGACCCCACAATCACTGCAGGGAGCTGATTCTTCGGACTGTGTATGAGCATCAGGAATATGAAGAGTATGCAGAAGCAAAGGCTTAGGAAGTATGCGCCCTAAACCCTAAACCCTAAACCCTAAACCCTAAACCCTAAACCCTAAACCCTAAACCCTAAACCCACCCTTCAGACTTATTTACGCTCTTGCTTCTGGACCCCAAGGGTTAGGAGAGCTTGGGGTCTGCAAGTTCTTCAAAACACCATCATTCCTGCAGGACCCCGGGGCCACACAACCCCAAAGCCTTTTTTAGGGTTTAGGGTTTAGGGTTTGGGGTTTAGGGTTTAGGGTTTAGGGTTTAGGGTTTCGGGTTTAGGGTTTAGGGTTTAGGATGGGTTTAGGGTTTTGCAAATCTGTCGAGCTTCCCACCAAGAGGCGGAGCCGCAGGTCTGCTCGGAGGTTCAGGGATACTTCGTAACCCTGTGTAAGGGTAGTTATGACCCACACATAAGCCCCTGAAGTAGTAACCCTGTGTAAGGGTAGTTATAACCCACACATAAGCCCCTGAAGTACCCTAAAAGGGTGATAATTGGGTTCTAAGTACAGTTATAACTGGGTTACTAAAGTACCATGAACCTCCAAGTGCAGTTTCGAGCTTCAGGGCTTCATCGGGCTTTCTGGGTTGAGGTCTTAGAGGCCAGAGGGGTTGAGGGGTTAGGGCTTGCAAGAGGTGTTGGAGTTTAAAGAAGTTTTGGGGCTCAACTAAGTGGCTGCTGGAGTTTTGTATGGTTCTTGGGCTTATCGTGAGGTTTAGGGCTTTGGGGCATAGCGCTTGAGGGTTCTAAACCCTGAGGCTCAAAATAGCCCCAAAGACCTTATATCATGATGTCTTTGGGCCCAAAAAGCCTTGAATAAGAGTTCTTGGAGCCCTTGGAGCCTTGAGGAAAGGCTTCAGTGCACTCTGCCTAAACCCTAAACCCTAAACCCTAAACCCTAAACCCTAAACCCTGAACCCTAAACCCTAAACCCTAAACCCTAAACCCTAAACCGGGCAGTCCTTGCAGAACTCCGGGTAGCGCAGGCCGGCCTTTGGCAAGGGTTGGCGCTGCAAAGCTCGCCGCTTCGGGCGCTGAGCACCGCAAGTCCGGGCACATGGGGCAGAGGGGGCCCCTGCAAGATCCCCTAAACCCTAAACCCTAAACCCTAAACCCTAAACCCTAAACCCTAAACCCTAAACCCTAAACCCTAAACCCTTAAACCCTTAAACCCTTAAACCCTTAAACCCTAAACCCTTTTTGCGAATCCACACCCGCGGCCCCTGAACCCTGAACACGCCCTCGACATGGCAAATTGGAGCACTCACGCGTGACTTGTGCATTGAGGCACGCCCCAAACACTCCCTAAACCCTTACACCCCAAAAACCCAAAAACCCTAAAACCCTAAAACCCTGAAACCCTGAAACCCTAAAACCCTAGAAAACTGAAAACCCCTAAACCCTCAAAACACCCCCCCCCCCCAAAAAAAAAAAAAAAAAAACACAACCGCTCCTAAACCCTGTAAACCTTTAACCCTAAACCCTGAACCCTAAACCCCAAACCCTAAACCCGAAACCCTAAACCCTAAACCCCGAAACCTCAAGTCACAATGTCGCCTGGAGGATGGGCGTGCTCATGCGCTCGAGGTTCCGAAAGATGGTCTGCCCGGCCGCCTGATCCCAAGAGAAGTTGCTGGGTTTAGGGTATAGGGCTTAGGGCTTAGGGTTTAGGGGTTAGGGTTGGGGGGGTTGGAGCGGGGGTTGGAGGGTTGGAGGGTTGGAGGGTTGGAGGGTTGGAGGCGGTTAGATAGTTGGAGGGTTAGAGGGTTAAATGGTTCGAGGGTTGGAGGGTTGGAGGGTCAGAGGGGTTTAGGGGTTGTTTAGGGGGTTAGGGATTTCGGGTGCTTGAAGGAGTTTAGGGGTTGGGGATTGGAAACTTGGACCGACAAACACGCCTCATCTTGCAGAGGGAGAGAGGGGGGGGGGATCGTTTTCTATCCGAATCCCCCAACCAGAAAAGCCACTTCGGCCTTCAGACGGCCTCCCATCTAGAGAGTATAGGGTTTCGGGGTTTACCTACTTAGGGTGCAGGGGAACGTTTGGCATTCAGTTGGAGGGCCGAACCTTGTTGAGCTCCGCGCAATAGGGCCAGCGTTTCGGGCTAGGGGTTAGGCTTCTAGGGCTAATTTGGGGAGGCGGAAGGAGGATTAGGCCAATGAGGTTTAGGGTTTAGGGTTTAGGGTTTGGGGTTTAGGGTTTAGGGTTTAGGGTTTAGCGTTGCTGGGTCGGGGCACTCGGGCAGGTCAAGTTCTGGATGCTAGCGTGTAGGCTCTGGGGGTTGTAGCATGGGCTGAAGACTTGTAGCCGAAGGCTTCTGCTTGTCAACTGCGATGCCCTAAACCCTAAACCCTAAACCCTAGACCCTACACCGTAAACCCTAAACCCTAAACCCTTTGACGCAGGGTCCGGCTCGGGAGCTTGCAGGAGTCTAGGTGCTTGGATCAATTTCAGGTTTACAGGGTTGAACCTAAACCCTAAACCCTAAACCCTAAACCCTACACCCAGTGCACCAACGATGATGAAGCCAGAGTCTGCGTGGAGAGTCTGTTCCAGGGGCCCATTATATGGGTTGCTGAGTTCAGAAGCCCCAAAAAAGTGTACACTTTCAGTTCTATATAGGGGCTTATAGTATACCAAAAAGTGTAAAGTGTGCTCACTCAGCTACCAAGCCACTATATCGGTTGCTAGGATATCCCAAAGACACCCATTTTTAAGCAGCTGGAGGTGTAGGGAGAGGGCCGGGCAGGGACCTGAACATCCCCGCGTGCTGGATGTGCTCAACAGCTACCGCCACCACTATCCCGAAAAACTACGAACCCCATCCCATCCAACACCACCCTCAGCCTACCCTAACCCCACATCCGGTCCGAGACCCGAAGCCCTACACCCGAAACCAAGTCATCCCGCCTTCCACACGTGCCGGTAGTACACGCTTTGCGCTCCTAACATGGGGCAGTTTGAGGAGCACTTGTAACCCACCTATGACCATATTAACGTTTTGCAGGATTTAGAGCTTGGGTACCCTAAGGCTCCATGTACCTAAACAGTATCTAGGACTGAGGGGACTTCTTAGCTGGTATATAACCCAAGGTTCCCTATGAGAACCCTTCAATAAGGGGTTTTAGGGCTTAGAGGTTTTTTGCCGGCTTCCTAGCCACGCACTGCGGGGAAAACGGTAGGGCGAGCGACAGGATGGAGAATCACGTGATGTAGGCATTGATGCGCGTGTGCGCCGTGCGTGCATGACGCGTTTAACCCTAAACCCTAAACCCTAAACCCTACACCCTAAACCCTAAACCCTAAACCCTACACTTTAACCCTAAACCCTAAACGCTAAACCCTAGTGTACGTTTGAAAGGGTTTAGATGGGCTTCAGCAGCTATATGGTCCAGAGGAAGCAGCCGGCCACCAGAAGCTTCTGTTCCCTGAGGGCCAAATGAAAAAGTTTAGGGTTTATAGGGTTTAGGGTTTAGGGTTTAGGGAAGAAGAAGTGGGCGACGGCGGTAGTCCCTGCACCATGACCATACCTGCTGATGTGCTCGCAACCAATGGACACGTCGGTCATTCTTGAGACATGGACAAAACAGACGATCACACAAAACTGCACTCTGACGGCTCAACCTCCCGAGCATCCACACGCTCAAAAAAGGTCCCGAAGGTGGTCACTGTTTTCGATGCGGAGGAACCTGTACGACTGGATTTCTGCCACCCGGAGCTCGACTCTCTCCAAACGTTCCCCCAAATTACTCTGTCCCTGCTCCAGGGTGCCCACGCGCTTTTCTAACTCACCGACTTTTTCGCTTTCGTTGAGCCTCTGCCATGGGCGATGCAACGCGATGGTGGCTAGGAACACAGGGAGCAAAGGTGCGTATCGGAAAATGCGAGTCACGAAAAACGGCCTGAGCCAAGAAAAGGCGAGCCAGTTGAATGCACATGCGTCCCTACGCAAAACCTCCCCTCGAACACGACCTCCGCGTGAGACGAAACACGACTCCCCCCCCCTAAGTCACTTGCCAGAACGTTTCTTCGAGAGTTTGCCTATCAATTTGTCGCGAAAAGCCTCCTCCGCATGTGAGTATCTCTCGAGGTTCTTCCGTGCCAGGACGGTGCCCGCAATATTTGCGTATCCGGGCCCTGGCAATCGGGTTTGGTGTTGAGGCAGGTCGCAGGACCGATAATATGCAAGCAGGCCCAACCTCGGCCCAACTGGCTGAGCCGCCGCCGGTTTTAGGGGCTGGCTCGGGAGGCTCTAGCGGCCGGGGATCAGCCCCCAGCCGGGGATCAGCCCCCATTGGGCCCTCTGGCCTCGTGACCCACTCCAGCGCATGAGGAAACCCTGTCCTGAGAATTTGTGTCTGCCAACCGATCCGCCACTTCATTGCCATGGACCCCGCCCGCCTTTCCTCGCTTCATTTCCCGACATACCCGCCGCACCTCCTCCAAGGAAGGTACATCTTCCAGAAAACTCGCTTCTGCCCGCTCCTCAACATCCACCACACCTCGGGATTGATCTCCCCCCGCCCTGTTTGAATGGCCTGAAAATGCTCTTTACAAGCTTCCACCTCCTGCTGATTCAGCCCGCGAGGACTCCCAAATGATCCCTAAACTTGGAGGCCATTTACCCCATATAATGTAATTCCTACGAAGGAATATGAACCACAATCCCTTTGTATACACCCTTTGATACGGTATATAAACCATAGCCTAGAATTCCTATATATAAGGTATATGAACCATAATCCGTTGTATACACCCTATGATGTAATTCCTACATAACAAGGTACACGAGCCATCGAATCCTTTTGGCCCCGGAGGTTCCCAAACGAGCCCATGACAAACCAGAGCCAAAAGAAGCACTCGACCTGGAGTCAAAATGGCTACGGCGAGGGCTTAGGGCCAAGGTTTAGGGTTTATAGGGAAACCCGGCCCTAAACCCTAAACCCTAAACCCGGAACTCGGAACCCAAGGTTTAGGGGTTCGGGTGCAGGAACCGAAAGATTTCAACATCCGAATCTGGCTCTCTCTCAGAGGGAAGACTGACAAGAAAAGCGCCGACCCTACACCCTAAACCCTAAACCCTAAACCCTAAACCCTACACCCTAAACCCTAAACCCTAAACCCTAAACCCTAAATCCTAAGCCCTAAGCCCTAAATCCCGAACCAAAACCCTCCCACCCCCAACCCTTAAGTCGGGAGTGGTTCCGGAGAGGTGGGCCTGGGATTGGGATTTGGAGCCGGGAGTTTTTTTTTCCAGTTTTTTTTTTTTTAACAACCCTTCACTCCTTTTCGGGCGAGCTTACAGCTAGGGTGTTTTTTTTTTTTTCTCTTTCTTCTGGCATTCTTGAAGCACTCATTGCTGTATTGCATCTTCGCGAGTCGCATGACGATGTGCTGAATCATAATTGTAGGTTGGGGACTTACGTGCTTGGGGGAAGGGGTCATACGCGCCAACCCACAGCTGGAGGGGTTTGCGCGGAATTGGGGTCAGGGCTTCTAACGGGTATATGGAGAGACCCTTAGAACAAATCCTTAGTCTTAACAACCCCTGTATAGACCTTATGTAGTCCCCATATACCTATACCTAAGTAGCCCCTGGTCCCTGCTTCTATACTCCCCTTAGAACCTTCATAAAGATAGTGTTTCTAATATCCTCTTGGGTTTTATATGAACAAAAGCAAAAAACAATTCCCTTGAGGCTTGGGGCAGAAAGCAACTGGCCACAGCTTCAGTACCTCAGCTCCTTGGGGCTGCCGGGGTCTGGTAGAGTTTAGTTCATGAGACCCCAAATTCCTAAACCCTAAGCCCTGAACCCTAAACCCTAAACCCTAAACCCTAGGGCTTGGAGCGCTTTTTAGGATTCTGGGTTCTGGGATGGGTTCACAGGTTCACAGGGCCGTTTCTCTTGTGGGGGACAGGACTTCTTCAAGGCTGGTCCTGTGCAGGGACCGTGCAGCTCACCGATGAACTCCTAGTAGGGCGGAAGGCTTAACCAGCACAGCAGGGTTTAGGGTTTAGGGCCTATGAGGTATGAGGTTTAGGGTTTAGGGTTTAGGGTTTAGGGTTTAGGGTTTAGGGTTTAGGGTTTAGGGTAGAAACCATATATTGTGATAAGGGTACTCGTTTTTGTTGGCTGGTTACTTTATCAGGGAACCCAGAATCAAAACAAAGGGTAAAGGGCACCACTGGGCTAACAAGGGTATAGTTCTACTCGGTCGGACGAAGGCTCGGGGTGCATCGTCTGCAGGGGGTTGAAGGTTCGAACCCTCTACTAGCCGCTACCTGCCGGCTAGACTGCCATCTGCGCAAATACCACAAAGAACTTGAGAAAAGCCTTTACAAGCACCAAAGGCATGGAGGGGAACGTGGCTATGACATGCCTTCTGGTCAAAGTTGCTGGCAGCGCAGGGATTCACAAATTCGATCTTGGGTTCTGGGATTTAGGGGTTCGCAGCTGCGCGAATCGTCCCCGTAGCAAGCTTCATGACGTCTCTTCAGTACGAGTTAAGGGCATCAGTTGCGTCCTCGCCGTCGATCTCGCGCGGCCAAAATGGGGCGCCCTGCCAGGCGATCTCTGCGCGGATCCTGCAGCATCTTGCTGGTGTTCTGTACTTGGAGGTTCCTAGCATTTCAGGATGTTAACTTGAGGTACTTGGGATGTAACCCTAAACCCTAAACCCTAAATGGATCAGGAGGAAATGCTGTGTTCGCCTGCTTCTCAGAGAACAGCCAGGGCGTCCCTAAAGCTTAGAAAGCACGCAAAGAGCACTATTGGGGGCTGTTGGGGGGTCATTGTGAGGTTTAGGGTTTAGGGTTTAGGGTTTAGGGTTTAGGGATAGGGTTCTTAACAGAGGGGGCCCATGGGGGGTTGGTGCCTATAGGCAAACCTTAGGGAAGCTTAGGGAGCCTTCATGAGCATAACCCCCCTCCCTTAAGAACCCTATCCCTAAACCCTGAAAACCCTAAACCCTAAACCCTAAACCCTATAAGGTCAGGTCCTGGGCCAAATTGCCCGACGCAACTTCGTCAAGGCGGGGAGGCAACCCACGTGCCCCTTCAAGCAGTCTCCTTCATGGTGGCCCAGTAACCATCTTCTAGTTTAGGGTTTAGGGTTTAGGGTTTAGGGTTTAGGGTTTAGGGTTTAGGGTTTAGGGTTTAGGGTTTAGGGGTACTGTACAAGGGAACCTTAAAACAAAAAAAGGGAAACAAGGGTACCGCTGGGCTACCAAGTCGCCCTTTGCTTGAAGGAGCATGGTGGGGAACTCCTCGTCCGGAACGGGGGCATCTTCTTCAACACCTTGGAGTCTACCGATTGCTTAAGCCCCCCCCCCCCCAAAAAAAAAAAAAGTAATAATGTAAAATATTCCTCCTTATAAGGCCCACCCAAAAATGTAAAATATTCTTCCTTATATGGGATCATATAGGGATTATTATTTCTTTTATTCTTTCGGTGTTCTTAAGCAGTTAGTAGGAATGGAGTGCAGGCTTAGCTCCATGCTCCAAGCGATTCCCACACCTCTATACTTACATCATATGTCCAAACAGTATTCCAGAGCCATCACGGAATCGTCAGAGACCGCAATCAAGAGTGGGAGTACTGACAACCCAGAGACTCCAAATAACAGCTCCTGGCAGCACAGCGAGGGGCCTGGATGCACACCTGTGCCTCCCAAGGCAGACACCTCGCCCACCATTCTCATGCCGGTCTGCCTGAGACAGGGCCTCTGTAGCGCTTCCCTAGGGTTTAGGGTTTAGGGTTTAGGGTTTAGGGTTTAGGGTTTAGGGGTGCCTGTGAGTTGGTCTTGGAGAGTAGGGTTTACGGTTTTGGAGTGCACGAATCCCAACAAAACAGTGGCCCTCTGCCGAAGCCTCGAACCTTGCCTGGACCAAGAAGAGGTCCTCTACAGATAAGTCGCAAAATAGATCGATATATATATACATATATATATATATATAACCATATGTGGGTGTTATATGCAAAGTTTACCCTCCCATATATATGCATATGTAGATGTATATGAACAAATGCATATGTATACACGTGGTCGTACCAAAACTCTTGCGAATGCATACCTGTCCGCCTGCGCACGACGCCACGGCCAGCCACAGTCGCAGCACCGAGAACAAGCCCCAGCAGCATTCGCTGGGAGTCCATGGCCACGGCTGCTCGTCATACGACCCCTAAACCCTAAACCCTAAACCCTCAACCCCACAGCCTAAAGCCTAAAGCCTAAACCCTGAACCCTAAGCCCGAAACCCGAAACCCTGAACCCGAAACCCCTTGACTAACCTGAGGCAGCATGGCCACCCGGGCGAGGTCCAATTCAGGGTTCAGCGCTTAGGTAAGGTTCTATTTTAGGGTTTAGGGTAAGCGTGTTCTTTTTTTTGTTGTTTCTTTTTTAAGTTCAGGGCTTCTGGGGCTTAGTATATGGTTTCAGCTTTAGGCGTGCAAGGCGTCCTCTGAATTAAGGTCCCTTGTTGGAGTTTGGGTTCATTATGGAGCATGCATAAGAATATATACACACTATACACACCCTACAATCAGGAACATGTAACACACGAACGACATCTCCGGGACCCCAACAAGGGATCAACATGTAGTGAACCCGACAGGGTGCAGGTTTCGTGGGTTTCCCAAACCACGGCGGCTCGAGCCGAACTGTGACATGTGCCTGTCGACCTACTAATAAGCCAGGCAGACAGTGCGCCAGGGCCATCCGAGTTTAGAGCTTCTGCTGCATAGGGTTAGGGGTTAGGGTTTAGGGTTTAGGGTTTAGGGTTTGGGGTTTCGGGTATCTAGCTTGCGATTCGAGGTCTACACCCAGAGTTCGGATGTTGGATTCGCGCGTTCAGTGTGGGTTTTCCAACCCTAAACCCTAAACCCCAAACCCCAAACCCTAAACCCTAAACCCGAAACCCTAAACCCTAAATCACGTACGCGGTAGCCTTTAGGAAGCCTCGGACTCCCCGCATCTTATAGCTGAAGGATGCGCAATGATCCTTTCTGAGGCCCCTACTTCAGTGCCACTGCCAGCGAAAGCTCCATCCGTGAGGGTTTAGGGTTTAGGGCTTAAGGTTAGGGTTTAGGGTTTAGGGTTTAGGGTTTAGGGTTTAGGGTTTAGGGTTTAGGGTTTAGGGTTTAGGGTTTAGGGTTTAGGGTACGGGGGCAACCGAAAGGGAACAGGAAAAGAAACCAACCCTCAACAGTCGCCTATATGGATTTCCCAGATCGAACCAGAAACAAGAACACCCACCCCTACGGGGACAGGATAAGGGAGAAGGGACGGGACTACTCCAACCCGTTAAACCCAACCCCAGACGTACGTACTTTTTCAACAAAAGCTGACGGCTCTTGGCCATCTTGAGCCATACAAGATTTCCGGGTTCATTGACCCTTCCAACCCCCAACACTAACTCCTTTCTACAATACCAGTTGCAGCTCCGCACTCCCCCTGTCCTAGGATTTCCTAGGACACATTGGAGGTGCAGATCTTTTGGCCAAAAACTGCCATTAAGGCAGCAGCCAGCTGCTTGAAATGCACAATATGGTTTTACGTCATCCAGGACGAAATTATAGCACATTGGCTAAACCCACTAACCACAGAGAATCTTTTTCCACCATGATCCTCTTATCATTGAAGACTCTTCGGCCTTCTTCACCACAAACCGTGGTCTTCGCTACGCGAAAAACTACTGACTTCTACTATCAGGGATTTCCATACCCTTAATAGTAACCACCACATTGTCAGCACATTGGCTGTTCCAGCGCACCTGTCTCCAGAAAGAGAAAAACCATCCCTTCATCCATACCATCCAATCACTTCTTTTTCCGATTGTTGGCAATTTTGAGGTGAAGTTGCAGCAGAATATACTCCAGGTCCGAAACTGTAAGAACAGGATCCTGCACGCACCTTTGAATTGAGGATACCAATCCTTCTCTCTTTGCGTCCTCAATCGCTTGGCAAGATTGACCCAGCTCCGCATTCACAGTGGTAGACGCTGGTGCATCCGCATCAGATGGACGATCCTTTTCCTCAGGACCTTGCACCATTACCACCTCTTCCTTTTTGGGACTCTGACTTTTCTCCTTCTTCTTTGTCTTTCCACCGACATTTGACTTTGTGCGCATTTTCGAGGCTTTTTCCACTGCAGAGACCACCACATTGGATGATGATCCACCCTTCTCAATGATCGCCGGCATCTTCTTCGGCTTTGGAACCATGAGAGTGTAAGGATCTTCGATAGCTGCAGCTTTCCTCTTCTTTTTGACCTTTTTCATCTCCTCCTCAACGGCAACCTCCGTCTCCGAAGTCTCAACCACTTCTTTTTCTGCAGGAATATCCTTGCTGGACTCCCTTTCTAGGGACCTCTTTTTGCCTCTTTTGGAATCTTTCTCTTCTCCCAAATTGGCTCGCTCGTACCATATCCTCAGGTCATTGACCCATTCTTCCACCTCCGCGAGCGAAACATCATACGACTTCACTACTTCGTGAAGTTCCAGCACGGACAACATACCATTGGTCCACGAAACCCATTCTTGATCCATTTGGTCAGTATCTCCAGTGAACTTCAGGAGTTTGAACAATGGGTCCGCCTCTGCTCGAGCCAAATCTGGCTGGCCATTGGACAGAAATGAAATCGCCTCCATCAACAGTTCCGTCATTTTGGTATCATCGTCATAAACCATAAAATCCTCCTCACCATCATCGAACTGTTCAGGAGAGATCTCCTTTTCTCCACCATTTGCACCAGAACTTCTCCTTGGACCATCCCTTGGGGGCGTCCTTGGAGACCTTGGCCTCTGTTCATCCAGCGGAACACCATGCTCGAAAACACACCTGTCACCATAACGACACTTCCCAGACCGAGCAAACTGGATGCACCTCACACCAGTTGCATCATGCGAGAACTCACACTCCTTTCCAGCGAAGCAGGGTCTCCCCGCCACATAGTATTTGCACCAATACGAATGCAGCACCACATCATCTTCTGAATGGATGAATTTGCAGTCTTCACCAAATTTGCAGCGATCTTTCCCCTTGCTGAACCAATAGCAGAAGCCTTTCTTCCTCTTCTCCAAGCGCTCTGCCTCGTACCGATCCATAGGGCGATTCTGCTCTACATGAACATTGCCATGTGCCTGAGAACTGCTCCCTTCACCCAAGGTGCTATCAGTATTTGATGCTTGGAGTACAGCTGGAAAACCTGGCCTTGGTCCTACCACCTTCATGATTGGTTTTCCGCCAGCTCCTGAGCCATGCTGAGACGATCCAAAAACATTGAACATTTTCATGAAGGCCTTTCTAGCGCCGATCTTCTGCACCCTTTTGATTGGACGTTTCATTGCTCCAACCTTGCATCCAGATGCGTTCAAACGACACAACCTCCTATACCCAGCTCTATATCCCTTCTTCCAAAGAGCCATAAGAATTTTAGAGGCAGTAACATTCTCCACCTCTACCTTTTCCAACGGTCCCTCACTTCCCGGAACAAACCCATCCAACCCATCCATATCTGAAGACCTTTCCATCTTTTTTGACACCACTTCGTCGAGGTAGTCTTCCGAGATCCAGGGTAAGTTCCTCTTAGAGGAAGAATTGTCATCATTGTTTGGTCCTTCACCAGGATACCCTTTTGTGCTGTCAAAGATCTTACCAGTAGTGCGGTCCTGCATAGAGAAATTAGAAGCCACGCGGGAGTACACTGACCACAAGAAAATCCTTGTGTCCGCCAGTCTTGATGACCCACTGGATGTCTCCTCTTCCGGAGAAACTTCTGGCGCTTTGCCATCCCTTCCAGTGTCACCAATTGTCTCACCTCCAGCATCTTCAATAGGGATAAGGGATTCATTGCTCCCTTGATCAAGTACCGCATCCTCCGGTCCGAGAACTTCCAGCACCGCTGTCGAAGGATCCACTTCTTCATCAGCATCGTCGTCCATCCTTCTCCAGAGAACCTCCAATTGATCAGCGCAAGTCGCCGCCTGAAGGAACTCCATCAACTGGGCCCTCCCGAGCTGCCAGAGAAATTCCGAAACCATCACTGACCCTTGGGCTCCGAGGGTAAGGAATGGATGAACCAATTTGGCTACCCTCGCCATAAGTTCAATGTGAACTTCCATGCCTGGACTGCGACTCCAATCATAGGCAATTGCCTCCATAGCAGTTCCAAACTTATCAGTATTTTTGAATTCCCCTTCCAGACCAGGAGATAACAATGCACCCATCACCGAAAGAGGATAATTTCCCACCGCCGGCAAGCACGGATTGTCATGGAACGAATGATGCAAATCACAATAGTATCCTTGATCTCTCCTTTGAAAAAGGAGTGCTCCAGTCCCTAGCTGGGCATTCATTTCATCCACTTGAACCATTTCAGCACATATCCTCTGTGCCATAGACGCCATTGCTGGCCAGACGGTACGATCGGTCAGACCGCGACGCATAACCCAATCAGTTGTTGGCGACTGAATCAGCGTTCCTGGATCATACACCATAACCACCATCGCACCATCACCCATTGACTGATCAGCATCGTCCTCCAGTGCCAGGTTCTCATCCTGTTCGCTTGCACCCTCGGATGACATGCTAATAACCAAATTTCGATCCATCTTATTGGACCCCTTCTGGCAGTCTCTTTGCCCCACAGGCAACTTGCCAACAGCAACCTTCCAATAAATCCGAGTCAGAAGACCTTTAACCAGCAATTGCTGAAGGTCATTCTTCACCGGACAAACATCCAATATCTTCGCACCATCACCACGGAGTTCATTGCTCCCACCTTCTCCTTCTTTTTGGTCAGTCTCCTCGCCAGAAATTTGCACTGCTCCTTCCAGCGCCGTCTCCTGTCCAGCCACTTCTTGCCCAGGAAGAACTTGAGCGCTTTCAGATACATTCACCTGTCCAGCAACACCTTGCCCAGGTAAAACCTCATCCGTGGAGCCCACCGCCAGCGAACCAACCATAACTGAGCCATCCCTTGCTCTTTTTTGAGACTGTTCAGTTCGACGAGAAGGTTGTGGTAGCGAAAAAACTTGTGAAGTCACTTCTTGGCGGGTCTCCCCCCGCGACGCTTTGTCGCGCCCTTCGCCAAGGTGAACCGATTTTTTCTGCCCGTCATTGGGGCCTGAAGAACCACCCAGCGGAACATTGCCACGAATCGCAGTTCTCTGTGAATCCCTTTCTTGCAAAAAGATTTCCCTCATGCGTTGCGCGGCATTGGTCTCCTCCTCGCTTGAATCGCTTGAGGAAGCGGCATAAGAGACCAAAGCCTCCGCCTGATCATCATCATCCACCACATCTGCCCACGCTCTGCTGAACCGATACGACAACCCACCACGAGGCTTCAGTTCCAGTGGCTTTGGCTTTTCCACCACTTCCGCCGGTTGCACTCGTCGTTGTGAACGAGAGCGTGGCACCTGTCGCACCTGTTTTTTATCCAGCAAGGGCCTTCCCCTTCTCACAGGGTTTGATCTTGACCGATACTTTTTTGTTGGCGGGTTCACCGGCGGCATTCCAACTCCCACCAACTGCAGCTTCTGTACGCACAGCGGAGACCTCTGCGCAAGCGTCCAAGCATCACGGTACCTGACCTTATCAAAAAGCTCCCGATAGGAGCCTCTCGGCATGGTTTTTGCACCGGAGCCTTCAGCTTCACGCACCTGAGTGAGGGTTCGCACCGCCTCTCTTCCAGTTCCCTTGCTCCCAGAAGATTGTTGTACCCGTACAGATGCATCGGAAGGAACTGCTTTTTCCGGTCCCTCCGGACGATATCGGACACCACCCACCAATTGCAGAATTTTGCATGCGGTCACTTTGTTGATCCCTTTGTCAACCAAATCTTCCACAAAGATGAACTCTTGCAAGTCCGACACGTTGGTCACACCAAGTGTAATCATCACCTCACTTACATGAGGGGTATACACCCAAAGGTGTTCGTTGCGAGCCATCCAATTTTCAATTGGCTCCTCTGGATTTTGAAGCCGAGTACCAGTGGATTCAGCCACCGAATTCTTTTGTTCATCAGCTTCTGCTTCATCCAGAATACCCTTTTCACCTTCTTTTTGCGACACATTGGTCATTTGCAGCGCTTTTGGTGCCGAGGATGATGACGATTCAACTCCCCCACTCGCAGGTGGCTGAAAAGTGCTCCTGTCCGAAATCTCCCATCCTCTCTCTTTTTCAAACCGGACCTGATTGGCCACATGTACCAAGTGTTTCAGGTTCGCCAGCCGCTCATCTGACATCTCGTCGTGGGAGTACTTGCAGAAATTTAACCCTTTCCGGCACCGTCCTCTGATGTAATAATCGAAACAGCACTGGTGGAACCCCGCGTCCCTTAGTGCCTTCCTGGAAGCATTGTCCCAAGATTTGCCGGGCTCCCAAGTCCCCTCCAATGCTATGTCATCGTTGTGAAGATACCTGCATGTAGTCCCATATTTACAACCACCTTGATTGTAATACAGACACAGACGACCTTTTGGCTCACCCGACGTAGGTTCACCCTTTGATGCACCTTTGCCAAAATTGTACTTGGCCCGGAAGGCTAAATCCTCCCGCTCCTGCTGTGCCTCATCCACTGTACCTTCCTCTGTGGGAGGGTCACCGATGTTCCCATCCTCATCTCCAGCTTCTTGGCTGTTCTTTGGCTCAGTTGATCCTCCTTCTGGCCAACCTTCACCATAACGACGATGCTCATAGGGACACCCATCACCATTGCGACACCTTCCCTTATTGAAGAACTTGCACAGCTTGCTGTATCCAGGTGACACAGTCTGTGGAGTCATGTAAGCCTTTTTGTACTGGTCAGGATCCATGTAGGCTTCCATTGGCTTGTTCTCCCTTTTGCTCATGGATTGCACTGCACCATCAAGCTCCTGCAAAAATAGCTTGGTGTCCAACCAAAGCGCGTTCCAAAACTCATCTTCCCCTTGATTCAGCACCGTTGCCACCGCTTCACCCACAACTGGTCCAGTAAATCTCCTTTTTCTGCATGCCAGTTCGAAAAGCGCGTTGTGGTACTGTTTTCGGGAAAAAGTGCTTAACTTTCCCAAGCCTGTGCTTTCTGTACCATCAGGCTTCCAACCATCATTTTGCAAGATGCCATACGCGCGCCGAGCTTCCGCATTGAGGAATGCATGATCTGCAACACACTCCTGTAGCTCTTCCATTGGGCGACCCAACAGCATCCCAGTGATTTTTCCAACATAGGCCTCATCTTCGTTTCCATTCTCAAGGAGAGCTTTATAGATCTTTTCTCCATAAAGTTGCCTTTCCTCTCGTTCTTCTGAGGATAACTCTTGATCAGCAACCCTTCCATCGGATTGCTCTTCCTCCCGTTTCCAGTCCCATTGACTGCCGGAATCTTGGTACCATTGACCAGCATACCATGAATCTGTCCACCACGTACTCCAGCCGCTGGGTTTCCATTTACGCAGCGTCGAAGAAGAGTCCTCCTCGTCCTCTTCCAAAACCAGAAAGGTGTCCAAGATTATGGTACCATCATCTTCCACTCGTTTCACTGTTCCATTGACAGTATCACCAAATTTGAACTGATATGTGTTGTTCCCTTCTGCAGGAACCAATACATTCACATCACCATGGTCCAAAAAGGCTCCATACCCATTGATGCAGCGCACTAGACCCATGATCTCATCTCCCTCTTGATAGCAATGTTTCCCAGGTGATTCCAAGGCTCCTGTTCGGGGCACTTTCTTTGCATGCTCTTCAGAAACCATCTCTGTATCATCGGCTCCTGGCGCATCCTTTGTCTTCACCTTTGGGTCACACTGCTCGTACGGCTCCTGCACGAGTCCCACAAGATCATCCATCTTGTGCTCCAGGGGCTCAGGACCTTCCTTTTTTCCAGCCAATGGCCTTGCCTCATCTGCTGCAGTTCGCTCGGTGTCGACTTCCGGCGAACTTCCAGACGGCAACACTTCTCCCTTCATGGGAGTGGACCCATCATTGGAGTCTTTTGTCTCACCTTCTGCAGCAGGCAAATTTTCTTCCACTGCAGGGCTATTGAATTGATCATCCACGGCAGGTACATTTTCTTCCACCGCAGGCTCCTTTGGTTCCATGGTTTCCAAAGGGGAATTGTCACCAACATTGACCACAGCTGCCTCATCGGCTCCGGTGTAGCCCTTGCCATTTCGTTCCTCGCAGCTAACTTCAGGTTGCACCAGTGCGTCCACCTGTGAACCTCCATCATCAGCTGCTGCGGAGACCTGCGCCCCATTGTTGCAGTCGCCCGTGGAACGTGACACCATATGCGCCTCAACCCGTGCTTCCTTCGCACTCCAGGTACTATCTGGCGCATTGACCCGCGCATCATTGGCGCTCCAGGCCTCATCTTTCAGATCTTCCGTGTCTCCAGCTATTCCAGAAGCTTCTTTTTTCTCTTGAACGGCAGGATTCTTGGCACCAAACGAAGAGACCTCCTCAGTCGCAACACACAACTTTTTCCCTCCGTCTTCCAAATCTCCAGGACCACCTTCCTGAACGACAGGTACCACATCCACCACTCGCTCTTCTGCAGCCGACACAGTTCCGATCACCACATTGGGCATTTTTCCTTCCGGACCCACCGATTCCACCGCTGCCACACCCTCAGAAAGCGCTTCCATTTCTTCCCGATCCAGATGTTGAGCTTCAGCGGGGTCTGCTCGGTTTCCAGAAATCTCCTCCTCATCAGGAGAACCCGAGGTCGGGGCGTCACCACCAGCCCTAGGACCGCTATCCCTGATAGTAGAGAAAAAATCTTTTTCACCTAAACTATTTACACTACCCTGGAATGCCCTCGTAGACTCAGGCGTCGGAGTAGAGGATGAAGAACCCAGTGCAGCCTCCATTTCCAGCTCATTGCCCGAAGGAGACCCAACCACCTCGTCACTCTTCATCTTTTCACCTACAACCGGCAACGTCCACTTGCTTTCCTGCGTATCCAGGCAGTAGTAATATTGTCTCCCATCTTCATGGAGGTGCCATTCCCACGTTGTCCCATCGCACGCTTTGATCAGATGCTCATCTTTCCGAAAACCATCCCTTTCAGAGACTTGACGCATCTCATCCTCTTCTTCTGACAACTGTCGCAACCTTTCAGCCTCCATCTGTAAGATCTCCTCCTCCCCCATGGCGTATTCAGCAGCTGGTGCAGCTTCAAAGCTGTCCGCACCCTTCTGTTCGTAACCGCTTCCACCACCTTGGGAACTCGAAGAGGGATCCCCTTTAATCTTGTTCAGAGGCCTCCTGGCCGCTTGCAGCACTTCTCCAATCAGATCGGTCTGAGACCCTTGGTCTACCATTCGGCCCGAAGTCGAAGTCGACGGCTGATACCCATGTTTTTGCAACACTCGTAAAACAGTCACCTCCATTTCACGATCTATACCACCAGTCGCGTCCCAGTTCCTTTTTTCACCAGGCTTTGGCGATACAGAGACAGCACGTCCTTCAGCTTCAGCATTGCTAACCATATCCACATTGGGATTCATACCCACATTGGGGTTTTCCGCAACCAAGGCTTCTTCCAGATGTTCTTCAGCGCCGGGAATCACCTCTTCCAGCACCGCTCTTTCACCCAGAGACTCAGCTGCACCATTTCCAGCCCCACCATTCTGTCCACCATCCGAGGAAGGTTGGAGCCATCGCTTGGGAGAAGGCATTGCTTCTTGATCCCAAAGATCTTAAGACAACACTCAATCGCAGGGAACCTAACTTGGGCTCATAACCTACGGGGGCAACCGAAAGGGAACAGGAAAAGAAACCAACCCTCAACAGTCGCCTATATGGATTTCCCAGATCGAACCAGAAACAAGAACACCCACCCCTACGGGGACAGGATAAGGGAGAAGGGACGGGACTACTCCAACCCGTTAAACCCAACCCCAGACGTACGTACTTTTTCAACAAAAGCTGACGGCTCTTGGCCATCTTGAGCCATACAAGATTTCCGGGTTCATTGACCCTTCCAACCCCCAACACTAACTCCTTTCTACAATACCAGTTGCAGCTCCGCATAGGGTTTAGGGTTTAGGGTTTAGGGTTTAGGGTTTAGGGTTTAGGAGTATCCCTAAATTTATAGGGTTCTTAGGGGGGGTAGGTACTTCGGGAACCTTAGGCAAGCTTAGGGAGCCTTAGGGAGTAGTGGGGAGTTTTAGGGAACCCTGGGTTACATACCCCCATTGAACCCCCCTCCCTTAAGAACCCTACAATAACCCTTATCCTACTACGCAGCCCCCAGCAACCATATTATAATCAGGGCACCCTTTTTTGTTGATTACTTCAATTAAAACTACTCAGAACCAAAAAAGGGAAAAGTGCCACTGGACCACCAAGTTATAGATCTTACGCCCTAGCCCACAGGGAGTGTAAATTAGATGCCTGTCGGCTGAAAGGCCACGAAATCTTGACATGCAGGGCATTTGAATCCCAAAAAACCCTGAAACAAAACCCCAAACCCCAAAACCACAAACCCTAAACGCCCCGTTCCGTACATCCGTTGCCATGGTGAATTTTGAGGGACATCCACCTTGATGGCATTGTAGCCCTTTGTCGGCCCGTTGTGGAAGGTAACCTGCCGCACCAAAGCTCAAGAATCGTATTGCTCAAAGCCTCAAAGCAGTGCACGCTTTTGAAGTGGCTGCCTCGCTGAGCTTGCGACCCTCCGGAAGGCTGTTTGCCCTAGTTAGACGCTTCTTTGCCCTGTACCCTAGAACCTAAAACGTGTGTAGGGGGCTGCTCAGAACTAGGCTACGTTGCTTAAGTACCCACCACAGCAAGGAGGACCCTTAGTGGCCAGCATTGAGGGGCTCTTGGGAAGTGCAAGTAGGGCTTACACAGGCTATTGGGGGTTTACTTGTGCACCTGCCAGAGGTGTGACTCCTACCCCCGGAAGCCAGGCAAGCCCTAAACCCTAAACCCTCAAACCCTTGCAGAAGCTGAACGAGTTCGGGCCGTGTCTTGGCTGTTCTGAATTAGGGTCCTTTCTAGGAGATTCTACTGTTGAAAAGTTCCTACATCGTGGACTAAGGTAGCATACGGTATATGACCCCAATTCTAGGGTTCCCTAGTCCCCGAGACAAAACAGTTTGAAACAACCCCCTACACTACTATTTGCCTAAGAACCCCCAAAAAAGTTCAACATGTTCTTCCTTACAAGGGGTTAGAATGGTTCATTATTATATATATATATATATTTTTGTTTTTTTTTTTTTTGGGGGGGGGTGGTTCCTAAGCCAACAGAGAGCGCCTCCATACCCTCCTCCCAGTGCTCATCGTTAAAGGCAGCCTGAAACTTACTAGGGCAGCAGGGTTTAGGGTGTCGGGTTTAGGGTTGCTTGCTGTTGGTTAGCAGGGAATGGGGGAATGAGTCATGAGGTACCCTATATAATCCCTTAAAGGGTATATATTGGGCCCTCATGCCCTCATTCCGTGCTCACCAACACTAAGGAAAAGGAGACGAGGGGCGTCCATATAGGGTTTAGGGGTCGTTTGAGCCGCTAAACCTACAACCCTAAGTTGAGGGTTTAGGGGTTAAGGTTTCCCAAAGGCCCTGAATCCTCCTCAAAACTCTAAGCCCTGTAAACCCTCTAAAACCCAACAAGTTCCCCTCTTCGAAGAAGTTAAACCCTGAACCCTGAACTCTAGGATGCGCGCCGCCAAGAAAAAAACATCATGCGCTTCAACACCGACACTCTTGTGCAGGCCGGCAGCGTACGTCAATACGCTGAGGGTTTAGTGTTTGGGGTTTAGGGTTTAGGGTTTAAGGTTTAGGGATAGGGCTTCGTGACGGCATGTCGATACCAGTCTCGGTAGGTTCGAGAAGCTCTGCAGATAAGATGGGTTCTACTTCCGAGCTCGGAGGTTTCCGGCCGGACAGGGACAGGTAACCACACTGACTACACGCAGCTGCGGGCAGAGACAGGGATGCAGATTTGACTCAGGGAAATTCGCCGCGCAAGCTTGAACAAGGCACCGTTGGGATTTAGAACTGGAGCCGGCCATCAGGACATCTTTGCTCGGCATCGGGTGGTGCCCCCCGCTTTTGGAGTCTACCCTAAACCGTAAACCCTCAAACCCCCAAACCCCTAAACCCCGGAGAGGTAGCACCCTAAACCCTAAACCCTAAACCCTAAACCCTAAACCCTAAACCCTAAAACTAACTGTTTATGGCTTTAGGTCATGGAAGCCTCCTCCCTATGTTCTCGCAGAAGCAAAAAAGGAGCGACCCTAAACCCTAAATCCCAACCCGAACATGGATGGAAGTCGAGTAAGGCTTCGGCCACCAACTGCTTCACCTGGAAGTCTCACACACGGGGGTGGCATGATTGCCACGGGAAGGTTAGGGTTTAGGATGTAAGGTTTAGGGTTTAGGGCATCCTATTCTTGGGGTGCATCGAAAGCTACGCGTGTTTGTAACCACGGAACACAACTCACAACATCCAGCAGATTTGTCATTGTGGCAATGCCGTCCGAAGGGGGCCACCCTAAACCCTAACCCCAAACCCTAAACCCTAAGCCCATCATCATAGAACTACAGCCACGTGTAGATCATCCCAAGCCCGATATCCTCTACTTGAAGGTTCATGGTACTCATTAACCAACTATAGCCCCTTAAGTGCCCTAATATGGTCATAAGTTAAATAGGCCGGTGGCCTCTTTATCTGTTGCCCTTATACCTTAATATAGCCCCTAGATACCCTAATAAGAACCCCCCACAGAAGCCCTACTTAAAGAGACCACCAACCAATGGAAGAAGTACAGTTATACTTGGTTACTAAGTACCATGAACCTGCAAGTACCCTAAACCCTAAACCCTAAACCCTAAACCCTAAACCCTAAACCCTAAACCCTAAACCCTAAACCCTCTTAAGTACCATGAACCTCCAGAGGTCGCTAGCCCGCCTTCGTCTGGAAATCGCTGTTGAGCTGCTTTGCGTAGCTGGAGAGCCTTGGGTTTAGGGTTTAGGGTTTAGGGTTAAGGGTTAAGGGTTAAGGGTTAAGGGTTAAGGGTTAAGGGTTAAGGGTTTAGGGTTTAGGGTTTAGGGTTTAGGGTTTAGGGTTTAGGGTTTAGGGTTGAGGGCTCAGGGTTCAGGGTTCAGGGTTTAGGGTTTAGGGTTTAGTGTTTAGGTGGGCTTCTTATAGGTCTTCTGCAGCTTTATAGGGTTTATAGGGTTTCGGGTGGGAGAGCAAGTTTGGACGTCAATCGAGTCCAAGATTTGGCCATCCGCCTGGGAGCCATCAAATGAGCTCCACGTGTCCTGTTTAGGGTTTAGGGTTTAGTGTTTAGGGTTTAGCAAATCAAATACGATGTAAGGCTACCTGCACCTCAACACGGCAGGAAAGCCTGACATTTGAAGCAAACCATGCCCCTGAAGTCTAAAGCCCACGTACCTGAATCGGGAGCACATCATTTGCAGCTGAAGAGTATGCTTCTTTGCTGCATCATGTAACCCTCGAAGAACTGAAGCCGAAGCCCTAAACCCTAAACCCTAAACTCTAAACTCTAAACCCTAAGCCCTAAACCCTAAACTCTAAACCCTTTTCGTGAAGCCCCAGGGCTACACCATGGATTTTCCTCTGCCATGGCCACACGCCTGCCCCTCTTCTCGCACTGCAGAACCTGTGCATTCATCAAGCCCAGGAAAACATACATGGTACCATATATATCCGCCGACCCCAGCGGTAGCAGGGCGGCGTCAGTGAAGACCCCCCACCGCCCTCACCGCCCTCACCCGCTCTCACAGCATGCTGCTCATGACACCAAGAATTGGAGTGTTTTTGCATTGTTTGGCTTCAGTGCATGCCCAAACCCCGCCACCCATCGCCTTCACCCATGACGCCTTGAATTGGACCTTTGACCCCCCCCCACCCCATCCATTCAGGTGGTTTAAAGGGTCCAGTGCATGCCCCCCCCACGCCCCCCCACGACGCCCCCCCTCACCCCCCCAACCCCCCCCCACCACCCCCCCCACCCCCCCCCCCACCCCACCCCCCCCACCCCCCCCACCCCCCCCCCCCCCCCCCACCCCCCCCCCCACCCCCCCCACCTCCTGTAGGCCTCACCCCCCCCCCACCCCCAAACCCCCCGCCCCTCACAAATCCCCACCCCCCCCCACCCCCCCCCCACCCCCCCCCAACCCCCCCCCCCCAACCCCCCCCCCCACCCCCCCCACCCCCCCCCCCCCCACCCCCCCCCCCACCCCCCCCACCCCCCCCCCCCCCCCCCACCACCCCCCCCCCCCCCCCCACCCACCCCCCCCCCCCCCCGCACCCCCACCCTGTAGGCCTCCCCCTGCTCCACCCCTGACCAATCTCTGGTGTTTTAAGGGTTCCAGGCCATGCCCCACCGCTCTCATCACTCCCCCTCCCTATGCCCCGCCCCTGAATCTCTAGTTTGAGCCTTCCGCCCCCAACTCCACCAACCCTCCCTGTCCACACGCCGCGCTCCACCCTGCCTTCGGCCCCAACCCTCTCACCAGAGCTGGTCAAATGAGTCAGGCCCCTTTCCGCCAGCCGCCCCCACCCTCTCCCACTCCCACTCCCGAACCCTCCCACCAACCCTCCCCAGCCCTCATCATTACCCCCTCCCACCATCGTGCACCCGCTCTCACCGCTCTCATCGCTTCTTCATCTCTATGCCCCCCAGTCCACCCCTGCCTTCCGCCCCCTTGGGTCTGCGGTCGGCGGCACTGGCGGTAGCCATTAAATCCGGCCCCCGCGCCGCCCGTGGTCCAGGGCGGAGCCCGCGTCGCACTAAAGCGCTAGCTTTAAGGGGCGAGCGCCCGAGCCGCCGACCCCGCCCAAAATTGCTTCAAATTCGCGCGGGGCCCTTCGGGAGGCCTCCGAAACATCCAAGGGGACGCAACACGCAGTGGTGCGAAAAGCACGAAAACCTCGTAAAAACCATGGGTTTTTACGAAAAACCGAGGCCACAAAACACCCGCAGCACCCCATTAAACCCTCACGGGCGCGCATCATCGACCCTAGCTTTTCACATGGGGCGCGCGCCAGGCCGAAACCATGTTTTTCAAGGTTTGGGGGGGGTACCGGAAGCCCAAAACCAGGCGAGCATCATGAGCATCAGCAGCCCTGGCCCGCGGACCCAAGGCAAGAAAAAACGCTGAAAAACGCTGAAATCACCGTAAATACCGTGTTTTTATGAGGGTTTTCACGCGTGCCTCCGACCCCCACCCTTGTTGCCCTTGACCCGCCACCAAAGTGCGCATCATCGAAACCCACGTCGGGGGGGGGGTCTGCTGATGCTGCTGATGCGCGGGGTCCGGGTGCATCAGCGAGCCATCGTTTCTCATGGGCTTCGTGGGGGGGTCCGGGCCCACGGCCCAGAGACCCAGCTGATGCTCATGATGCTCGGTTTGGGGGGGTGTTCCAACAGCAGAAAACCTCGTAAATACCGAGTGTTTTGTGGGTCCACGTAAAAACGCCCCTAAAATCGCTCATTTTACGCGCTCGAACGGCTTCGCGCCTACAAAACACCCGAACAGCAGGACCCCGAATGCCCTTAAGGGCATTCGGGGTCTTGCTTTTGGGGGTTTCGTGGGCACGCAAGCGTTCAAGCACATACAATCGGCGTGTTTAAGGGGGTTTTGGATGGCCTGGGGGAGGCCGCTGATGCTCATGATGCTCCCTTTCCTGGGTCCCAAAAGGCTTCCCAAGCCCAAAAACACGTGTTTACAGCGTTTTCTGAAGGTTTTTCGAAGGCAAAACGCATGCATAGAATGCTTTTAAGGCCCCCAAACCAACCCCACTGATGCTCCTGATGCGGGTGCGCGCGCGCGCGCGCGCGCGCCGGCGCGCGGGGGGGGGGTGGGGGAGGGAGGGGTGGCGAAGGCAGGAGAAAGAGAGACAGAGAGAAGGAGAGGACAAAGACACGGGAAAGAGAAGACAGTGCCAAGGTTCAAGGTTTCGTGCTTTGGGGGGCGGGGGCCGGCCCGTGCCGCTAGGCCTGAAATATATACGCATATCTATATCACTTGGGATGTTGCCCCTTATACTAACAGTCCTTAATATGGATTCTGATAGGGGGAGTCCTAGAATCCCTAGTAAGGACTGTGGTCGTAGAAGGGGGAGCATCCCAGCAGATCGCAGATAATTCTGAAGAACTGCCCCGCTGTGCACCCCGAAAAGCACAGACTAGGATACGAGCTTTAGGGCCCAGATATATACTATGTAGGTACATGGACACCAATTAACCCCTAACCCCTAACCCCTAAACCCTCAACCCTCAACCCGAGATACATACCTGGACCCCTCTACTCCTCTCTACGCGACTGGGCCGGCTGCCAAAGACGGTAGACGTTTTTCCAGAAGGCGGTCCTGGCACCGGTTTCGGGTTTCGGGTTTAGGGTTCAGGGTTTAGGGTTTAGGGTTACCGCGAAACCCTGAACCCTAAATCTTAGAGGTCTAGGTTAGGAGAGGGGATTCGGGTGTGTGGGGTCTAGGTTTGGGGCGTATAGGGCCGTGTTCCCGGACTTTGGCACTCCCCTTGGCGATGCTGGAAGTTTCTACAACTTGGGGCCAAACATATACCATTTAGGTTCATGGACCCTTAAGGCAAGAAGATGCGGCTCCACTGCCGGAGCCCGGCAAACGCAGAGGGTTAAGGTCCCATGTCCAGGCAATGCTGCACGCCGAAAAACCAGAAAACAAACCCTCAATCTTAGCCCAGGACCTTTTGAACTCCAAACCCTAAACCCTGAACCCTAAACCCTAAACCCTAAACCCTAAACCCCAAACCCTAGCGGAAAAGCACAAAAGCACCGCCAGGCAGACCCTGACATGAAGTCTGGGTCTGTACTCGCGAGCTCCATAAAGGCCGTGAGGGCCTCTCACCAACGGGTTATAGGGTTTAGGGTTTAGGGTTTTCGGGTTTAGGGTTTTAGGGTTTTAGGGTCTAGGGTTTTAGGGTGTTAGGGTTTTAGGGTTTTAGGGTGTTAGGGTTTTAGGGTTCTAGGGTTTAGGTTTTAAGGTGTTAGGGTGTTAGGGTTTTCGGGTTTTAGGGGTTTAGGGTTTTAGGGTTTTAGAGTTTAGGGTTTTAGGGTTTTAGGGTTTTAGGGTTTTAGGGTTTTAGGGTTTTAGGGTTTTAGGGTTTTCGGGTTTTAGGGGTTTAGGGCTTTAGGGCTTTAGGGCTTTAGGGTTTTAGGGTTTTAGGGCTTTAGGGTTTTTGGGTTTTTGGGTTTTTGGGTTTTTGGGTTTTTGGGTTTTAGGGTTTAGGGTTTAGGGTTTTAGGGTTTTAGGGTTTTAGGGTTTTAGGGTTTTAGGGTTTTAGGGTTTTAGGGCTTTAGGGTTTCTAGGGTTTTAGGGTTTTAGGGTGTTAGGGTTTTAGGGTTTAGGGTTTAGGGTTTTAGGGTTTTAGAGCTTTAGGGGTTTAGGGTTTAGGGTTTTAGGGTTTTCGACTCTCACACTAGCGCACGCGCAGGCAAGGTTCCAGTAGTCTCCACGGCGCAAGGGCCACGACACATTGGAGGCAGCCACTAGTTGACTCGCTTACTCGCCATCCACAAATCTGACAGGTAACTAAATACTAGCGATGAGGACACAAGATGTCGGCAAGCGACTATACGGTGCTGACCCTAGTCGGTTCTAGAGTTTTAGGGTTTAGGGAAAGGGTGGTGATACCTGTCTTTTTTTCCTACACATATCATCGGATTCCTGATTTATATGTATACATATATATATGTATACACACATATGTGTGTGTACTGCATAGGCGAATGGAATATAGTCTATAATATATATATATATATATATGGTTAGGATTTAGGGCCCTCAATCGTAGAGCGCAGGAGTAACAGTTGGGGAGTTGCAGGGTCTCACGGGGTCTGTCTTTATTCCCGGTTTATGGGGTGGGGTGGAGGTGCGCTCGGGACCTAAAAGTAGAACAGAAATTTTAAGTCTGTGGGGAGGAGGGGGGGGGGTGGAGGCTTGCGGCTTGCGGGGAATTGCGACACTATGTTTCACCCCAAGCCAGGGAATAAACAGACCAAACTCCCAAAATACTAAAGGTGGACTATGGTTGGGACTTCGGAGCTAGTCTTATTAACGGTCTTCGGTTTAGGGAGTCAGTAAAGGGTTGAACACCTAGACTTCGTAGAGGGTCGAGCAGCTTCTGAACTGCATGACCGGAGGGGGGGGGATGCTTGAAATTTCAAACATTGCTCAGTTGGATTGGAGTTTGCGGGAAATATCCCTAATTCATAAAGTTCATCCGCTAAAATCCATGATGGAATATGTCATTACATCATTTCCTACTGTCCTAGACTAGGTTTGCAGTTGAAAGCCAATGGCCCTCCTGGAAAAGTGTTGAAAGCTCTCGCAACCTCCCCAAAAAGTCAGCCTCAATGACTCCCGGAAAACACCAAACCCCAGAACCCCCCCGAGAACCCCTATTAGGGTTGTGATGTTACCCCTTATACGAATTGTCCTTACTAGGGAATATAGTAGGGGATACTAATTCCTAATTAAGGACTGTTCGTACCAGGGGGAACATCCCAAGTTTTGTGTCGGGAGAGCCCCCCCCCCCCCCCCGAAAAAAAAAAAAAACACACACACACACACAAGCCAGCCTGCGTGTCGTCGGAGCTGCGCTCTCCAAACGCCTGGGTTTGGGGTGTAGGGTTTAGGGTTTAGGGTGCACTGGCCCTTGGGAGGACTTCAAGCGAACGCCCAGAGCCCCAAGCCCTTCCAGGCCCTTCGGAAAAAGAACTGACATTGTAAATGCAAAAATTCTTGGCAGCTGCAGAAAAAATCTTAGGTTTCTTTTGGTCTCCAAGGGTTTGTTTTACAACCGCGGCGATTGATGCGAGACCGGCTCAGTTCAGTTTACTTGTTACAGCTGCTGATTCTACTATAATCCTTACAAAGGTATATATGGACCATGAACCCTCTGAAGCTGATATAACCCCTACAAAGGTATATATAGACCATGACTCTTTTTGCAGGTTCATTTACTCATGGAACTGGAAGACCAAAGCAGCCGGCTGTTCAAAAATAGCATGCTCGGCGATAAAGTTCGTGCGTGGTAAGTGGCTGCAGGGATTTTCCCCTAAACCCTAAACCCGAAACTGTTGTCTGAGAGCGTCGGTCTACACAGTCTTGGTATCTAGACCAAGCGTGCACACCCCATCAATCCATCTCAGAAGTGTGTGAGGTTCCAGCACGCCCGGATATGCAAACCCAGCAGCCTCAAGATCACTACAAGGCTCAGAATAATTACTAATGGCATTCCCTTCCGCCGCCAAATATACTTTAATTCAAACCCCCCCCCAAAAAAAAAACTATTCTCATCATTAAGGCCCATATACTAGACAGTAACCGGTAACCAACCCTAAACCCTAAACCCTAAGCCCTAAACCGTAAACCCTAAACCCTTATGCTAGACAGTAACCGGTAGCCATCCCAAAGCACCCAAGGCAGTCCTTGGCCCTCAAAGCCACAGAGTCGGAGGAGCTACCAGAAGATATTTAGGGTTTAGGGTTTAGGGTGTTTAGAGATGCTGAGGGTTTCGGGTTTCGGGTTTCGGGTTTAGGGTTTAGGGTGTGTAGAGATTTTAGGGGTTAGGGTTTCGTGTTCTCATGCGCAAGACCCAAAAAATGAACCGCCAAATAACCCCATGGTCACATCCTCTCTCTCTCTCTCTCTCTCTCTCTCTCTCTCTCTCTCTCTCTCTCTCTCTCTCTACTGGAGTGACCATGATAGGTACTGACTTGTACTCATACTTGCGCACTGATGATTTTGAGAAACAAACCTGAAAAACCAGTAGAACATACATGATGATCTCCCTAAATTATGGTCCTTTTGGGTGTCCTGATTATAAACGGCCCTGCCCAAAAAAAAGGACCCTAATTTTGAGAACTGACCATATGACCGACATATAGTTCGATTGAATCAAGCCTTTTGATTGCGGGAAAGGCCTACCCATCTGGCTCAAATCGCTAAATCCCAAACCCTAAACCCTAAACCCTAAACCCTACAAAAGGTACGCCTACTTCTGGCGTCGCGCCTTCACTGCGCGAAGGCCCTCGAAGGTGCTAAACATGTCCTTGGTCTTCAGCCTGGGCGTTTGCGGCTTTGGGGCTTGGGGTTTGGGGTTAAGGGCTTGGGGTTTAGGGTTTGGGGTTTGGGGTTTAGGGCTTAGGGTTTAGGGCTTAGGGTCTATTTTAGGGTTTGGGGTTGAGGATTTAGGGCTCAAGGTAAGTGATTGCGGCTTTTGGCGTTGATAGGCTTCAATCGAGCTAGGGGCAACAGGGCTCGTAGGGGGCTTGATGGCTTATCAGTTGGTAGTAGTGCTTTAAAGGGCTTGGGCCCAAACCCCAAACCTTCAGCCCTCAGAGCCCCCTGTAACTTCAAGCTTCTCAAAAGTCAGAAAGAACAGCCCCCCAAAACTCCCGAAACTAGGGTGGGTTTTGGGTTTAGGGCAAACCTATTTGTTCACAAGGGACTCGACTGCTGCAAGGTATACCCCAGACTGCTATAATCATTGATAAGGTATACGGACCATAAACCCAGTTCAGCGTCATGTAGTATCCAAGGTCTAGCCCGTTGACCCTAAACCCTAAACCCTACACCCTAAACCCTAAACCCTGAACCCTAATTAAACCCTAGTCGACCGCAGAAACCTCCAGCACAGGACTCCTAAGGCACCTTCAGACTCGATACCCCCTAAGCCTACCTAGACCCTACGTCCGAAACCCCGAGCCCTGATTGAACTAGCGCTACGAGACCAAAACCCTGAACCCTGAACCCTAAACCCTAAACCCCGAACCCTAACTTTTGGGCTGTGGGGCACTCAGGATCTCAGGGCCTGACCACACCAGTGGCACGTGCACGCTGGACTGCAACCTGCGCCGGCCGGGAGAGCCAGCAGAGTTAGTTACAAGGGCCCTTACTATTTGCTTAAGAACACCCACAGAAATACAAATCCCTATATTGCCCTTCTACGGAAGAACACTTTCATGTGTTTGGGGGTTCTTAAGTTAATTCTTAAGCAATTCGTAGTGGTGGGTTTAATCGCTCACGCTCGGACAAAGCAGGCGAGGAACTCGGTCAGCAGTCCTTGTTGCACAGCCCGATAGGCTCCGGTGATACACTCGGGCACCCTAGCTATACCTAACCTTCAGAAGGGTGTAAGGTTTAGGGCTAAGGCGCCCTGAAATACCCTATACAAACCAAGAACCCTTGTAGTGCTTGGACAGCGTCCGCAGTATGATGTTTCCAAGGTGGGGTCCAAGGTCCAAACTTCAAGCTCTACACGCCTTGCGCCAAAACCTTTGAACATGCCATTTGTCTCTTGTTGCCGACCGATATTTAGGGGTTAGGCCTTAGGGGCTTTAGGTTTAAAACTCAGTTCAGGTTCTTTGAAAGAACCGAAAACAAGAGTACCCCACGAGGTCCCGGAAGAACTAAAACTTTCGCCCTCACTCTGCAGCGTACATGCAGTGCTCCAGCGGGAGACAACAAAGGCTTGGAGGCTCAGCGTCAAAGCCCCCACAACCTTCAACGCGAGTTCACATGCCGTGGGTATGCGAAGCTGGAAAATGGGACTCTGCCTTTATGTTGGCCTTCCGAGATCCCTAATAAACCCTTGGTAGTTAGGTAACCATATTACAGTGAGGTACCCTTTTAGGGGGTTAATTGCTTTATCAGGGAACCTTGAACCAGGAAAAGGGTACCACTGAGCTACCAACCCTAAGCCCTAACCCTAAACCGACCCTAAACCCTAAACCCTAAACCCCAAACCCCAAACCCCAAACCCCAAGCAAGCCAAAGGCGACCCAGAACCCAAAGTCTCGAAGCTTGACCTTCAAGTCTCCCCTGGGCTCGCGTACTGACAGCCCTCCACCATCATGGCGTCAACTGGCCTTATAGTTTAGGGTTTAAGGTTTAGGGTTTCGGGTTTAGGATGTAGGGTTTAGGGTTTCAGGACTCTGCCTTTGGAGTAGTAGCCCTCCTTCTCAATACCTCTGCTGTGGACACGACTACAGAGCATTTAGGGTTAGGGCTTTGCAGTGTTGCAGAACGGCTCAGGGTACCAATCTTAAGCTGGTAGGTGACCAGTTGATCTGGATTCCCAGACCCTTGACCTCACTCTCCCAATCTCTGTGGTTCTCCGTCGTCAAGAGCCCATGTCAAGACAAGTTCGCAGCATGTGGCAAATCAAAAATGATCTCACATTGTCGTCCACTCTTTCCCGTACCCAGTACCACACTTGCCTCTCCATCTTTCCGCGCTTCAGGCTTGTATTTATTGTGAGTACTCGCGCTGCCAGGACGGAGCATCTTTGAGGAGCATTTGCTCCGTGCTTGTGCTCCCTCTCGCCTAAGCAGAGACATCAAGAAACAAGCAGCTCTGCCCAGACGGTCAAGACAAACCCTCCCCATGCACAAACCCTAAACCCCAAGACCTCACACAAAATCTCCAAAACCCAAATCTCCAAAGGTCCAAAACCCTAAACCCTAAACCTTCACAGTGCAACAAGAAGCAAAGTCCTTTCTGAATTTCTGGGCTCCCCCAACAGCATCTCAAGCTCCTCACCGCCCCGCTCCTTTCGGCTTAAACAACCTTGCTGTTGAAAGGCCCTCCGGGGTGTGGGGTTTGGGGTTGAGGGTTTAGGATTTAGGGTTTAGGGTTTAGGGTTTAGGATTTAGGGTTTAGGGTTTAGGGTTGAGGGTTTAGGATTTAGGGATTAGGGCTCAGGGAGTTCGGGGGTTTAAGGTTGGGGGTCTCGGGCGTGCTGAGTCTCCCTGAGCCACTCACATGTACAGGTTTGCCAAGTTGGGTCAAGGGGCTTGAGATTTTCGGCGTTTCTGAATCTACGCTTCAGATACGGACTAGCGGCTATATAGGGCCTTAAACTATATACCCTAAATCCTTAAAGGACTAGGCATGATCTCTTTCAGGGCACTGAGAAGGTTCCCAAACAACCGAGGGAGTGACCATTTTAGGATTTCTAGGGCTTATAGGGTTGATAGGGTTTCTAGTTTGGGGTTTCGAGTTTCGGGAAATTAAAGCCCAGCTAGGAGGGTTTGGGGTTCAGGGTGGTACTTGATGAATCATAGTAGCAGGCAGTTCTGAGGAAACCCTAAACCCTAAAGCCTAAAGCCTAAACCCTAAACCCTAACCCTAAACCCTAAACCCTAAACCCTAAACCCTAAACCCTAACCCTAAACCCTAAACCCTAAACCCTAAACCCTAAACCCTAAACCCTAAACCCTAAACCCTAAACCCTAAACCCTAAACCCTAAACCCTAAACCCTAAACCCTGGACGGGTGGAGGGGGCGCAGCTCCTCGAACGCTTCGTCGCAGATGCCCTGGGCCTCCTTGCAGAACCTGTTGGCGCTAGACGCGGATGGGATAGGACTCCTAAACCCTAAACCCTAAACCCTAAACCCTAACCCCCCTAAACCCTAAACCCTAAACTCTAAACCCTAAACCCTAAACCCAAAACCCTAAACCCTAAACCCTGTATGGGATTTAAAGGGTGCTTAAGGCTTGGGGTTGGAGCTTTCCTTGAAGAACAAATGAATCCCAAAATTGGGGTCATATGCCCTATTCTACCACAATTCTAGTATGGCACATGAACCACCACAAACCCTAAACCCTAAACCCTAAACCCTAAACCCTAAACCCCTTTTAGGGTTCATTGGGTTCCCCAGGTTGGGCTTTGTGCGACTGGTGCTCCGGCATCGGGCTCACTAGTCTGAGAGCTGTGCAAAGGGGTTTAGGGTTTAGGGTTTAGGGTCTAGGGTTTAGGGTTTAGGGTTTAGGGTGAAATCAGCTAAGCAAGGGGCAGCCCCTCCCCGCCCCACCCCCCCAGCAGCCAAGTTATCCTCACACCTGCGATACACTACGCCGCTTCCCCAGCTTCAACAGCCCTAAACCCTAAACCCTAAACCCCAAACCCTAAACCGTAAACCCTAAACCGCAGTTAGCCTGAGCCCTGAACCCATGTCTTAGAGTGGGCCCCGACAGCGCTACAAGATAAAAGCTGAGGCTTGCACTCGCCAAGCTCCGCATCGATCTGAGCCGGTTTAGGGTTGAAAGGGTTGAGGCGTTCAGTGTCAACCCTAAACCCTAAACCCCTAACCCTAACCCTGGAAACCCGAAACCATAGGTGGCGTTTCTCCGTAGAGGATGGAGGGCTTAACATCGGTTCCCTGGCTGTCAGTGGTGCTGGGGTATGCTGAGGGCTTCGAATTCTTAAAAAGACTCCCCCTTTTGGGGCCCCTTTCTACAATACAGCCCCTTGTGTTTCGGGGTTGAGGGTTTAGGGCTGACTTGGAGGTTTCTGATGGGAAGTTAGAAGTAGGACTATAAGTACCCAAAAATTGCCCTACAAAGGGTCATAAGTGTAGTTACCATACTTCTAACTACCCATGCGCCTCCAAGTAGGGAACTGACCATATGCTTCCATGCAAAGTGGACTCCTCCTGCCCGCGCTCTCTGGACCTCGATCCCTCAACCCCTCAACCCCTAAACCCTGAACCCGGTCTGTAGACCCTTACATACAGCCTTCAACCCTACATTCGTCACAGCCGGACCTAAACAGCCCAAACAAAAAACACAAAACAATGCCCACTGATGAAAAACCCTGATGCCACAAAGGGATCCTTACGAAGAGGTATGTTCTCTGAAGCCATATAGGGATCCTTAGTAAGAGGGTTGCTCCTGAACCCCAAATCCTAAACCCTAAGCCCGAAACCCTAAACCCTAAACCCTAAACCCTAAACCCTAACTAAGGGGTATCGGGATCTCTGGGAAAGCAAACACCCGTGCTCTGTGCCGCGCCAAGGCGTTCAGTTCCTCGCGGTATCCTGAGGCCGGGTTCGGCTTGGTAGTCGTAGTTTAGGGTTTAGGGTTTAGGGTTTAGGGTTTAGGGTTTAGGGTTTAGGGTTTGGGGTTTGGGGTTTGGGGTTTGGGGTTTGGGGTTTGGGGTTTGGGGTTTGGGGTTTGGGGTTTGGGGTTTGGGGTTTGGGGTTTGGGGTTTGGGGTTTGGGGTTTGGGGTTTGGGGTTTGGGGTTTGGGGTTTGGGGTTTGGGGTAGAAAGGCAGTCACCGAGTCCCAGTTGCAAAAGGGTTATGATACGAGAATACTCATGATACTAGAAAAGATATCGCAGAAGAATGAATCTGCTAATACCACGGTGCAATAATCCAAAAAAAGACAATAGTAGAATAGTATACTTCTATACTTAGCCTAAACCCAACCCTAAACCCTACTCCTAACAAATTAAAAAACATACAGATAATTGATATCAAATGGGGTGAAGCTGACGTTGCTTCTGCTTTTCCGCTCACAGGGGCTCTGAGACTTCAAGCTCTTTGTTGCTTAGGGGTTTCTAGGGCTTTTTGGGGGCTGTTTGGGCATTTAGGGCTTTTAGGGTTTATGTAGGGTTCAGGGCTTGTAGGGTTATTGAAATTGCTCCCCCACTCCCCCCCCCCCCCCCCCGACACCTCCAGGCCACAAAAAATCTAATCGGTTGAAAGGGCTTTACACCCTAACCCAAACTCTAAACACCCTATACCTCCCTAAACCCTAAACCCTAAACCCTAAACCCTAAACCCTAAACCCTAAACCCTAAACCCCAACCCAAATTCCCTAAGTCTTAGTCCCGTTGATGCATGTGTGCTCGGTAAGTCATGCTGGAACGAAACCCCAAACCTAAGCCCCAAGCCCCAAGCCCCAAGCCCCAAGCCCCAAGCCCCAAACCCTAAACCTGAACCCTGAACCCTGAACCTTGAACCCTGAACCCTGAACCCTGAACCCTAAACCGAAAATCCCGAAGCTTCCCAGACCCCAGCCTAGAGAGTTCATACGGTGCAGGAGCCTATTGACTCGCAAAGGCTGTTTTGGGAAGTTGGGTCCTATGTTTACGAACAGGAATTCTAGGAGGATGCTATTGACCAAGTATTCGCCCTAAACCCAAAACCCAGTACCCTAAAACATAAGCTCTAAATCGCGAACCCTCGGGATAGAGTGCAAGGTCTAGGGGGGGTTTCCTTGTCGCTTAAAAAAACCAAGTAAACCTGAACCCTAAAGCAAACACCCCCAATAACGTAATTTCATGCCCTACTGCCCCAATAACCAAAAAGAAACACATTGAAAGACCAAGCAGTTTGCATGAAAGTCCTTCGCGGTTGTCCCAACCCCACTCCACGGAACCTGGACTTGGAGTTTGAGGGGTTCACCCTAAACCCGGGTTTAGGGTTTAGGGTTTAGGGTTTAGAATTTCAGGATTTAGGGTTTAGGGCCACTTGCATGGCCGATGGCGTTGACCAAAAGTTCTAACCCTTAGCAATAAACAAAGGGAATAAGATGGAGGCTAAACTCCTCTTTGCCCCCCCCCCCCCCCACGACAAAAGCATACCAAAGCCATGGAGGGCCCAGCCCTCTCAGCCTCAGTTGAGGGTTTAAGGTTTAGGGATTAGAGTGATTTAGGGTTTAGGGTTTTCGGTTTAGGGTGATTTTGGCTTTCGGGCTTAATTAGGGTTTAAAGAGTTGAGTGCTTCGGGTTGTAACAGGGACCCAGCTCTCTCAAACCTACATTAGGATTTGGGGTTTAGGGCTCAGTTTCCCACCCTTAAAGCCCTGCGCCCTCTCATTTTGGGGACCATATGAACCCGGTTTTTGGGGTTTAGGGTTTAGGGTTACCAAACCCTAGACCATATACAAATGAGGGTGAACCCTAAGCATGGGATAATCTGACCTTCATTCTTACTAGGGCATACGAGCCAGAAACACTTCTAGGGTTCACTTGGTCCCAGAGGAGAAAGGCCACAAGGCTACCTAAGAACAGATTCTAGGGCCTAGGGTTTAAGGGTTTAAGGGTTTGGGGTTTGGGGGGTAGGGTTTGGGGTTCAGGGTTTGGGCTTTAGGGTTTAGGGTTGAGCCGAGCTAGCCTTTGATCTTCTTGTGCGGCGATGATTCGCACCCCGAAAAGGTTCAGGGTTCAGGGTTTATCGGGTTTAGGGCTTGGGGGTCACTCATCCCCGAAAGAATGACAAGACCGAGGTGCGCGGAGGGCCAGTGGTGTCGGCCAGCCAATACTCCACGAACTTGATCTGATTTTGAAGGCGCTCGGCACGCCTTGGTGTTTCCCGACTTGATCGTTGCGGTGCTATTCAGTTGGGACCCACGATCTGTAGAGTGAGGCCACTGCGTACTTAGCTTTGAGTCATGGGGTTCGAGAACACGGCAACCCTAAACCCCAAGCCCACCAGGCCAGCTGGTAATTTGATGCAAGCCAACCGAACACACAAAATCTCGAGGCCCCTTAAGCAAGCAAAGAACGCAAGCACTCAACCCGAAACCCTAAACCCTAAACCAACCAGCCAACCAGGGCAAGGTGGAGGAGGGGGGGGGGGGGGGGGGGGGAGGGGACAAGCAAGTTCCCTAAACCCTAAACCCTAAACCCTAAACCCTAAACCCTAAACCCTAAACAAGCAAGTTTGCAGCTCCTGAACCTTCAGCTCACCTGTTCTTAGAACCACTCTAAGAATTTAGTTTTGTGGAGCCAGGGTTAGGGTTTAGGGTTGGTTTAGGGTTTAGGGTTTAGGGTTTAGGGTTTAGGGTTTAGGGTTTAGGCTTTAGGGTTTAGGGTTTAGGGTTTTGGGCTTCTAAACCTTAAACCCTAGACTTTTGTTGCTTCGGTATTCGCCGATTCCGCGCCGGATCTGGATCAGGATCCTTCGCTCACCCAGCGGGGGACATGTCACAACATCTCTGAGATAGATACAGCTACAGCCTGATGTGGCTGAAAGCCCTAAACCCTAAACCCTAAACCCCAAACCCTAAACCCTAAACCCTGCAAATTCCGAAAGGGGCCCTGAGCGTCAACCCTAAGGCCTAAACCCCAAACCCCTCTCTTTTGACGGCTAGACTCTGCGTCCGATAGCCTAGACGGTTTAGGTTTTAGGGTTAGGGGTTAGGGTTTAGGGTTTAGGGTTTAGGGTTTAGGGTTTAGGGTTTAGGGTTTAGGGTTTAGGACTCCTGGATTCTGGTCCCGTAGAGCATCGAGGGCACCCTTAAACACCACACTTTGCGCATAAATTGTGTCCGGAAATCTGAACCCTGCTTGTAGCTTCATGGGTGCTGAATAAGTACCCCCAAAAAAAGTGTGATAAGTATAGTTACCATGCTGCCAGCCCTACTGTTAACTACCCATGAACCTCCCAGTGGACCCTAAATCCTACACCCTAACGCCTAAACTGGTCCCATGCTGGATGGGTCTGTGTGCATCTGCGACCTCAACGCAGTCTTGATGCAGACGGCGTTCGGAAACAGCCGTCCAGAGGCTGCGCTGCACAGGAACCTACTACTGAAGAGCTCGTTCAGCGTTTGGGCTTTAAGGTTTTAGGGGTTTAGGGTCTAGAGTTTGGGGAGTTTCTCGGCTGCCACAACCACGCTGCGTTTGTCATAGGGCCTTAAATGTTCAGGATGTGAGGAAAACTTTAAAACTTAAGCCATCTTCATGGTAAGGTCAGTAGCGCTATTTAAGAAGCTTTCCCTAAATCATAGTACGTAGTGCCATGAACTTATTCAAGGAAGATTTCTTAAGAAAAGCTGCATCCTGGTCCCTCATACAGGGGGGGGAGGTTCGGGCCGGTTTAGGGTTTGGGGTTTGGGGTTTAGGGTTTAGGGTTTAGGGTCCTTCAATATTACATTTGTTGTTGACACTGGTGCATACGTCCCTGTACACATTATACTCTAAGCATTCTAGGTGGCAAGGGAGAAGGGAGCTGAGCTGCTGTAAAGTCAGTAGTCTGCAGTGTGGCCCTATGTTCGCCCTAACATCCAAAACCTTAAAACCGCAAAATACCTAAACCCTAAACCCTAAACCCTAAACCCTAAACCCTAAACCCTAAACCCTAAACCCTAAACCCTAAACCCTAAACCCTCAACCCTCAACCCTACCCTACCCCCCCCCCCCCCCCCCGCCAAACCCTAAACTGCCTTAGTGCACCCAAGCCTTCGAGTGGGCCCTTCGGGCAAACTCAAAACCATCAGGTTTAGGGTTTAGGGCTCCAAAACCAAGGGGTATTCGGGACATCCCTGGAACAGTGTTGGTAGGGTTTAGGGTCTAGGGTTTAGGGTCTAGGGTCCAGGGTCCAGGGTCCAGGGTTTAGGGTTTAGGGTCCAGGGTCTAGGGTTTAGGGTTTAGGGCTTAGGGTTTAGGGCTTAGGGCTTAGGGCTTAGGGCTTAGGGCTTAGGGTTTAGGGTTTAGGGTTTAGGGTTTAGGGTTTAGGGTTTAGGGTTTAGGGTTTAGGGTTTAGGGTTTAGGGTTTAGGGTTTAGGGTTTAGCGCCCTGCAGCCTCTGCCGCTCCCTTTCTTCAGAAGCAGCAGTGCTGGGCTGAAACGCGGCCCCCCTTCGGTTCGTGGCGGAGCTGAAGGACCTGAAGGATCCCTTTAGGGTTTAGGGTTTAGGGTTTAGGGTTTAGGGTTTAGGGTTTAGGGTTTAGGGATCATATAGGGCCCTACTTCCCTCACATCACACTCCCTACTCAGAACTAGCCAGTGGAGGGCCGTGGAGGGGGGGGGGGGGTTCGTCTTGTGTCGATTGGCTTTTGGTTCGAAAACATGTATGAATCTGTGTATCGAGTAATTACATATGTCATATATGTGACATAGATATATTAGACACTTGTTTCTGATTTTCAGTGATTTCAGACTATTTGAGTGGCGGAGAGGGAAAAATGTATACTTTGTTTATGACCTCTGCTCTTTTTGTCGAGGGTGCCGAGGGTGTTCTTCTTTTCTGTCTCGGGTTTAGGGTTTAGGGTTTGGGGTTGGGGGGGGGGGGGGGGTACACATTCCGCCACAACCACTCATGTCCTTCGGACGTGCCACCAGAAGAAGAAAGACGTCAGATCGGAAATTGCCTGTCGCCAGAATGCCCCTTTTATGCCCTCATAAGCGCAGCTGTATCGTGAAGCTGTGCCACTGCAATTCCTATTGAAGGAACCTTTACCGTGAAAAGGGTGACAAAAAAAGCAGCCAACAATTCACGGCTGACTTCTCTTTTTGAGGGAGTGAGGGTGTCTTTACGTAGTGGCTTTGGGGCCCACGTGGGAGAGGTGAGCAGTTATAAATATAAATATAAATATAAATATAAATATAAATATAAATATAAATAAATAAATATATATATATATTTTTATTTATTCATTATTTATATTTATATATACTTATATATTTATATGTTCTGTGGGGCTGTAGAAGCTCAACGCACACTACATGTGTTGGGTGGCTGGGGCACCCTAAACCCTAAACCCTAAACCCTAAGCCCTAATCCTAAACCCGAAAGCCTAAACCCGAATCCTGAACCCGAAGCCCTAAACCGGTTTTGGCGAAGACAGGTACACCCCCGAAAGTGGTAGACATCTCAAGCCGGCGGCAGATCATTTAAGGGGTTTAGGTTTAGGGTTTATCGAGTTATAGGGTCTAGGGCTGAGGGTTTAGGATATAGGGCTTCTAAGAGGTTAGGGTTTAGAGTTTATAGGGTTGAGGGTTGATATGAAAAGTGGCTAGGGCTTGGGTGATGACCTGGTTCCGCTTCCTCAACGCCTGAAAAACCGTAAACCCTAAACCCTAAGCCCTAAACCGTAAACCCTAAACCCTTAATCTACACTGTATCGTGAAAGGGCACAGCAAGGCGCTTCTTCTCAGGCGGGAGGTTCTGCAATCCTTCAGGGGGCATCAGGGTTTAGGGTTTAGGGGTTGGGGTTTGGGGTTTGGGGTTTAGGGTTTAGGGCTTGGGCAGATGGCCCTAGCGATGGCGACTGCCTCCCTCCCTCCCTCTCCCTCTCTGCTCCCTCGCTCTGGCTGACTCCTAGACCCAAGAAAACCTAGGGATAGCAAGGGTTTAGGCTTTAGGCTTTAGGGTTTAGGGTTTAGGGTGACCCAAGAGAAACCCTGAAAAAGGGAACAAGGGCCGACTCTTAGTCCTAAACCCTAAACCCTAAACCCTAAACCCTAAACCCTAAACCCGCCCGCCACCCCACTCTCTTGTGTTTTGGGGTAGGCGGGCGCTGGTCGAGCGCTCAGTGAGACCCTGCGAGGGAGCCCCAGGCGGGCGACCGAGCTGGCCTCCAGGCAGGCCTACCCTCCAGGCAGGCACAGGCCGAGACAGCAGTTGTCACTGCATGAAATATGTTATATTACCCTAAACCCAAGCTGTCCGCGCACATTCTTGGGTCCTGCACTGGAGGCCCCCTGGGAAGGCCCCTGGAGACCCCTGGGTCCCCAACCCCCGTCCGCTGGGCTGCGGGGAACAGGGGCCGTTTTGTTGGGGTAGGCAAGACTCTCGCCAAAAAAGTCCGCTAACTTGAGCCGGGCCTGCCCTGGCCCTGGCCCTGGCCCTGGCCCTGGCGCTGGCCCTGGCCCTGGCCCTGGCCCTGGCCCTGGCCTGGCTTTGGCCCTGGCCCTGGCTCTGGCCCTGGCCCTGGCTCTGCTCCGGCGGCAAAGCCAGAACATGCCGCTAATCCCTGGCCTGGCCCCTGGCCCTGGCCCTGGCCTTGGCCCTGGCCCTCCCCTTGGCCCTGGTCCGGCCTGCCCTGGCTCTGCCCCTTGACCCTGACCGGGCCTGTTCGAATCATCTTACCCCCCGCGCACCAGTTTGTGTCCTTTTTCGGGGGCGCTCTCCCTGGCTTTAGCCCCTTCGCGCCAACCCAATCTGTATTGCTTCGCTTCCGTTTGCTGCAACTTTGTGCCTGATCCTGACCCTGGCCCGGCACCCCACCTTACCCCCTTCGCGCCAAGCCAAGCTATCCGCCACACCAGCCCTGTTTCCGTGGCGCTCTGCCCAACCCAAGCTGTTCACTGTGTGTTCTTCCTGGCTGGAGCCCCTTCGCGCCAACCAAGCCTCGCTGCCTTTTTTCGTTCCTGGCCCATCCCTTCATAGCCCCTTCGCGCCAACCCAGGCTGTCTTCGTGGAAATCCCCAAAAATAAGGGCGTGAGTGCTGACTCATGTGATGGCTTGTAAAAAAATAAAAGGTCTTAACTTCTTGAGAGTTGTAAGTGGGCGGTCTTGGGGTGGGTAGGTCTGCAGACTACCGCGCGCTCCCAAAGCGCGCTCCCGTTTGGCACGCCCTAAACCCTAAACCCTAAACCCCAAAAAAGGGCAACAAGGGCCGACTCGGGGACCGAGACTCTGTCGCCCTCCACATTCGCTCCACTCCCTCTGAGGGATTGAGTGAATGCGATTGCAACGTTTGGAACTTGAGACGTTTAGGGTTTAGGGTTTAGGGTTTAGGGTTTGGGGTTTAGGGCCCCCCCTAGACTAACAGCCCTTAATGGGGATCATAATACCCCCCACTATAATCCCTACTAAGGACCGTTAGCATAAGGGGGAACTTCCCAACGTATGGTTCCAGACCGTTGACGCAGGCTTGCTTGCCGGTGCATTAAAAACAGGTGGGTGGTGAACTTGCAGCCTTCGGCATTGACTGGGTTTAGGGTTTAGGGTTTAGGGTTTAGGGTTTAGGGTTTAGGGTTGAGAGTTTAGGGTACTGATGTCCTCCATCCGCCAAAGCTTTGTTTAAGCAATGCAACCCCCTCTTGCCGCCCGGCGTGCTCAACAAAATGTACAAACTGCACGACCTTCACAGAACTGTAAAGATGAAGTACATAGGGTTTTACATAGGTTTTGACAACTGTAAGTGCGAAGCAGCGAAGTCACACATAGATGTGAGTGGGATGCAACATATACATGCAAACATTGAGGTTTGACGTAAGTAAGCATCAAGATATACCCTAAACCCTGACGCTTCGGCTCAACATAACCCAAAAACCTTATATCTTAAGGTCAAAAACCCTTATTTACAAATAAGACTTCTTGGAGTCTTTGGGCAATAGGTAAACCCGATGTATGTACTGCCTCTTCATGAACTCAGTCTCGCCCAGCTTCATGAAGTACTCCTGGCTTTCGGGAGGTCGGCTGCCGCGGTCTAGGGCTTAGGGCTTTAGGGTTTAGGGTTTGTGGCTTTAGGGATGAGGGTTGGGATGTTCCCCCCTATACTAGCAGTCCTGAAAAGGGATGATGATAGCGGTGCCCAAAGGTCGATTAAGGACAAGGGGGAACATCCCAAGTTTAGGGTTTTACGGGCTTAGGGTTTAGGGGTTCGATGTTCGCACTCGCACATGGCTGGCAAGGCAAGGTCCAAAGTCTCTCGCATCCGGAGGAAAGTCGCCAGAAACTATCGAAGCAAGTGAGACGTGTGTCCCATACAGGGCCAACAAGTGCTAGTTTGAAAAAAGGGGGCACGGCTCGAGTTGATCACACGCTTGCGATCTATCTTGTGCTCAAGCCGTGCTTGAAGCTAGCAATCCTGTCTGCGCTGCACCCAAAACCCTGAAACACTAAGGCCCTAAACCCTAAACCCTAAACCCTAAACCTAAACCCTAAACCCTAAGCCCTAAACCCTAAGCCCTAAACCCTAAACTAGCCAAGTGAACTGACGACCGTGGATGCCCAAGCGACACTACGGCTGGAGTCCGACAGGAAGCGCCTGCCGCAGCGCGCCGGACGCAAGTCCTTCGTTCGGAGAGTCCGCGCGCCCGT
This sequence comes from Symbiodinium natans, assembly GCA_905221605.1. Lineage (NCBI taxonomy): Eukaryota > Dinophyceae > Suessiales > Symbiodiniaceae > Symbiodinium > Symbiodinium natans. The sequence goes on from CAJNDS010002568.1 coordinate 325,333, forward strand.
TCCTAGGATGGCCCTCAGGGTTTAGGGTTTAGGGTTTAGGGTTTAGGGTTTAGGGTTTAGGGTTTAGGGTAACCCTCAGACAAAATGTTCCTAAATATGATCCTCTTAAAACCCAATTAGGGGAAAATCCAAAAATGTCGCTTAAAAGGCCTGCCTAGCTTCTGTTTGGGGATGCTGCCCCAGGCCTCCGCCAACACAGCCAGAAGCTCCTCCCGAGTCGTCCTCTTGAGAACTTTCCTTGGCTGACTTCTGAACCCTAAACACCCCATTAACCCGATAAACCCTATAGTCCTTATGTAATCCCTTTTGGACCAAATATATACGATAAAGGTAGATGGACCCTTGGCTGACTTCTGAACCCCTCCTGAAAGTTTTTAACTCTTAGGCTCCTTATTTTGGTTTCTAGAAAAGCCCAAAAAGTTAAAGTCCTAAGAGCCAGCCAGGAGAAAGCCAAGTTTCTCGATGCTACCACCCAGCACGCCATGCCGGATCAAGAGCTTTCCTTAGTTGTCCAGGAACCGGGGGGATTGAAGGTGAACCTTTGGGATTGTATAGGGATTCGAATGCCCCAAAAAAGTTCAGGTTACTCTGCTACGAAGTGTCTCGGCGCGGCCCTGAGCAGGTTTTCCAGGATTGGCCGCTTCGGCGAGACTCTGGCCAACTCCAAAGGCATCAGCTCCACGCTTGGTTCAGCTGGGCCCGGCTTGCCACAATCCCAAGAACCTTCGAGTTGTCCAGTAGCGAAAACAGGTATATTAGGACTGGGGAACATTTAGGGATTATCTTATATTCTTTTGGGGGTTCTTAAGCAATAGTAGTTAGTTGTCCATGACCTAGGGGAACTAAAGGTTAACCTTTTGGGGATTGCCCGGGCTTCTGCTACCCCGAAAGGGTTAAAGGTTACCGACTCTACCACTAAGGAACCAAGCGGAAGCGCCACCACATACTTGAAGCTCATGTGCTCTTGGATCTGCGGGTCGTCTTGGATGCACTCCAGAACAGACACGGCTCCTCACACCAATTGCTTCAGAACCCCCCCCCCCCCCCACAAATAAACAATAATCCTCCTTATTCAGGGTAACATAGGGACGATTATCTTCTTTTCTTCTGGCGTTCTTAAGCAAATAGTGGATAGTTGTCCAGTACCTAGGGGAACTGGAGGTTAACATGGTTTCTTTATTCTCTCGGGGTTCTTAAGCGAAGAGTAGTCCTCGCAGAAGGAAGATGTCCTCTGTTTTATATTCGGGTTCTCAAGCAAAAGCCCTAAACCCTAAACCCTAAACCCTAAACCCTAAACCCTGAACCCTGAACCCTAAACCCTAAAAATCCTAAACCCTGAACCCTGAACCCTAAACAATAGTGGTCCTCTCACCAGGAAGATGTCCGTACAGGCCTTCAGTAGGACGACTCGCTCATTGACGCCGCGATTCTGTGGGCTCATGCTGATGTGGCAGCCCGTGGCTTTGCGTATCCTTAACTTAGGGTTTAGGGTTTAGGGTTTAGGGTTTAGGGTTGAGGGTTGAGGGTTTAGGGTTTAGGGTTTAGGGTTTAGGTTTTAGGGTTTAGGGTTAGTTGCTGAGTTCATAAGCCCCCAAAAAAACGTGTTCACTTTGAGTTCTATAGGTGATTATAGTCAGATCTATAGGGGATGTATCCCCAAAAGTGCAAAGTGTACTCACTCGGCTACAAAGTATCTCGCAGATGTTCGCGCCACCCTGCCCCATGATTTTGCCAGCAGAGGAGCCTATACTGAACGTGGAACCCTAGCAAAAACTATAGTTTTCAGCTGCTTCTTGGTGATTATACTATCCAACAATTAAGAACAATTTCCAAGTACCCCTAAGGAGCTGGGCACCACCAGCTGAATGGCCGCTTGGTCAGGGGATCTTTTCATTGCCTCCGTGACGACGGCGTGCACACCAGCGGCGAAGCTTCTCTTTGTCGCAGCCAGGATGATGAGCATGCGGTCTCGTGTACCTGGGGGCTTACGAACATAGGGACCCTACAAGAGAACCCCAAATAGTAGGAGTCCCTGATAACAAGGACCCCCCTCAGGTACCCTGATATCGTAACACGCCCACCTGGAAAAAAGACATGGGTAGCAGACACGGTCATCATTGTCTGTGTCCGCTGTTGGAGCTTCATCAGGTTCTTTCCCCTCTTGCCGATCACTGCTCCTGCACTGTAGGCCGGCACAAGGACCTTGCAACAGAACTCTGCAGCGGAAATGGTCCACCTTCTGGAGTTGGAAAACAACCTGGCGAATTTGCTCGGCACCTTGTGGCCAGGGGCTTGCGAGTCAGGCGGGTGGGGCGTGCTAACATCAGCTGGAATCTCCTGCTCGCTTTCATCCGGTGAAACTTGCGAGTAGATGTCGTCCTCTGGCGGATCGGAGATATCCCAAAGGCCCTCGAAAATCTCTGCTTCGACATCAACATGAAATGCCATTGCACTAAAATGGAGGGCTCCAGGAATGGACTGCCCACGCCGAACTTGGGGGGTAGCGTGTTCGGGGGCTTTGGGGCTTTGGGGCTTGGGGCTTTGGGGCTTTGGGGCTTTGGGGCTTTGGGGCTTTGGGGCTTTGGGGCTTTGGGGCTTTGGGGCTTTGGGGCTTGGGGGTTTAGGCTCACACACCCTGTGACCTGTGACAGCCGAGGCAAGCAGAATGCTTCGGCTGGTCGTGAGCCAACATGGCTACTGGATGGCAGGGTCGAGACCAGAATCCCAAAGTGTTTAGGGTTCTTCACTAGGAAAGAACAATATAAAAACAATTCACAAGTAGCCAACATCGCCTCTGCTATGCAGGCATTTGGCCATCAGGGGAGGCTTGAACAAGGCTTGATGCCGAAACCGGTACTCGTGAAGCCCCTGTAGCTGAAAAAGCCTGCTGGCTGTCCGCGGCTTGACAATCCTATCTAGTGAGGTGAAGGGTTTAGGGTTTAGGGTTTAGGGTTAGGGTTTAGGGAACCCTACACCTGCTCTTAGACAGGAACCCATGCCAGAACCAGGGAGACGAACAATGGCCCCAACGTTTCCGCAGAAACCAGCAGTTTGGGCTCGGGAGTTTGGGGCTTCAACCCACTTGCCCATCTTCCTAGGGTTTAGGGTTTAGGGTTTAGGGTTTAGGGTTCGTGGGAAGCTGTCAGCTCTTGGAGCACAAGCGGGAGCTTGGGCTGAACCGCTCGCACTCGGACGGACCAGGTGAGGCATTCCGTCTATAGTCCGCGTTTGGGGATTCGGTTTTCTTGGGGGGGGTTTAGGGTTTAGGGTTTAGGGTTTAGGGTTTAGGGTTTAGGGTTTAGGGTTTAGGGTTTAGGGTTTAGGGTTTAGGGATAGGGTACTTGGAGAACAAAGGGAACACCACTAGGCCTTTGCAAACCTAGACCGCCCTATCCTAATCCCCCAACCCTGAGCCCTCATCCCTTCAAAACCCTATACTACCAGGAATGAACCCTAAACCCTAAACCCTAAACCCTAAACCCTAAACCCTAAACCCTAAACCCTAAACCCCACGAACTCGCCCCCCGCCTTGATCGTTGGCAGATGCCGGATCCAGGCGCGCTCGATCAAGGGAGGTGGAAGGACAACCCGGGGCTCCTGGGTCGAGGTTTTTTGGAGTTTAGGGTTTAGGGTTTAGGGGAGTTTAGGGTTTAGGGCTTAGGGTTTAGGGTTTTAGGGTTTAGGGCTCCTGGGTTCTGGGTTTTAGTTTTTTGGAGTTTAGGGTTTGTTTTAGGGTGGGAGCTTTGGGGGGGGGGGGGGGCGTAAACCCTAAACCCTAAACCCCTAAACCCTAAACCCCACACCCTAAACCCGGGGTTCAGGGTTGCGGGTTTTGGCTCCGGGGTTTACGGTATCGGTGTTTTCAGGTTCGGGTTTTTGAGAGCTTGGGGTTGAAGGATCTTGGGGTTTTGGGGGGTTTAGGGTTTAGGGTTTAGGGTTTAGGGTTTAGGGTTTAGGGTTTAGGGTTTAGGGTTTAGGGTTTAGGGTTTAGGGTTTAGGGTTTAGGGTTTATATAGGTTGTTTTTTCAGGGTTTAGGGTTTAGGGCTTCTGGTTTAGGGTTTATTGTTAAGGTTCATGAGCAGGGCTTTGGGGACCCTGAAAGTGCTTATTGTGATGGCCCTGTACACCTTTCATCTTGCAGCTGCCTTAGCTTGGTAGCTCACCAACATTAAAATGGAGCCTTATATACACTCACCAATAACAGTAATATAAACCCTAAACCCTAAACCCTAAACCCTATAAACCCTGCTTCATTAAATAGTAAAGGGTACCCTTTGGGGGGGCTGGTGACCTTTGTAAGGGAAGCCGAAACCCCAAAAGGGCAAAAGGGTACCACTCAGCTACCAAGTTAGGGATTTTAGGGTTTAGGGTTTAGGGTTTAGGGTTTACGGTTTTAGGGTCAACTGGGATTTTCGGGGAGTAGGATTTTTGGTTGGGGTCATTGGCTTAGGGTTCAGGGCAAGTGGTAAGTGGTGGGCTCTTTGGGGGTTCAGGGCCGTTTCTATTGCAGTCTGCCTGGGCCACGACCACGCCGTTGAAGTGGCTGTTGTTGAGAGGAAAGTCCTCCAAGCTTGAGGTCTCCCCCTACACCAACCCCTAAACACTGAACCCTAAACCTTAAAGCCCCAAACCCTAAACCCTTACACCCCAAAACCCAACAAGCAACCCACAACCACACCACATGGGTGGGGGGGGGGGTACCATCCCACTTGTTTCGTCAGCATGGGTCTCTTGGGCAGCGTATAGTACATGAAGATTTTAGGGTTTAGGGTTTAGGGTTTAGGGGTTTAGGGTTTAGGGTTTAGGGTTTAGGGTTTAGGGTTTAGGGTTTCTTTAATGGTTCCCGCAATATTCCCTTTGCTTCCCCAAGTCCCTAAGGTTCCCTGGGTGCCTACCCCCCTTGAAGCCCTCTCTCGGTTTAGGGTTTAGGGTTTAGGGTTTAGGGTTTAGGGTTTAGGGTTTAGGGTTTAGGGTTTAGGGTTCTGAAGAACCCTATAAAAGATGTGTGCTGCCAGCCTCCTCTGGCTCCTCCTCCTCACCCATGATCTGATTGAAGCACTGTATTTCCTCTTCGCCTCAGCTGCAGCAAGAGCACCAAAAGAAAACTGTGTGTGCACACCCTAAGCCCTGAACCCTAATAAGCCCTAGCCTAGCACCCTGCACCCTTTCGTGATTCCGGGTCTCGTGGTTGTCGCCGGGTGGCGTACACCATAGAAACCTGAATCCCAAACCCACAGCTCTGTACCCCAAGCCGCAAAGCCCCTGACCTCAACTTGAAAGCCCTAAACCCCTAATCTGTGGACACTCGGAAGTCTCCAAACCCCGGCCCCCATGGTGGCTCGTGCCACTACATCTCTGGAAGGTTTTCTTTCTGCCACCCGACCCAAAACCCTATAATCGCTAACCCCTAAACCCCACAAACCCTAAACCCTATAAACCCTAACCGCATAAACCCTTACCCCTAAACCCTGTAAACCCTAAACAGCCGAAACCCTCAACCCTAAACCGTATACACCCTATAAACCCAAAACCCTCTAAAGCCTATAAACCCTCAAGCCTAAACCCTATAAACCCTAAACCGCGAATCTCTGAATCCTATAGACCCAGAACCCGAAACCCTAAACCTTAGGATGTTCCCCCTTTTACTAACAGTCCTTTTCTGGGATCATAGTACCCCCTATTGTAATCCCTATTCAGGACTGTTGGCATAACGGGGAACATCCCAGGCTTTTTGTGAAGCATGGACTGAGGCCGCCTAAACCCTAACCCCTAAACCCCAAGCCCTAAACCCGAAACCCCTTTTTGCATCCAGGTCTCTTGCAGTCAGCCGGGTAAGTGGGAAAGAGCTGTTCATGTTCACCGCCCCTAAACCCCCTAAACCCCCTAAACCCCCTAAACCCCCTAAACCCCCTAAACCCCCTAAACCCCTAAACCCCTAAACCCTAAACCCCTAAACCCCTAAACCCCTAAACCCCTAAACCCCTAAACCCCTAAACCCCTAAACCCCTAAACCCCCAAACCCCTAAACCCCTAAACCCCTAGCCCTAAATCCTAAACCCTAAACCCTAAACCCTAAACCCTAAACCCTAAACCCTAAACCCTAAGCCCTACTGACTTTCAAGACGCGGCTCTGTCATTCGGATCCTCGGACAGCTCCCGCCTCCCTGGCGGGACATCGCAGAAGTCCACGTCCGACATGTCCTTCGCTGCCGACTCACGAGAAACACTAAGTTTAGGGTTTAGGGTTTAGGGTTTAGGGCTTGGGGTTTGAAACCCTAAGCTCACCCTAAGGCTCCAAGAACTCTTCTTTAAGGTTTTTTTGCCCCGAATGGCCTTATTATACAAGGTTTTTGGGCTACTTTGAGCCTACGGGTAAGCTTGGGATTTAGGTCTGAGGGCTTCTTGACAAAGTTCGCTAAACCAGGCATGTGCTCATGCGTGAATCACAGGTGCTACCTGGAAAATGAAACCTCCTCAACCCTAAACCAACAACCCGAAACCCTAAACCCTAAGCCTGAAACCCTACCCTAAACCCTAAACCCTAAACCCTAAACCCCAAACTCTAAACTCCAAACCGTAAGCTTGCGGGCCTGACCTGCTGGAAAGTCGGTAAGCTCCCTAGGTGCTGCTCTTGTTGGTCCACAGGCCTTAACCCTTAACCTTTTTTTTTTTAACCCTAAACCCTAAACCCTAAACCCTAAACCCTAAACCTTAAACCCTAAACCCTAACCCTCAACCTTACCATCCCGATGACCTCCCTCTCTCCTAGATCCTACAGGCCCACGCATCCTAAAACCCCAGCCATCCCAACCTTAGGATGTAGGCCAAGAGTACTCGTAGAAGAACACAAGAATACAACAATGAAGAAAAACACTAACATGCTATCATAATAAGTTGGCAATAGAGTCTAATCCTGCAATAACACAAAAAACATGAACACGGATATACTAACATCTTAGTATAGTATAACAATTTCATGATACAAGAAGGCAAAAATAGAATCTGATCAGAAAAAGCAACATAAGCTCAAGTCCCGGGTGCGTCTGGCACATCGCAGTCGTGAATCTTTGGATCCGGCGACAGCGAGCCCCAGTCCTGTCTATCTCGGGTGTAGGGTTTAGGGTTTAGGGTTGAGGCAACCAAGCTTGAGGAGGTTTGAGCGCAATGTGCTTCGATTTCTGATGGCTATTGGCAGGCTCTTGCGACTCCTGTGAGTACCTGCCAGGCAGGGCTATTACGCCTCATAATCCCCATAAACAAGTCATGATTAAGATTGCTTCGGAGTATCAGGTATCCCCCCGATCAACCCTAAACCCTAAACCGTAAACCCTAAACCCTAAACCGCTAAAATCTTGGAGCTCAAGCTCTTTGTCACAAGTTGTCAGCGGCAGCCCCGTCGCGATGATGTCCATGCGGAGATGTTCGACTTCACGGCCGCCAAACCGCGACCCAAAATCCTCTAGACCCTTTAAGCACTAAACCCTAAACCCTAAACCCTAAATCCTAAACCCTAAACCCTAAACCCTAAACCCTAAACCCTAAACCCTAAACCCATAGGTTAGGTTCATAGAGCTTATACAGGCCTAGACTTACAAACCCTCTCCCAGCAACACGCTGACACAAACCAGAATCCAAGTGGCTCTCCTCTACCCTTAAACCCGAAGGGCTTAGGGTTTGGGGTTTGGGGTTGAGGTTATAGGGTAATGCCTGAAACCCTACATGCGATCCAGCTGGCGGGGTCTATGGCCTGGAGCGCAGGGGTGCAAAAACCCCTACGCAACCCGTTTCTTGCCACCGAACCGCCTTGGGCACAAGGATCGCAGGCTTTGCTGTTTACAAAATAAGCCCTAAACCCTAAACCCTTCTAAACACTACACAGGGTCCACAGGCCCACCGTTTCGCAACCTCCTATGTGGGACACTCTTCCCCCACCTGAAGCGGGATGGGAGCTGCTCCCCGTAGGGTTTAGGGTTTGGGGCTTAGGCTTACTAACAGCCCTGAACCATGTTTCAACTCCCGGTTTCTTGGCCTGCGCACGTGACTTGCGATTCAACTCCAAACCATAAAACTCCTATTTGCTTAAGAACCCCCCCCCCGCCCACAAAAAAAAAAAAGTACCAATCCCCATATGCCCCAGAAAGGAAGAACATTTGTCTTTTGTTTTTTTTTTGTTTGTTTTTTTTTTTTTTTTTGGGGGGGGGGTTCTGAAAAAAAATCGTAGTACATTCACCTTGGAAGGGTGAAAACGCAAAGGGCAGGGCACTCCGGGCACTCCTGCGGGCCGTCCAATCCCGGAGGTGCATGGGAAGCCGCCTTCTTATCATTCTAGGGTTTAGGGTTTAGGGCAGTTTAGGGTTTAGGGTTTAGGGTTTAGGGTGTAGGAGTCCTAAATGCCTAATCTTATAGGGTTCTTGGGGGAGAGGGGTTCAAGGGGGGTGGGTACCTTGGGTACCTAGGGAAGCTTAGGGAAGCTTAGCGAGCCTTAGGGAGTAGCGGGGAGTCCTCGGAAACCTTACAACCCCCCTCCCTTCAGAACTCTGTAATATGTGTTTCGGCAGCAGAGGAGGCCGCGCATGGGGTTGAGTGCGGAGTGTCGGTTTAGGGTGTGGGCGCAGGGCTTAGGGCTTCTTCAGATTTCGGGGTTACAAGGTTTTAGCACTTTGTGTGATGTGGTGGGTAGTTGTTCGTTTTGGGGCGGCCGGTCGGTGCAGAGCGCTGTGGTTTGGGGCAGAGGGCTTCTTTGGGAGAGGGCCATTCAAGCAGTGCGTCCTCAGGCCAGACCATGCCATCCTTTCAACGGAACTACTTTGCAACCCCAAAACCCTAAACTCTAGACCCTAAACCGCTCACCCCAGGCACCCCCACCAAGAATTCAACGAAGTCAGAACCCCCCCCCCCCCCTCCTTACCGGGGCCACCCCTCAAGCCTCAAATCCCTCCTGCAACTATGTCAACCCATGACTCCAAGAAGTGTCCATCTATTGCATCTTCGGCAATCGGCAAACTACTTTCTACTGTGACATAATACGCTGGCTTAGGGTCTGCGGCTTCATGTCTTTAGGTGTTTAGGGTTTAGGGCAACCCTAAACCCTAAATTCGGCCCGTCTCGACCTCCGAACAGCCAAGCTGCCAGTCGGGGGAGCGAGTGTGCGGGCCTCGGCGCAGAGAACAAGTAGGGCCTGCCCCAGGAACCCTGTTGCAGCAGGCTAGGAAGGGCAAGCCAGGACATGCTCCGGTCGTGCAGATTTCAACCCTAAGACCTCTCTTGACGAAATACATGGTATCAAAAGGCGTCCCCTCGGGAAGCTGAAGGTTTGCGGAGAGGTTGCTGGAGGTTCCTTGCTGGTTCTGAGTAGGGAATGAGTGAGGGAACTAGGTACCTCATATCCCCCTCTGTTTTTGTTTCTTGTTTTTTCTCCCCCTCTCTCTCTGCACATATATATATATATATATACATATTATTCTTTTTTTCACACACCCTTTTGGGGATCTTCTAGGGTACCTCATTCCCTACTAGGGACCAGTAAGGGAAGGCTTATGCTTTAGGGATAGGGTAAATCACGGGTTCCCTCCCCCAGGTTCCCCTCATAACTAAGGCTAGTTAGGGATAATTAGGCCTAATTAAGTTATTAAGGATATTTAAGCTACTACTACTACTTCTGCTTCTGCGACTACTACTACTTCTGCTTCTGCGACTACTACTACTACTACTACTACTACTACTACTACTACTACTACTACTACTACTACTACTACTACTACTACTACTACTACTACTACTACTACTACTACTACTACTACTACTACTACTCTACTACTACTACTACTACTACTACTACTACTACTACTACTACTACTACTACTACTACTACTACTACTACTACTACTACTACTACTACTACTAGTATTCCTACCACTGCTATTACTACTATTGCTACTACTACTACTATTATTATTGCGATTACTATTACTATTATTATTATTACTACTACTTCATTATTACTGCTACTTACTGCTTACTACTTACTACTACTTACTACCACTTACTACTACTTACTACTACTTACTACTACTTACTACTACTTACTACTACTTACTACTACTTACTACTACTTACTACTACTTACTACTACTTACTACTACTTACTACTACTTACTACTACTTACTACTACTTACTACTACTTACTACTACTTACTACTACTACTACTACTACTACTACTACTACTACTACTACTACTACTACTACTACTACTACTACTACTACTACTACTACTACTACTACTACTACTACTACTACTGCTACTACTACTACTACTACTACTATACTACTACTACTACTACTACTACTACTACTACTACTACTACTACTACTACTACTACTACTACTACTACTACTACTACTACTAGTAGTAGTAGTAGTAGAGGGGGGTAGTAGGGAAACCTATGAGGAAAAGGGGTTGAAAGACGGTTTGGATGCGCATGGCCCGAGCAGAAAGTCGACGAAGCTCCCTTTGTTCATGGCTCTAGCGCTCGTGTTGGCAACGATCCCCCCCAGACAGCCCAATACCCCTTCTTGAAGGAATACGCAGGTTTAGGGTGTAGGGTTTCGGGTTTAGAAATATATCTGCATTAACTTTGGGATCTTTACTATGATGTGAGGTATGTTTCTTAGTAAGGGGTATTGGGCCCTTCGGGCCTTTTATTCATTGCCATCCAGGCAAAGCAGTTTAAGGTCTGAAGCCGACACGACTGGGGGTCTTGAGGATTTAGGGTTAGTGGTTTTGGGGCTTCTGCAGCACCTTCTGGGAAGAGCGAGTGTTTGGGTTTAGGGTTTAGGGTTTAGGGTTCAGGGTTTAGGGTTCAGGGTTTAGGGCTTCAGTGCCCAGTACTGCAGCCATCCAAGTAGGCAGAGGCGCGCCGGATCGGCATCGGCGCGGAAGTCGCGGAACGGCTCCTCAAAGCCCTTGCGAGTTGTGCCATGTTGGGTTGAGGGTTTAGGGGTTTAGGTTCAGGGTTTAGGGTTTAGGGTTTAGGGTTTAGGGTTTAGGGGTTTAGGGGTTTAGGGTTTAGGGGTTTAGCGTTTAGGGGCTTAGTTAGGGGTTAGGGGGTTAGGTGTTTGGGGTTTTTAGGTTTTAGGGGTTAAGGGTTAATCAAGGGGTCTGGCTTCAATTCAATTCAACTCTGCGGGCAATCGGCTGCACTTTCTCGCAGCTGTCTGTCCAGCAAGATTACACGGTATGTTCCCCCTCATACCAACAGTCCTTAATAGGGATTATAACAGGGGGTACTGTAATCCCTATTACGGACTGGTAGTATAAGGGGAAACATCCCAACACGGGGGTGGTGTTGAAGCAAGTTCAACAAAGCTTCACCCTAAACCCTAAACCCTAAACCCTAAACCCTAAACCCTAAACCCTAAACCCTAAACCCTAAACCCTAAACCCTAAACCCTTCTCCATTAGCAAGCGCGCCGCAACAAATCCACACGACACCCTCTTGGCCAACAGCAACTGCCATGCCGACGATGTGGAGCTGTCGCATGGGTTTGGGGGTTCAGGGTTTAGGGCTGAGGGTTCCCTAAACCCTAAACCCTAAACCCTAAACTTAAATTTAAACCCCAAACCCTAAACCCTTAAGCCGCAAAGAGCCAGCTAGCAGCACCAGCACGCCGATCCTTCGTTGAAGCGGACGGTTATTCAGTGACTGGAAGCCTGCGACTCCGCATCTTTCGGTCTGCATCAGCAGTGCTCTTCCGCACGCCACAGGGTATACAGGGTGGGGCCCCCTTACTATACTAACTGTAGTTAAGGGACTTATAACCTAACTTAGGGTCCTTATAACCCAATTTAGGGCCCTTATAACTCTACTTATAACTAGGGGGCCCCACCCTGTAGGGTTTAGGGTTTAGGGGACCACTGGAACCCGGCAGTCAGGGTAGGAAGTGGGTATAGTATGGGAGGGCAGGACATCATTGTTCATACATGGCACTGCCTCAGTCAGCATGCCATCTGTAGCCACCGCCACCTCGTGGCCCTTGTGCTTTTGTTACACCCATTTCGGAGTTCAGAAGTACGCCACGCCGTGCGCAGCACATGAAATGCTTGGTTCTGGAGATCCACAGCATCCCCAGGTGAGAAACTCCGCCGGCCCTCACATGAGCCCCTCCCCCCCCTTCCCCACCCCGGGAAAGGAGGCCAACCCTAAACCCTAAACACTAAACCCTAAACCCTAAACCCTAAACCATCCCTAATCCTAAACCCACCGTGCATTGGCAACTGCAATGCCTGAAAACCCTGAAACCGCAATCGGCCTAAAGCCCCTTTTGCATCCAGGACTCTGACACCCCTAAACCCTAAACCCTACAATTCAACAATGCTAATGAAGCCGGAGGTCCAAGAGGAAGAGGAAGCCTTCAAAGAAGCTCTGACCCCTTAAAGCCGAAAACGGGTTTAGGGTCTAAACCCTAAACCCTAAACCCTAAACCCTAAACCCTAAACCCTAAACCCTAAACCCTAAACCCTAAACCCTAAACCCTAAACCCTAAACCCTAAACACTAAAACCTAAACCCTAAACCCTAAACCCTAAACCCTAAACCCTAAACCCTAAACCCTAAACCCTAAACCCTAAACCCTAAACCCTAAACCCTAAACCTGCAAGCGCGGGCTTCGGTGGCTCTTGGGTCCCTAACGCCCCAGCGCCTTAAAGACCTCGAAACTGGGAGGCGGCGGCTGCGCTTCCTTGGGTGGTTTGAGGTAGGGTTTAGGGTTTAGGGTTTAGGGTTTAGGGTTTAGGGTTTAGGGTTTAGGGTTTAGGGTTTAGGGTTTAGGGTTTAGGGTTTAGGGTTTAGGGTTTAGGGCTGTAAGGTTTGGGGTTTAGGTTTCGAAGCTTGGGTCTGTAATGTCCGAGGTTTCAGGTTTCAGGCTGAATACCCCTCAATCAAGGATTAAGGATCCCTATATACACTAAGGGTGTATTCCTTAATTAAGGCGTATTGGGCTCTCTGGGAAAAAAAGGCTACCTACTCTAAGTACTACTAAGGTTCAAGAGTTTATCAGATTGAAGGTTGGCGGTTGAAGGCGCTGGTTGAGGTTCTTTTCTTGCCTGCCTCGCTGAGGCTTAGGTAGTGGGTTTAGGGTTTAGGGTTTAGGGTTTAGGTTTCGGGGTTCTGGGGTAGGCTTTGAGGAAACCAAAAACTTATGATGCCACCACGGGGTTTAGAAACATGGAAACCCTAAACCCCTTTTCTTGAACCCCTACTCTGCATGTCAGCTGGCTCTGAAACGTGGCGCAGACCTAAACCCTAAACCCTAAACCCTAAACCCTAAACCCTAAATGCTTTGGGTTTACGGCTCAGGTTTCAGGCTTTCCAGGGATACTTGAGAATCTCCAAGCTGCTGGTGGCGGCGGGAACCTGCCCAAAACAGGGGTTGGGGTTTAGGGTTTAGGGTTTAGGGTTTAGGGTTTAGGGTTTAGGGTTTAGGGTTTAGGGTTTAGGGTTTAGGGTTTAGGGTTTAGGGTTTAGGGTTTAGGGATCAGGGCTTAGGGTTCCGGGTTTAGGGCTTAGGCCGCCCTGAAGAGGATTTTCTTGCGGGAACTCGATCGGCGGACCTGCCCCCCCCTACTACTCAGGGCTTAGGGTTCAACCCCGGGTTATCCCCATACACCCCCTTAAGCCACCAACCGCCCCTCGGCACCCAGGTGCCTCAGCAGCGTGGCCGGCGCTTTTGCCTTCGTTGGCTTCGGGGAGGTGTAGGAGAGCCCAGAACCACATGTTGGTTCAAACAGGTTTAGGGCCTAGGGGTTTTAGGGTTTTTTGGGGTTTTAGGGGCTTTAAGGGGTTTTGGGGGTTTTAGGAGTTTTAGGGGTTTTTGGGGTTACGGGTTAAGGGTCAGAACTCGCCTATTTCTGTCGGTACAAGATGCTTCGCGCTCGGCGAGAGGTGACACGGACGTGGGAGCAAACGTTGCTATCATGGCTTCCCCGAGCCCCAACCCCCCAAACGCATCTTCTTGAGGAAGTACCTTACAAGGTGGTTTAGGGTTTAGGGTTTAGGGTTTAGGGTTTAGGGTTTAGGGGATATTTGACCATCTTTCTGCTTAGCACGGGAAGGCACATAGTTGCACCCAATACAGCCCAATGTAGCAGTAAACCCTCAACCCTCAACTCGAGGAACCCTAAACCCTAAACCCTAAACCCTATACCCTAAACCCTAAACCCTAAACCCTTCAATTTGGCAAGCCAAGGCTGGCAGTTGCAGGCTTAGACTTGAGTTGCGATATTCCCCCTTAATGCTAACAGTCCTTAGTCCTTAATAGGGATTTAAATAGGGGTTACTATAACCCCTAGTAAAGACTGCTAGTATAAGGGGGAACATCCCAAGACTTGAGATCTTAGTGCAGTTGCCCACACCAGAGGTCTCCCAAGTACAGTGCGCCATGGAAATTCCATGGAGCCTTCAGCTACACAGCTCGCGATTCTTCTAGTAACCATACCACAGAGAAGACCTAAACCCGAAACCCTAAACCCTAAACCCCAAACCTAAACCCTAAACCCTAAACCCCTGGCCGCCAGGACACCAGCATACGGATGGGGGGCCTCAGTCCATGCTCTGCGGCCCGAAAGCCCCTAAAGCCCCCAAAACTCTTGACCAGCCTACTGTTTAGGGCTTAGGGTTGAGGGTTTGGGGTTTAAACCCTAAACCCTAAACCCTAGACCCTAGAACCTAAACCCTAAACCCTAAACCCTAAACCCTAAACCCGAAACCCGAAACCCGAAACCCGAACCCCCCCCCCCCCCCCGGTCCCCTCGCCCAGGTGCAGTTTAGCCTTGGTGTTTGGGGCCGGGGGGGGGGGGGGTGCTTTGGGAAACTGAAAAGCTCATCTGGGGGGGGGGGGCCCCGCGCCGGCCCACAGCGAAGAACATAGCCCCCACGGGCTGTAGGACTGTTTTTCTATGTTCAAGGTTTGCGACAAGAACATGAAAAGCGGCCACAAAATACAAGCAAATATCACGAGACAAGAAAGACACAAGCAACATGAGAATCTTGCTACGACTAGACATAGCAATACTCATCGTAGAATAGTAGTACTTGTAAGAATTGCAGTTGACGCAAGCAGGCAAAGAACGCCGGTAGTTGTGGTACTAAAGAGTGTTGGCCGATAAGGTATCCGCTCCAATCTAAATAAGACATCTTCCTAGATCATTTGCCCTTAACCCTTTGGCCCTAAACCCCGAACCCCAAACCCCAAAGCCCAAACCCTAAACCCTAAACCCTAAGCCCTATAACCCTATAACCCTAAACCCTAAACCCTAAACCCTAAACTTCCGGGACTCGAGCGACTTCGGCTCGACCTTGGGCGCCTCGGCTGCCTTCAGAAGGCAGCAGCCAGTGCCCAGGGTACCGTGAGGGTTTGCTAGGGATGCGGATCAAGAAAAAATTTATTTAGGATCAAAAAAATTTATTTAGGATCAGAAAAATTTTATTCGGTTCTTCCGACGGAGGGAGGGAAGGGGAGGGAGGGAGGGAGAAAAGGAGGGAGGGAGGGAAGGAAGGGCGGAAGGACGGAAGGAAGGAAGGAAGGCAGGAAGGAAGGAAGGAAGCAAGGAAGCAAGGAAGCAAGGAAGCAAGGAAGCAAGGAAGCAAGGAAGCAAGGAAGCAAGGAAGCAAGGAAGGAAAGGAAAGGAAAGGACAGGAAAGGATATGTAGGAAAACATAACATAACATCATATGTTAATATATATATATATATGTGTATATATATTAAAACAAAGTATAACAAAATATTTAGAGTGGCATAGAGTAGAATAGACCACAATATCGTAGAGTATACCTTTGTATCATAAAAATGTAATAAAGTCGAAATAGCAAAGCATATATGTATATATTTACTGCTATTTGATATAGAATTGATAATACACAATACATATTTCTTGTTTGTTTGGCGCCGGGCAAGCTTCTTCCACTCGTATGAATCCCTTCCAAACCCATGATGCGAGCATTGTGTTTGCAAATGGGGGGGGGGGGGTCTGCGCCCCCCCTTCAAACCCCCCGCTGTTTCTCAAAGCCGGGCAAGCTTGCTTCAAAGCATATGAGTATCCTTTCCAAACCAATGATGCGAGCGTTGTGTTTGCAAATGGGGGGGGCTGCGCCCCCCCCAACCCCCCCCCGGCTGTTTTCTTAGTCCGGGCAAGCTTGCTTCAAAGCACATAAATCCTTCTGATGCGAGCACTTTTTTGCAAAAAAACATGAAGACGCAGTAAGATACAATGATATACAAGAATATATTACAAAACGATGCAATAATATGCAATAGTACAGAAAAATACAACAATATGCAAGTATGTACAAGAATATGCAGCAATATACACGTAAAAAAAGAATAACTTACAATAATTTTCAGTAATTGACAATAATATTCAATAATACAGACAACAATATACAATAATATACAAAAATATACAAAAATCTACAAAAATCTACACCCATATATACAATATTTTTTTCCAAAAATGTACAAAAGATGTACAGCAAGACATACAACAATATAAAATAGTGTACAAAAGACTACAATAATATACAATAGTAGATATACAATAGCAGACAATAATATACAAGAATATACAATAATATACTATAATACAGAGTAATCTGCAATAATATACAAAGAAAATTCAAGAATATACAATAATATACAGTAACCTACAAAAAAAGAGAACAATATACAATAAATTGAAAAAATATACAATAACATTCAATAATATGCAATAATATTCAATATCACACAAAAACATAAGAAAACACAAGACAATACAATGAAACTCAACAATATACAACAACGTACAATAACATGCAAGAATATACAATGTCATGCAATATTATACAAGAATTTCCACAATACTATGCCAGAATATACATGCTTCAGAGTATACGCATTTTTGAAACTTCTAATGCCAAGATGCTAGCATTGATTTGCAGCCTCTGCAAACTCAGAAATGCTGCTATTCACAGTATTTCCAGCCTCTGAAATCGCAGAAATGCTGCTATTTTCCGTATTTGCAGCCTCTGGAAACTCAGAAATGCTGCAGTGTACAGTATTTCCAGCCTCTGAAAGCGCAGAACTGCTGCTACAAACAATATCTGCAGCCTCTCTGGAAACTCTGAAATG
>CAJNDS010002568.1:347500-562500 GCA_905221605.1 Symbiodinium natans
TAAATTAGCAACTCACAGAGGACCCTCCTCCCTGCAGACTCAGAGGGCGCGCCTCGGGCGAAGCCCGAACTGGGGAGTCGCGCATCGGGGGCCTGGGCTTAGGGTTTAGTTTTTTTTTTTTTGCGTTTAGGGTTTAGGGTTTAGTGTTTAGGGGTTAGGGTTTAGAGTCTATTCCATGGCCCCTGTATCTGGGCCCTTAAGTGGGGACGGCTTATATCTTAGGGTAGTTACATGGTCCCTTGGTATGGGGCCTTAAACGGAGACTCCTTATCTACCCCTTAGATACCTTCTAAATCCCAAGGCCCCATGCTTCACAACCGTTTGAAGAAGGTAAGGGACCATAGTAAGGAGCCGTGTAACTACCCTTGCAGCGCACGGAGCCAGGGCTACGAAGGGGTGTAAGGGGTTTATAGGGCTTAGGGGGGCTTAAGGCTTAGACTGTCAGGGGATGAGAGGAGTACGTGCGCTTTCTTTGTTGATTTCTCGTTGCTTTTTTCATTGCTCTCCCTCTCTTTCTCTTTCTTTCTCCTTCTCTTTTCGTTTTTTATCTTTCTCTTTCTCTCCTCCTTTGCTTTCTTTTTTCATTCGAAGTGCTTTCGGGGTTGAACCCCCGAAGAAAATTGCGCGCTCCGGCTTCTGGTGAACCAGAGAGCCCAATACCTCTGAATTGAGGAATACACCTTCATTAGGGTTTAGGGCTTAGGGTTTAGGGATATACCTTCATCTGTATAGGGATCCTTAATATGACTTAAGGTATACATGTTAGTTTATAATATAGGGATCCTTAATATGATTTAAGGTATCTAGTATATTCCTTCATATGATTTAAGGTACATTCCTTCCTTGAGGAGTACACCTTAATTTGCATTGAGGGGTTTCCGAAAATAGGGGTACCCTTTTTAAGGGTCCCTTCAAGGGGATTCTGTTCTATCTGGCGTGCAGAAGGGGTACCCCAATTTTGGGAAACGCCAATATAGGGATCCTGAATATGATTTACGGCATATTCCTTAATTAATGGGTATTGGGCTCTTTGTGGAACCAGGTCTTCAGCAAAGAGGCTTTGTCACGAGCGCCTCTATCTCTTTCTCTCTCTTTTCCGGCAGTTCGTGCTCTCCGTCCCCCCTCCGTCCCATCTCCCCCCCCTCATGTATCCCGAAATGAAGGACCCCTGAAATGGAGTTTTAGGGTTTAGGCTGAGGACTTCTGAATAAACCCAAACACGGGTTTTGGTGCTAACACCTGTGGGCGTGGCATTTGACCTGAGAACTTTTCATCTTGCAATGCAACCAACTGATAGATCAGTGTTGGACACAAAGCGACAAGACTGTATGCATCCACACCATCGAACTGCGCACGCATGTCGGGGTCATGAAGTTACACGGCTTGGAAAAATGACGTGCTTGCCGCAGACAAGAACCCCAGAGTGTGACGATTCTAAAACCTCGACCCTCACCACCACCATCGCCACCACCGTACCCCGTACGCGTGGAGGAAGAACTCGGGCCGGCACGCCTTCATGGGCACCTGCCAGGTGCGGTCATGGGTTAAAGGGTTGGCATTTCAGTGTGATTTGCTGCTAAGGCCACACACCCGTTCTTGCAAGTCCTATAAGCCCTAGATACCCGAAACCCTAAACCCCAAACCCGCACAAGGATAAACCTACCAACACTCCCTACCCCTATGACACCCTTCATTAAGGCCAAAAACCCCGAACCATTTTCAACCGGGCTAATCCCCCGGAGGTTCGGGGCACCTGCAACCCACCCGAAACCCTAAACCCTAATCCCTAAGACGAAACCACGACGAGCATCATCAGCATCAGCTAGGCCCTTGCTGTGCCCGGGAGTGCGAGCATCATCAGCGGCAACTGCCTAGCCTAAAAAATCAAAAAGCACAAGCATCATCAGCAACAGCTGGCCCTTGCTGAGGGTTTAGGGTTTAGGGTTTAGGGTTTAGGGTTTAGGGTTTAGGGGGTTTAGGGATTCACATTATGAGCCCTGAACCCTGTGCCTCCGATCGCCTTTCTGCTGACCAGCGCGTTCGCACGGAGCCGTGCTCTGGCAACCTGCGAGGGCGATTTAACGACTATAGGGCCCAAGATCAAAGCAATCCAGCTCGTCGATTTGTTTAAGAACCCCCCAAAACTAAAAAAACAACTAATAATCCCTATATTACCGTTAGAAGGAAGAATTTTTCTTTTTTTGGGGTTCTTAGCAATTGGTAGAGAATGCTGTGCCTTGCGACTTGTGCAACAACAGCAACTCGTTAGGTCCCTCCTCGGAACTCTCGTGCGAACGGACATGGCAGACGAACTCTTCGGTTCGTCTTTTGCGGCGCCCTCCTCGAAGAATTCCCTCAAGCCAGCCATCAACTTGAACGCCCAGAACCTCACATGTCCCAATCCCTGCAAAGCAAAGTCACGGCAAGTTACAACCCTAAACCCTACAAGGCAACCATCAGACCCCAGTGGCAGCTCGTCTTGCGCAACAGCTTCGGCGGGGTCTTCCTGCAAGCAAGCTGTTCTGGAAGCCACTCGCAAGTGGGGTTCAGCCCTTACAAACCCTCTACAAACCCTAACCCCTAAACCCCTAAACCCCTAAACCCCTAAACCCCTAAACCCCTAAACCCCTAAACCCCTAAACCCCTAAACCCCTAAACCCTAAACCCTAAACCCCCTAAACCTCAGGCTTTGGAGGTCAGGGGCTCGGGCTAAACCCCCCATGTGCCCTCTTCGGCTCTCTCGAAGGGACTGTGCAGCGCCATGGCTAGAAACCAGTGGCATGGGTGTTAGGGTTTAGGGTTTAATTAGGGTTTAGGGTTTAGGGTTTAGGGTTGTTCCAGATTGGTTGTCCCCCTTCGGAACCTCCCACCCCGAACCGGAAACCCTAAACCCGAAACCCTAAATACTCAGTACCCTAACCCCAAACCCCAAACACTAAACCCTGAACCCTAAACCCCTCAAAGCAAATTCTTTAAGGACTGCCTGGGGACGAGCCGGCGGAGGACCCTTCGGCGGGGCCTTCAAACCTGGCGCTGCTCTGCAGCTCTCGGTTGGGTTTTCGCAGAGCTGCGGTTTGGGGTTTGGGGTTTGGGGTTTGGGGTTTAGGGTGTAGGGTTTAGGGTTTCGGGTTTCGGGTCTAGGGTTCTACGGAGGCTTTGTAGGCTTCAGCGTTCCAGGGCTTTGGTGCAGAGGAAGTTGGGAGAGCTTGAAGGCTTCATTCTGGGGGTTAACGGTCTAGGGTTTAGGGGCCCCCCCGCTTAGGGTTTAGGCGTTCGCGCCCAAACATTCCCCACAGATGAGCGTTAGTTCCTGGCCCTACTGCGGGGGGAGTTGCCGGCCCGATAAACATTCGACTTCTGTGGGCTTGTGGCGGTTATCCCTTAGGGTTTGGATGTTCCCCCTGGGGTGTACACAACCCTAAACCCTAAACCCTAAACCCTAAACCCTATAATCCCTCTCAAGGACTGTTAGTATAAGGGGGAACACATCCCAACATTCGGGGGCCCATGGCCTTGCAAAACGAGTTCGAATCAACGTCAATCCGAGTTTCGAGCTTGTGGGCTTTTGGAGGCCTAGCTCTCTGCTGGTCTTAAGACAAAAGTTTGTTTAAGGGTTTAGGGTTTAGGGTTTAGGGTTTAGGGTTTAGGGTTTAGGGTTTAGGGTTTAGGGTTTAGGATTATTGAAACTATTCAGGGTTCAGGTTCGGGGGAAGCCCCGAGGAATGTTTCGAGGAACGTTTCGAGGACTTTCCATTCACATTTCAACAGCATCTTTTGACAGCTCTCAAGTCACAGCCGCGTGAGGGCTTGGGGTTTAAGGCCTTGGCCAGCCTCTTATACTCCATTAGCGTTTAGGGTTTAGGGTTTAGGGTTTAAGGTATAACCGCCACAAGCCCACAGAAGTCCAATGTCTATCGGGTGTTTACTCCTTGGAAATTCTGAGAGGGTCCACTTGTGGCGCTCAAAGGATGCTCCAAACCATGCTGGACCGAAGTCCAAAAACGATTTTGGGCTTAGGGCTTATTTAGGGTTTAGGGTTTAGGGTTCAGGTTTAGGGTTTAGGGTTTAGGGCAGGAAACCCCAAACCCCAAACCCTAAACCCTAAACCACCCCAAACCCGAAACCCGAAACCCCAGAAAGCCCAGGTGTGGTTTTGGGTTCTAGAAACCCGAAGCTGGGAGGATTCTGGACCACACCCTTTTTACTGGCCCTACCCTAACCCCAAACCCTAAACCCTAAACCCTCAACCCCAAACCCTAACCCCCTAACTCCCCTACCCAAACCAAGATCTCAATAACACTTACAGCTGTTGGGCTGTTGGGACCTTCGCTTTTGGTAGGGGGGGGGGGGGGGGGGGGGGGCAGCTTAAGATCCCACCGCTTTTGGACCTTACTGCAAGGCGCCTGGAATCAGTCGCTCCCCTCGCCTGGCGGCGCTGAGCCAAGCAAGGGATTCACAAGGGCACCGTAGGGTTTAGGTTTAGGGTTTAGGGCTTAGGGTTTAGGGTTCCCCCCCCCCCCCCAAACCCTTCAAGGAAGGTCTAGACCCCTGAGTTCAGGAAAGGACGTTAAATCCTGAACCCCTCAACTAAGGCATACACTCAACACACCCTAAAACGATGAAACCCTAAACCCTGAAGCCTGAACCCTGAACCCTAAACCAACCCGACAGAAAGCTGCAAGCTGCCTCACGCCAGGATGGAGGAACATCAGTAAATTAGCCCTCAAGTTCTTCGACTTGCTTGGGTTTAGGCTTTTAGGCTTTAGGCTTTAGGCTTTAGGGTTTAGGGTTTAGGGTTTAGGGTTTAGGGTTTAGGGTTTAGGGTTTAGGGTTTAGGGCTTCGGGTTTCGGGTTCAGCCCTGGATCCTGAACCCTTCTTTAGGTGTCTCTGGTTCGGGTTTAGGGTTTAGGGTTTAGGGTTTAGGGTTTAGGGTTTAGGGTTTAGGGTTTAGGGTTTAGGGTTTAGGGTTTAGGGTTTTTTTTTCACTCCTGCACAGCTGGGGCGAATCCACATCGCAGGGCGACGACGAGGTACATTTGGGCGTATCCGAACAGGGCCTCAAGACATTGCCAACCACCGGCCCTCGAAACCCAAGGCACAATAACAACGGTCTCTACTACCCTCAACACTAGTCACTTACGACCCTCAACTCAGGCAATGACTTGCGACCTACCGAGTCTCGACCACGCAATTTGCGTGGCTAACTGCCTGGCTATCAGGGATTCTCCCTGACCACACAAATGCCTGCAACCAGTCACGCACACCCAAGAAATCCCAACTCAAAGCTGCCCCAGATACGTACAACAGAGATATGATCACAAATCCCTTCAGCTGCAGAGACATGTTCTACCTGCTTTCATCATCGATGTCGACTCAAGGACTTGCATCCAGCTACAGCTACGGACCCACACCAAATAACACCGTATCCTCACTGGATGCATGAACCGAGCCCACTGCGATTAAGCGATCCTTGTTACAGCGCCCTCCTACCACCCACACGAGTAGAGCGAAACAAGGGCACATCGTAGCAAGGCTCGCCAAGGTACCGACCAGGCAACTGCCCGGTGCCTGTTGCATCAGCTACGCGGCGTGCATCCTCATGTCCCAGTCCCTGTCCCTCTACAACATAAACCAAATCACCCCTAGATCAAAAGGACGGAGAAGGCAAAGGGGCTCATGCATGGATCCACGCTCGCCGGTGTCTACTAATTGGGGTTTTGTACTAATTGGGGCTTTGTTAATTCAGAAAGCGTGCAGCTGCACCAGAACTCCGAGCTCAAACTCGAGTCTGAAACGCTCCGAATTCCCAATTCCGGAGGGACAAACTCATGGCATGTCAGTGTGCTGACACAAATTAAGGCGTGTGGGTACAAATTGACACATGCAGCAGAATTACGAATTACGAATTACGAATAGCCCGTTTGTTGCCACTGGCAGACACAAATTATAGGACGTGCGGGCACAGATTGACACATGCAGCAGAATTACGAACAGCCCGGTTGTTGCCACTGGCAGACGTGCGAGAGTGTGCGAAGAGTCAGCTCCCCAGTCTGGAAACTGCACGGACTCGCCACGACAGGCGTGCGTGAGTGCGCGCAAACTCAGTTCCAGTCCAGAAACTGCACAGAGAAACTGCACAGATTCGCCATTGCCCCACACCAGAGACTCGACCATTCTTGAGTCAGTCACTGCTGGCCCAGCTCCATACTTGCCCCGTGTTTGCCAGAGATTCGGCATCTGCCCAGACTGCATCTCAGGTACGGTGCGGGCGGAAGCGGATCTGCAGTAGACACACCCTATTGCCATCTGCGTCCGAAAATTGTCCTCCAGACGTACCAGGCCAAATAATCCAGCGAGGGCAGTCCCTGCCACCATCTCAGCCGTCAGCATCCCTGCTGTTGGCCCCAACAGAAGCCACTCAGCGGCACGCAGCAGGGTGTGGCGCAGTGGCGGTGTGCAGAGCGTCAGCATAGTGTACGTGCTTCCTTGCGAGACATGCTGGTCGCTGCGGCAGCAACTGGGTTGCCAACCCTGTTCACTTATCGTCGTGCCAAATTCAGCGCCCATCGGGCGGCTTGTAACTCGTCAGGCGCCCCCAGTCGTCACTGCCAAGGCCAGGCCAACCAGTCGTCACCGCCAGGGGTTGGGCTAACTGGCCATTCAGGACACCATGGCGGCGGGGAGGTGCTGATACACCCTATTTGCTAGCGCCCGAAAGAGTGAAGGATAATAAGACCCCAAAGATGATGCCGTATCCTGCCCTCATCACACCGCTCAAGGTTAACCAAGTAGACTAACGGCCGGTCGCTCTGCAGGGACGGAACAACAAAGAGCAGAAGAGCAGGAGGAAGCCGACACGAGGCGGAGGGGGGGCGGGGAAGGAAGGGGATGCTCGCACGCGCGCCCAACTTTCAATCCACCCGTAAACCTGGTGTTCTCAGGGGAGGCTGTTTAAGCTGGCGCCCAAAACACATTCCTCGGGGGAAAAAGGTGTACTACTCCGCTCTCGTGCATCTCTCCTCTCCTCTGCTTTCTTCTGGCGTCCGGCAGATGTGAAGAGGACGGCATATGAATCTTGCAATCGTTTCAATCATGGTTCAAACAGTGAATTAGCAAATGCAGGTATGCACACGCATCTTTTTTTTGGAGGGGGGGGGGGAGCAGGGAGAGAAAGCGAGAAATCCCGGTTCGAGAGCTAAGGCGGTCCCCGGGGCTGGAGAGGCATGTTTCTTGCAAACATAGCCTCTGCACTCGCAGAGTCTCAACATGAGGGGTCTGCAGCTCATTACAGATCATTCTCACCATCACTATCACATGTGGTTTCTTCGGCATGCTGACCATTCTCTTCCAGGGAGTCACTGCAAAGCACCGCCAAGCACCTGCGTTTGTAAGGGACATCTACAACCGGCCCTTCACGTTCTTCGTCGGAAGAGAGCACCAGTTCTACCTCCGATGTTGCGGGCGTGCCGGGGGGCTGACGTCTCCTCCACAGTTGGCTAGGGCTTGGGCGAAAGGCTTCCCTAAGAGTCAGCTGACGCTGGGTCGTCATCTGCTCACTTTCATGGAGGTGGTCCTGCGCTGCTGAGAGGATAGTCTGCGGGTGCGGAACACAGAAGCCCAGCTCCCTCAGCTCGAGGTGCAGAGACTCATGTATGTGCAGGGCTCCTTGTGGGACATACGCCAGGAGAACAACTCTACGGTTGCCTTCCCACGCTTGTGTTGCATGTAGCTGCGCCCTAAAGGAGAAAACAAGGGGCCTCGCTCGGATGTCCCAGTGGTGTCCTTTGACGAGTCGACCCTCAAAGCCTCTGTATACGACGGGCTCCTGACACGGTGCTCGGCACTTACACTGAACCCAAAGTCCTCCACCTACAAGATCATCCGTTAGGCCCAGCGCTGCACTGGGCAGAAAAGAGTTGAGGTGGTCTTTATGGACCTCAGCATCCGCTCCTTCCCTGATTATAATACTTGTAAAGTACAGATTGGGGAGGTGTGTGCGCGCAAAGCAGGTCAGAACCTCGGTGACATTCGGCAGTGTGCGTGTCATCTTGAAGGGGTGCTTGCGGGACCTGTTACTCATGCCGAAGGCCGCCATGAGTGCACCTCTTCGATCCTTCATACATTTGGCTTTGGGGATGAGGTCCCACAGACCGACCAGCTGATCCTTAGTGATTCCATTCCCTTGCAGAATTCGCTTCGCCTCAGCTTCCGCTACCGAGAGAGTCGGCTCTTCAATGCTCACTTCATGTTCTGGGTCGGCGGACGTCTCTCTTTCTACCAGGACATCTCCCATCCCTCTCTCTGTGCCCTCTGCAAGACTGGTGCGGGGCAACTTCAAGCGGAGCGAGGGAGCAACCAACAGAGGAGGGGAGGGAAAGAGAGAGAAGCGACCTTCCGTAAACAAGTTTGCGCTGTCCCCTGAGTTGAGCCGTTCACACTATTGTTGTTTGAAAGTGTCTGGCTGCTCATGCTACGGCTTGCAAGAGCTGTCACGTGCAAGAGCTGTCATATGCGAGCCCCCCCCCCCCCCCACTCAAAGTCACCTTATCAGTCAGCAGCAGTCAGTCAGTAGCAGCAGCAAAAGGAGCGGGGGGGGGGGCGACCGGCAAGAAATGCACGAGCAGGCAATCTTGTGGTTAATATAGCTGCTAGCCCTAGCTCCAAGTTCGTCATCGTCGTGAGCACCAATTTCGTCAACAGAGGGGCGGGAAGGGCAATGTCTGGCTCACTCGTTCAAGGGAGGAAAGATCAACGCCTGGCTTACCGGTTCAGGGGAGGAAAGGAGTACAAGAGGGTCCCGAGTACAAGAGGGTCCCGAGAGAAGCACATCGTACCGCAAGAAATCCCAACTGAAGCTTACATTGTACTTCAAGAAATCCCAACCGAAGCTTACTTCAAACCTGCAAGGATCTACCAGCACTGATCCCCAAGGCGGGCCAAGGAGGTTTGCAGCAGTACCGCAGGATGCTGAGATGCTTGAATTGCGCATGCTCTTGGCGTCTGTCCCAGCTATCTCTTTGACCTTTGGGAAGTCTTTTTGAGCAGCTTGGATAAGAGGGAGAACCCGTTTCAGATCCTCTTGAACCCCCTTGGTGCTGTTGAGGCGCACAAAGCGCTGTACGACGCTGCTTGTGCTGGCAAGTAATACCATTGTCATGGATGCCGCCAAGGGTACTGAATGCCCTTCCAGTAATGCTGCCCACTGGTAGGCGTCGAGGTCCCGTGATGAACTCGAAGCATACGCTGTGAATGACAGGATCTCCTGGATGGAAAAGACTCCTCCTGTTTCCAAAGCCCCCACGTTGAGCGAGAATCTGCTCAGGTCCGCATTCAGACTGTCTCGTTCCATTTGAGGCACATCTGACCTCAACTCCGTTGATGCTTTTGCAGAGGAGGCTTGTTGAACTGGAGCAATGGGAGTTGGTGTGGCAGTTGAAGGCTGCACTTGCCCTTGCATTGTACTCTGCATCTGCATTTGAGCTACCTGAGCCCTTAGCTGAAGCAGCTCCTGTTGTGATGATGTCAATCCTTGCTGTGGGTTCTGAGGGATTTGAGCACCAAAAGAAGCACGCTGCGTGGTCATGAGCTGAGGTTGCATGTACGGAGAAAAGGCCTGCGGAGTTTGTGCATTCTGAGGCAGGCCCCCTGCAGACATCGGAGGGAAGAATGACTGGCCAAGACCTGCCATACTTTGAACAAACCTCTGAAAAACAGATCAACAAACAAATCAAGCACCTGTCTCTCACTAGAGAAAAATGAGAAACAAACAAACAAATTAGCAAAATTACCCCTGACAGTGTGCAGGCTTTAGCCATTAGGGTTTAGGGTTTAGGGTTTAGGGTTTAGGGTTTAGGGTTCAGGGCTTAGGGTTTAGGGTTTAGGGTTTAGAACTAGGAATTCCAGGCCTTCAGACCGGTTGATCCACAACTCGGGTTGAGGGCTTCTGGGGGCCTCAAGGTTTAGGGTTTAGGGTTTAGGGTTTAGGGTTTTCGTTTTAAGGCGGAGCTTTGGGCTTTGGAGGGCTTATGAGTTTTTGCAGGGCTTAGGGTTTAGGGTTTAGGGTTTAGGATTTCGGGTTTAGGGACCCCTCAACCCTAAACCCCTCTTTCACCTATATAGTTGCACCCTCTACAAGTAACAGGCATTACCCAAAAATAGCGGGCTTTACCCCAAAGCTAGCAGGCAATGCCCAAAAACATCGGGTATTACCCAAAAATTCTCGGGCATTACCCAAGAATTACCGGTTACCCAGAAATTGCGGGCATTACCCAAAAGTCAGCGGTGCATTCCCCAAAACTTAGCGGGCGTTACCCAAGGGCCTTGGGGCTTTAGGGTTTAAAGCCAATTGGGCTTGCGGGCGTGACCCAAAACTTGGCGGGCAATACCCAATAATTGGCGGGCATTACACAAAAATGGCAGTACCGAAAACTCCTACAATTAGCGGGCATTGCTTTACCAAAAACCTAGCGGGCAGTCCACAAATTAAGCAGGCATTGCCCCAAACTTAGCGGGCATTCCCCAGATTCTTTTTGTTCTACAGAAAAATCATCTGAGGATGCTTTGGAAGGCTGGCTGGAAGAACGATATGTAAAACAAATTAATGTTGTACAAACTTTAGTGTTGGCGCCCACCCCCCCCCCCCCCCCCAAAAAAAAAAAAAAAAAAAAAAGTCGAGGCTGGATTTGCTCCTCTTTAAACGGGCCCGAGGTTGATATGATTTTAATAGGGAGGAGGTTAAATGAGTATAAGAGGGACAGCGAGGCCCGGCAATTGATGTTAAAGGCGCGCCGGCGCGGAATTTTCTTACGACGCCTGATCGATTTGACCTTCAAGCGGGACCTGGTCTGCCCCCCCAAACAGTCAGGTTGTCCTGAATGGCCCAGCCAAAACGACTTTATGGAGGGGGCCCCTACTGAAACAGGTGGAATATTAATTGATTATTGTCCTAGTGTTATAGGGCCCAAACTGCCAAAGGGCAGGGGGGAAATATCTGTCGCTCGACAAGCTGCTTGACTCGTGAATGCTTTGACCCTAAGTCCTAAACCCTAACCTAAACCTTATCAACCCTAAACCCTAAACCCGAACCTCAAGCAAGCTTCGGCTTCTCCTCAGCAAGCTGCCCTAACAAACCAAAGAACCTTGGCAAATGAACTTTCCCGTTTCCCGGGGGGGGGGGGGGGGGTACTTTAGGTGACCCCAAACCTTTTTGCGACAGGAGACCCCAAACCCTAAAACCTAAACCACCCTTGCATCCGGGGCCCCTTGGGGTGCCTGGGTCCCTGTGATTCCCTCACGCCTAAACCCTAAACCCTAAACCCTAAACCCTAAACCCTAAAGCAAAAACCCTAAACCCTAAACCCTAAACCCTAAAAAACGCTAACTCCAAAACAGGGGAGGGCCACACGAGGATGCTGGTCGGCTCTTGTGTCGGGGGAGGTGGTGGCCTGCAAGCAATTTGTGACCAAAGCCGAAACCCCCAACCTGGTTTAGGGTTCAGGGGTTAGGGGTTTAGGGTTTAGGGTTTAGGGTTTAGGGTTTAGGGTTTAGGGTTTAGGGTTTAGGGTTCAGGGGTTTGGGGTTCAGGGGTTTGGGGTTTAGGGTTTGGGGTTTAGAGTTTTGGGACTTTATCCCAAGGCTCGGGCAGGGCGTGGGGATAGGGGGTGGGGGATAGGTGCATGTTTGGTAGAGAGTTCTGAATCCGTTTGTCTAGGTTTCCAGTGAGGGCTTATTTTAAGTACAGTGGAGGCTTTTGTTTACCACCCGTCTAGCCACACACTACGGGGTTTCAGTTTAGGGTTCAGGGCTTAGGGTTTCGGATATAGGCTGTTGGGTGTCTTTGGCTATAGGGCCTTCTACGCCCACCCGCATAAGAGGAACATCTAAGCCCCAAACCCCTCTGAACCCCCACCCCCCCAGCCCCCCAAGCCCCGCAGAGCATCTTTTTCAACCCTAAACCCTCAAATCCCGAACCCAACTGCCCAAGTCACCGAGTTTCGGGTTTTTGTTTGCCACCTGCCTAGTTTAGGGTTTAGGAATGAGGATTTAGGGGTAACTGGAAAAGTAGAACCTACTTCATATCTCTACATAGAAAATCCTACCATGTACTGAGGCCAAAAGTAGCAAAGCCACGCCGGAGAGACAGCTGAAGAGGCTTTTTTTGGGCTTCGGATATCGAGTTCTTAAGGCTACACTCCCCTTAGAACCTCTATAAAACTATCATTTTTTAATATCCTCTTGTGTTTAATATAAACAAGAACAAAAAATAATTCTCAAGGGGGATATAGGAGGGAGGGGAGGTTTCAAGGGGGGGGGTTTCAACCCCAAGGTGCCCTCATACTCCCCACTGCTCCCTGAGGCGAAGCTTCCCTAAGATAGGTTCGGTTCTCCCAAAAAGGTCCATGTATACCCTAAACCCTAAACCCTAAACCCTAAACCCTAAACCCTAAACCTACATGTGAAAGGCTGCAGAGCTACTGCAGAGCTGCTCAGTGCTGGGGGTTTGTTGTGCAAGCAAGCGTGGCTGTCATCTGCATGAGTGCGCGAAGTTTATGCGATGTTTAGCTGGTCTGTCGACTTTTCAGAAGAATCCAATATCCTAAGCTCCCTGCTGCAAAGAGGTTCCTACATAGTGAGCCCAGGGCCCAAGAATGTTTTTTTTCGTTGTTTGCTGGAGGTACGTGGACCTTTGGGGGTTGTCCTTGGTGGCCCAGCAAGATAACTGACAATAATCAGAACCTCAAAGCAACTCTTTTTGCTAAACCCCCTAGACCCCTAAACCCCCGAAACCCCGCTAAACCCCCTAAATCCCCCCAAACCCCCCCTAAACACCCTGAACCCCCTCAACCCCCAACCCCCGTCGAGACACGGCCCTGGCGGCCCTGGCGGCCCAGGCGGCCCTGGCGGCTGCGAAGCTCGTGCCAAAGATGCCGCCTTTGCAACGGCCAGCGGACGGTGTGGGTTTTGGGGGTTATTATAGGGCTTAGTAACCCTAAACCCCAAACCCCAAACCCCAAACCCTAAACCCCAAACCCCAAACCTTGCAAGTGTTAGGGTTTAGTAGATCTCGAGATGAGGGTGGTTCGGGTTCCCGGGAGCCTTTGAAGGAAAGGCAGGCTCGCTAACAGTTTGAAGACGCGAGGAGCGGTGTGCTTGCAGCAAGGCATAAGTCTATGTGAGGGAAGGGTTTAGGGTTTAGGGGGTTTAGGGGGTTTAGGGGGTTTAGGGGGTTTAGGGGGTTTAGGGGGTTTAGGGGGTTTGGCGTTTAGGGGGTTTGAGGGGTTTAGGGGGTTTGGGGGGTTTAGGTGGTTTAGGGAAGTCGGCAGTTCTCTCGGACCTCTGAGTTAGGGAATCTACCATGCAGGGATCCCCTGTTAAGAATTGAAGGTCTATTCCGTCATTGAGGACTATCCCTCAACCCTAAACCATAAACCCTCCGTCAAGGCCTTGGGGTTCTATTGGTTTGCGGCACAGGGTCTTCAGGTTTAGGGTCTGGGGCCAAGGGTGTAGGCTACGGGCGGGTCAGGGTCCCATGGTCTTGGGGCTCAGGCTTTAGCAGTTTAGGGTTTAGGGTTTAGAGTGTCTGTTACGTTCTGGGTTGCTCGCTGGGCTCCGGGGCCTCACCTCATTCTATCTAACCGGCCCCTCTGTCCGGGTCGCTCGCAACCTTAGAAGATGAAATCGCGGAATCAAATCGCTGCGATTTAAACACGCAGGCCCAAATCGCTTCTTATTTGGTCGTATTCAACCGTTGGAAACGCAAATCGCGCGATTCGGGTTTCCAATGCCAAATCGCAGCTTGTGCTGCTTTCAAGCAGCACTCGTGAAAAGTGGGTTCAATGATTTTTGCGGGTTTGGGAAAAATCATTTAGCCAGCTTGGGCCCAAGGACTTTGTCACTATTTCAGAAGTTCAAGTTCAGGGGCGCTTTTAGGAAGCCTTGAATAACCGGAAACTCAGATTCAGAGAGGTGCTGGAAAGCCTTCAGTTGTTTGGAAATTCAGTTTACGGAGCCATTCGAAGGCCCTCATTGGTCTCGAAACTCGCACGTAGCGAAGTACAGATTTTCTTTCATGTATATTTGAGTAAGAGTTTAGAGTTTAGGGCTTAAGCTAAACACCCTCTCGCCCAACCCAAACTAGACTTTTCAATGTATGAAACAATCAGGTTGAGGATTTTATCCAGAAAAGTACCATGTTCAACGACTTACTTCCGAGAGCACTGTGTGTTTTTTTGGTTTGTACCGAATCTGGTACTTCTGATGTGGGGGTGGGGTGGGGGGGGGTTGAGCACGAAATGATTTTTGCAGGCCCTGGCAAAAATCATTTCTGATGTTTTCCCTTCAAGGTGGTCCTTCTGAAGGGGGGGGGGGGGTCGAGCACCAAATAACCCTCAACCCTGAACCCTCAACCCTCCACCCTCGACCCTCGACCCTCAACCTTCAACCCTCAATCCTAAACTCTAAACCCTAAACCCTAAACCCTCAACCTTAAACCGGAGTCGAGGGACCCATTCAAATCGCGCGATTCGGGCTTTCCCCAAACGCGGCGATTTCAAAACGCTGCGATTCTAACATCTAAGCTCGCAACGTCGCGCGGCGGTAAGCCCACCCCAAGCCCCTGTATGTTTATTTTTAGGGTTTAGTTCCTAAAGTCTGGTTTTGTGTTTTCCAGAGGGGGCATGCTGTGCCCCTGCGCACACTGTTTCAGCACCGTCCCGATCTGAGCCTCGCGGGGGCAGGGCTGCAAAGAGATGAAGTTGTGGCAAACGCTGCCCGAATGTTTTGGCTCTCCCTTGACCAAGACTATAGGCTGTGAAAGGTCGGGGGGGGTAGCTCTTCATCATCAAAATCGGGACGGGCTTTGTTTGAAGGCGTCTGCCATCCCTCGTCTGCCGTCACGGAAGGTGTCTGGCATGTGTCTCACAGATTGGTTTGGGTTACCGTTGGGGTACCATTGCCCCTCGACCGGGCCAGCGTCCCGACGTACTTATTTGAGGGCCTCGTCTGCGATCGATCCTCGTTTGCCAGCACTGAAACCGTCGACACAAAGCAGTTTGGGTGTCCGAAGGGGTACCGCTGCCCCTCGACCGGGCCAACGTCCCGACACGACTCTTTCTTGACCCAAACTAAGCTGTGAAAAGGTCGTGGGGGCTCAGAATAAGCTGTTGGAGGCTGCCAAAGCTCCTGCCAAAGCTCCTGAAAGCGAAGCTTTCGAAGCTTTTGGAGGCTGCCAAAGCTCCTGAAGCGAAGCTTTCGAAGCCCCTGAAAAGGGGCCAGGGCCTCCCACGCAGATTTCAAAAATCCAAATGGAGAGGCCTCCTGGGTCCCCCCATTTGGGGGCTTTGAGAAGCTTCCCTGTGAACTAAAAAGAATTTTTTGCAGGCAAATTTTCCCTTTCAGAAATGGTCTCATTCAGAAATGGTCTGGGAGAAGCATAGAAAGGCTCAGAAAATGGTCTGGGAAATGCTCTAAAAGCTCAAAAAGGCCCAGAAATGGTCTGGGCCCGAAAAAGCCAGAAATGGTCTGGGAGGAACCCAAGCTCAGAAATGGTCTGGGGAGAAGCCCAAAAAAAGCTCAGGTTTGGGAGAAACCAATCTGGGAGAAACCAAAAAAAGGCTTAAAAAAGCTCAAAGAATGGTCTGGGAGAAGCCCAAAAAAGGTGGTCTGGGAGGAGCCCAGAAAAGTTCAGAATGGTCTTGGGGGCGGGGGGGGGGGGAGGGTGCACTGGCAAAATGTCTTGGGTGACGGGTCTTTACCTTTGACACTGAAAGGCTCGACCGCCTTGACGGCCAGTGCGGGCCTTAGAGCTTGCCTTAGAGCGTCCAGCAGCCCCAGCTTTACCTGGTTCATAGCTGGGATAGAAATAAAATTTTAAAACTTTATTCCTTATTGAGTTTAAGTACCCTTAAAAATGTAAAATGTTACCCCACTATGATAAAGTTACCTGGGCTGCACGTTCAGTGCTCTCAGGTCGCTCGCGAAGAGCTTCGGGCTCAAGTGTTGGTAGCGAGCCCTCAGCAAAGACTTTAGGGTTTAGGGTTTAGGGTTTAGGGTTTGGCGTTGGGCCCTTGAGGTGCATGAATTCGCGATTAGTGCCCTCAGAATTGTTTTTTGCTGTCGATCTCGCCGAGATAGAAGAACTATGTGCAAATAGTTACGATGCAGGGTGGTTAATAAACCCTAAACCCTAAACCCTAAACCCCTAAATAACCCCTAAACCCTACTGTTCGTGTAAGTAGGGCTATTTAAGTGGGCATAGATCGGAAGGGGCAGCCTGCTCTGTGGGCTTGAGCAACATCCTTGGGGGGGCCCTATTGGGAAAGAAAAATAGGACCCTTTTAGCTTAGGGTCTAGGGTTCAGGGTTTTTAAGGTTTAGGGTTTAGGTGTGGTTTTGGGTTTAGGTTTAGGGTTTATCAATGCCGCTGGTAAACCTACATGAAACCCTAGACCTTGGACCCTGAACCTTCACCACGCCTTTCCCCCAAAAAAACCCAAACCCTAAACCCCAAACCCCAAACCCTAAACCCCAAACCCCTAACCCCTAAACCCCTTTACCAAGCCTGCAAAAAGCGATCCGCAGCCTGCCTGCAACTGCTCGCTGGCCGGCAAGCCATTCCAAACAGGACCCCCTGCATCCCGTGGCGCCTGCTGGGTTTAGGGTTGAGGGTTTAGGGTTTAGGGTTTAGCGCCAGGCCGAAGGCGAGTGGGGAGTGGGGAGACCTAGGGTTATGGACTCCTGTGCCGCAACCACGCACCGACCCCTAAGCTCCCAGTTGCAGATTTATTGGGTCATAAGGTTTATGGTTTAGGGTTAGGACCCTATATAGTACGTCCTCGAGACTTTAGGGTAATCAGGACTGTTGGAGCCCAAGGCAATTCTGCTGGGTACTTTGGAGGTCCAGTTGCTGTCTACGGTCTGGCTTAGAGCTCCAAAGTCCGTCTCAGAGCAGAGGGGTTGACTAGCTTGTGCTTGTTCAGCTATAACCCTTTTTGCAGGGCTTAGGGTTTAGGGTTTAGGGTATAGGGTATAGGGTATAGGGTATAGGGTTTAGGGTTTACACCTTTAGGGCTTAAGGTTTAGGGTGCGGGTTTGGAGTTTCGAAGGCTTCGGGTTTTGTCATCCCAATGGCCCAGTGACAATCATGCCCCTGAACCCCCCTAAGAACCGGGCACGGGTTTAGGGTCTTGGTAGGCCAGTAACCATATTGTAGTTGGGGTGCCCGTTTTGGTGGTTGGTTTTTACTTCATGAGGGAACCTTGAACCCCCCAAAGGGGGCATATGGGTACCACTGAGCTACATGGGGTATAAGGGTCTAAGGGTGGTTACATGGGCCCTAGGTTTTAGGGTTTGGGGTTTAGGGTTTAGGGTTTAGGGTTTAATCAATGTCGTCCCCAATCTCCTCTAACGCGTTTCTGATGTCTGGGCCCCTAAGCTAACTTGTATAGGGTATATAAGGGGTATAGGGGTACACTTTTTAGGGCCCATACTAAGGGGCCATGTAACCCTAAACCCTAACCCTAAGAGTTAAAAGGGGGGGGGGGGGAGGTGTTGGGTGTGCACAGCCTTGCCTGCTCTCTCTCGCCGACCGCCTCGCGGGACCCCGAGACGCATTTTTGTTTTGAAGGTGTGTGAGTTTTTGAAGAAGGTCTGCAGTGGAAAATGTACTTCAGTAGCTTTGGAAGGCTTCGGCAAGCTGGGACAGGGGATCAGAGGTACCTAGATGCCTATTCAATACCAGGGGCCCGCGCTTTTGGTGTTTACACCTGCGCAGTCCTGTGAATGTAGACCCTAAACCCCTAAACCCCTAACCCCAAAACCCCAAAACCCCTAAACCCTAAACCCCTAAATCCCTAACCCCTAAACCCTAAACTACACCGGGAGCCCCACCCTCCGATCGCCTGCAGCAAACGCTGCAAGGGACCGAAAGGAGTACTTCTGAATGTGCAGAGACTGGCTACTTTGTGCAGCTGTTATATGCTAACACCGGGATTACATGAGGATGATGTTTCTACGCATCAAGGAGTTGGAACCCCCAACAGGGGGGGATATGTATGTACCCTTCATAGCCCCAAATGTAGTACACTTCCTTCCATAAGGACAGCGCTGTTCAGCACATGGCTAGCAAAGCAATCTTGCATCCCTTACAGGCAAAGGCCAAAAACACCCGCAACACACGCACAAAATCCCTAAAGCTCAGCCCAATGATTCCACGCCTGAGTTTCATGACCCCTGAGGGCGCGAAAGAAACCTCAAACCCGAAACTGAATGCCGGGAGCCCCCCCCCCCCCACCCCCTCCCGCCTCTGAGGACCTCGCCGGCTCTGAGCCGGCTATGGTGCTCGAAGCCCTTACCAAGCTCCAGGTTGAGCTTGGGGTTCGGGGTTCGGGGTTCGGGGTTCGGGGTTTGGCGGTTATGTCTATTTTCCCTATACCGCCCTTACCCTAAACCCTGAAAGGCCCTTCCAAACCCCCAACCCTAAAGATCAACACCCCTAACCCCCTGCAACCCTTACTTGGAAGCTAGACGTCGGATTAGAAGTACCCGAAAGGCCCTAAACGGGGTTATAAGTATGGTTACCATACTACTAGCTAACCCTAGACTTATAACTACCCATGAACCTCCAAGTGGCTTCTATCAAGCTTGGGAGCCCAGTACCCATTATATACTAAAGGCATTTTTGGGCTGGCTACTTTACAAGGGAACCTTGAACCCCCAAAAGGCGACAAGGCTAGACTCTAAACCGTAAAACCTAAACCCTTTTCCAAGAGACTTCGCCCGCCTCGATAACACCTAAACCCTAAACCCTAAACCCTAAACCCTAAACCCTAAACCCTAAACCCTAAACCCTAAACCCTAAACCCTGAACCCTAAACCCTAAACCCTAAACCCTAAACCCTAAACCCTAAACCCTAAACCCTAAACCCTAAGCAAGCCAAACGCGACCCAAGGCATCTTCTCGGGCCGAGCATCTTGGCCGGGGCTGTGGGGGCCGGGGCCTCGCGAGTGTGGGGTTTAGGGTTTAGGGTTTAGGGTTTAGGTTTTTTTGGGTTTAGGGTTTTTTGGGTTTTGGGTTTAGGGTTTAGGGTTTAGGGCCTAGGGTTTAGGGTTTAGGGTTTAGGGTTTAGGGTTTAGGGTTCAGGGCAATTGTTCCCAAGGGGTTGCACAAGCCTTTTCCTGCGGCACCTGATGGCTTTACACTTCGCACTTAATCGTTGTTCGCCACTTCTATGAGTTGCTTCAGAACCAGGATGGGCTGTTAGGCCTTAAAATCCTGATGATGAACCCTATAAAGGGCCTTTTTAAGGGATTATAGGGTGTAATCGCCCATCCTGGGAACCCCCCAAAAATCTCAAAGATAGGAATCCCTATGTAAGGAAGGGTCTTTTGTTCTTTGTGGGGGTGAAGGGGCTTCTGAAGCAAACAGTAAGTCTTTGTTGCGGCTCGTCTGTGTTTTTTTTCTTTTTTTTTTTTTTCCGAGCTCCCTCGCGAAACTGAGGGCCTGAAAATAAACCCTAAACCCTAAACCCTAAACCTCAAATCCTAGGGAAGGCCTCGGCTGGGAAACGAGACATGGTCTCAAGGTGCGACAGGGACTTCCTGAGCCCTCGACCCCTAACCCCAAACCCCAAAAACCCTTAAACCCTTAAACCCTAAAACCCAAAAACCCTTAAACCCTAAACCCTGAACCCCAAAAACCCTTAAACCCTAAACCCTAAACCCTAAACCCCAAGACGATGTCTGGAGCAGCTCAGGTACCACAACTGCGTCGGCAGACGTCCTTCGTCCTTCTACGAAGCCCATGAACCCAAGGAGCCCAATACTTGGTTGAGGGTGTAGCGTTTAGGGTTTAGGGTAGTTACAAGTAGGATGATGAGAACCCTACTTAGGGTTAAGTTATAAGTATAGCTACCCTGCTTATAACCCTACCTATAACTACCCATGAACCTCCAAGTACCCTCCACGGTCGATAGAGAACTTCAGAGCATGCCCAGTTGGGATGTTCCCCAATATTATTGTAAATATGAGCCCTACTCAGGACTGCTAGTATAAGGGGGGACATCCCGATGCCCAGACTTGCCGGGAAAGAGCGGAGCTGGGCTCTGGGTAGAACATGCTTTATTTTCTAGGCGTCCTTGCTGACCAACATGCATGCCACCCATTCATCCCTTTTTGACCACAGCGTGCCAGCAGAACGACGTGCTGTAGAGTTTAGCCCTATGCCGAAGCCTCAGCCTGGATTTTAAGGCTCTTACTTAAAATGAAGGATACTAGATAATCGCATGTATAATACCAGCAGCAACGAGGAAATGTTTCTTGATCATGATACTAGCTTTACATAAGAACACTGTTTATAATGAAAGCAACCTTACTTCTATGTTGAATACTGTAATCATTTTCGTAATATGTTGATAGATTTACATCACACACAAAGGAGAAGCCTTGCCTAAACCCTAAACCCTAAACCCTAAACCCTAAACCCTAAACCCTAAACCCTAAACCCTAAACCCTAAACCCTAAACCCTAAACCCTAAACCCTACTTGTCCGGATGTTTGAGGGGAGCTGGAGGTTGCCAATCTTTAGGGCCAGGAGGCTCGACATGACCAAGTTTGGCCGGCTTTTTTTGCAGCGACATGCGGTCTAAGCAGCTGTGAGGGTTTAGGGTTTAGGGTTTAGGGTTTAGGGTTTAGGGTGAGACCTTTAGATGTGCTGCACGCCCTCCCGCTGAGGTGGCACGGAACTGCTGCCGCCACCACTGTCAGCACCAACATCAAGGCCCCAGGTCACGACGGATCCGTCACGCAGGACTGCGGCAAAAGCACCTTGAGAAGCTTGGATGTGTTGCACGCCCTTCAGCTGAGCTTGCACAGCAGTGCTGTTGGCCCCGCCGCCCCCATAATTCGAACTACCCCAGGTCACGACAGATCCGTCACCAAGGATTGCGGCAAATGCAGGTCCAGAAGCTTGGATGTGCTGCACACCTTTCAGCTGAGCTTGCACTGAACGGCTGTCGCCACCTGCAACAGCAAGGCCCCAGGTCACCACAGATCCGTCACCGTGGACTGCGGCAAAAGCATTTTCAGAAGCTTGGATGTGTTGCACACCTGTCAGCTGCGCTTGAACCAAAGCGTTGTTGCCCCCAGAAACAGCACGGCCCCAGGTCACGACGGATCCGTCGCCTAGGACTGCGGCAAAAGCATGTCCACAAGCTTGGACGTGTTGCACACCCTTCAGCTGAGCTTGCACAGAACTGCTGACGCCACCTGAACTAGCAAGGCCCCAGGTCACCACAGATCCGTCACCGAGGATTGCGGCAAAAGCATGTCGAGAAGCCTGGATTTGCTGCACACCCTTCAGCTGAGCTTGCACTGAGCGGCTGTCACCACCTGCAACAGCAAGGCCCCAAGTCACCACAGATCCGTCACCGAGAATGGCGGCAAAAGCATGTTCAGAAGCTTGGATGTGCTGCACGTCCTTCAGCCGAGCTTGCGCTAAACTGCTCTTCCCACCAGAATTAACATCGCCCCATGTAACGACACGTCCATCACTGAGGATCGCAGCGAAAGCGGCGCCAGAAGCTTGAATGTGCTGCACACCCTTCAGCTGAGCTTGCACTGAGCTGCTGTCCCCGCCAGAATCAGCATCGCCCCAGGTCACAACAGATCCGTCCCCGAGGATTGCAGCAAAAGCAGCGCCCGAAGCTTGAATGTGCTGCACGCCCCTCAGCTGACCTTGCACAGAACTGCTGTCGCCACCAAATTCAGCATCGCCCCAGGTCACCACAGATCCGTCCCCGAGGATTGCGGCAAAAGCATGTTCAGAAGCCTGGATCTTCTCCACGCCCTTCAACTGAGCTTGCACCGACCTGCTGTCACCACCAGAACGAGCGGGACCCCAAGTCACGACGGATCCGTCTCCGAGGATGGCAGCAAAGGCACCCTCGCTCTCATTTCCAATTTCAGTGCATTTTCTCCACTTCGGTGCTGCGACTTGGGGCAGCCGAATTTGCAGACATAGCGCATCGCCACTCTGCACACGTGCCCGCTGAAGCGTCAGTCCTGCATCCAGTACGTGGCCATCAGCACTCAACAGCCGCCCTTTGCCAACAGCCAAAGCTCTCTGAGCTCTTTGGGTCAATTTTTCCACAGATGCATCTTCCTGAATCTCAAGAGAAACACTTTTGCCACTGAGCAGATACACATCAACCGAAATTGCCATGGCAGGAATGCCCCTTCACTCCTGATACCCAACGCCCAACGGAAGCTTCGACATGCACCGATATCAACACTCCATAGACCCTAAGAGCCGCTGGTTTTGCCTTCAGAAACCAAACGCCTTATCTTTGTGCAGTGTAAGTATGGAACCTACCGAAGGGGCTTCGTAACCATAACCCAGGACTTTCGTGAACCCTCGACGACCCCAAACCCTAAACTCTAAACCTTAGACCCTAAACCCCTGGCTCACTTGGCGGAGTTTCTGGCTGCGGGTTTTTTTGTTGGTTTAGGGTTGAGAGCAGCTAGGGTCGGCCAAAGGCATGGGATGGAAACCCACAAGAAACCTGGAGCCCACCATGATTCCATGGGTTGGGGGTTGGGGGTTGGGGGTTGGGGGTTGGGGGTTGGGGGTTGGGGTTTGGGGTTTGGGGTTTGGGGTTTAGGGTTTAGGGTTTAGGGTTTGGGGTGTCGAGTAGGGTGTAGAATGGGGGGGCTTAGGCACTGTCATCTGCTCAGCCAAGGCATCAAGCCAGCATCAACCCCAACCCTAACCCCACAACACATCGACGGCTTAGGGTTTAGGGTTTAGGGTTTAGGGTTTCGGGTTTCGGGTTTCGGGTTTAGGGTTTAGTGTTTAGGGTTTAGGGTCTTCGAGGCCCGGGATACCCACAATCTGCTCTTAAACTTTACGACTAATTAGAAGCCGAGAATAACCCGGGTTTAGGGTTTAGGCCAAGAACCTGGTCTGTGTGCAGGTTACCCTTTGCTTCCAGGGACCTAAAGATTGTGTCCATGAAGGTTCTAATAACCTGAATATTAGGTCTCTGGAAGTATAGAGTTAACTACAGTAACTACAGTTCTGCAGGTGAGAAGCACACTTCAAGTACCGTGCAAATGAGTGAGCAGTGTGAGCACAGAAGTCTCATGTTGTGCGGCCCCATTTATTCAGGACCTTTTCTGGGCCGCTATTGCAACATGTAATTAAGCCACTCCGAAAAAGCCATTTCATGATTTGCAAGGGTTCTTTGGGGGGTCTTTCATTAGTGGGCGTACGCCCGCAAGTGAGCAGGTATCCTGTAAACCCTAAGCCGTCAACCCTCAACCTAAACCCTAAACCCTGAACCCTGAACCCTAAACCCTAAACCCTAAACCCTAAACCCTAAACCCTGAACCCTGAACCCTAAACCCTAAACCCTAAACCCTAAACCCTAAACCCTAAACCCTGAACCATCCACCAGGCCCCGCGCGCCTTTACCGCCTTCTCTGCCTCCTCGGCACTCAAGGAGACACGCCACCTAGCCCAGTTCGGCAGCGATATGTCTAGGGCTTGGAGGGCTTCGGGCTTACCTTAAGATCCCAAACGCCTACCCTTCTTTTTTCTCGTCGGTTTTTCCAAAGAATTCCATAAACGGTCTTTAAAGTACTATGACCCACAAAAAGCAGGCTTTGGATTCTGAATTAAGGCGGCCCGTTCTCAAAAATGATGGTCCCTTTTTGGGTACCCTAATGAAGAGGGGCCTGCCTTCTAGTAAGGGCCCCAAAAAAGGGACCCTGTTTCGAGAGGCTGCCAGGGTTTAGGGTTTAGGGTTTAGGGTTTAGGGTTTAGGGTTTAGGGTTGAGGGTTTAGGGTTTAGGGTTTAGGGTTTAGGGTGTCCCACTCTAGAAGGGCTACTTACTGGGAGCTACCTGAGCCCTAAACCTCAAGAGCGAATAGGTTGAAGGGGGTGAGTTGGGCTGCCCAACAAAACCTCCCAAAACCTGAGCCCCAAAGCCTAATTAAACCCCCTAAACCCTAAACCCTAAACCCCTAAACCCTAAACCCTCCTAGAGGTTGGAAAGCTCCAAACACTTTAAGCCCACCGAATTGGAGGTTCACGGGTCACTAGAATTAGGATTACAAGTACACCAAAATAGGAGTATAATGGGATGTTCCCCCAGTACTAACAGTCCTTGACAGGGATTATAGTGCCCCCCCCTCTAATCCCAAGTAAGGGCTGTTAGTATCAGGGGGAGCGTCCCAAAGTATAGGCAGACTTACCAGACTTACTTGGTAGCCCAGTAACCATATTATAGGAAAGGCGCCCCTTTTTGGGTTGGTTGCTTGATAAGGGAACATTGAATCCAAGAAAGGGAAAAAGGGTACCATTGGGCTACCAACCCGAAACCCTAAACCCTAGTCCTAAACCCTAAACCCTAAACCCTAAACCCTAAACCCTAAACCCTAAACCCTAAACCCTAAACCCTAAACCCTAAACCCTACTTGTAACTACCCATGAACCTCCAAGGATGGAACAACCTAGACGAGGCGCTGGCTCTCTACACCATGCAGCCCTGAACCCTACAAGCAAAAAGGGTTTAGGGTTTAGGGTGAAGTTGAGTTCAAGGTCCAAGGCAAAGTGAGTTGATGTCTCTCAGAAGGCGCTTGAGCCAAACAAGCACACCCCCCCCCCCCCCTCCCGCCGGCCTACCCTGAACCTCAAGCCCTAAGCCTAAGCCGTAAGCCCGAAACCTCGAGTTTGTGAAGGCTGGTTTAGGGTTTAGGGTTTAGGGTTTAGGTTCTGTACCCTTTTGGGCATTTTCACAGATTGTCAAAGGCTTCTATCGGGCTCTACAGGCTTTTTTATTGAGGGTTTCGGCGTGGATTCTTGACAAGGTCTTGCAAGACTTGGGGCTTCATGGCCCAAGTAGGGTTTAGGGTTTAGGGTTTAGGGTTTAGGGTTTAGGGTTTAGGGTTTAGGGTTTAGGGTTTAGGGTTTAGGGTTTAGGGTAGCTACAGAAGATGACGGGCTCTGAAGTTCACCTTGCTTTATAAGCACTCAGAGGCACCTAATGGGCTCGCGCGGCCCGGAACGCCACTGCTGCGCCTTTCAAGGGACGAAAGGAGTGACCGTTTAGGTTTAGGGTTTAGGGTTTAGGGTTTAGGGTTTAGGGTTTAGGGTT
The DNA here is from genome assembly GCA_905221605.1 of Symbiodinium natans. Lineage (NCBI taxonomy): Eukaryota > Dinophyceae > Suessiales > Symbiodiniaceae > Symbiodinium > Symbiodinium natans. The sequence continues at coordinate 372,653 of CAJNDS010002568.1, forward strand.
TAGGGTTTAGGGTTTAGGGTTTAGGGTTTAGGGTTTAGGGTTTAGGTCCCCTACGAGGAACCTTAGGGGGGTTGCTAAAGGGGGCTAGTTTTTAGGGGCTGCCTAGAGGTATACGGTGTGTACACAGAGGGGGTTTTTCTTCGGGGGATAAGATTCAGCGTCCCTTCTTGGGGTCCCTCCTTCGAGCCCTTAATACATGGGGTGTTTTCGAGCTCCAGAGACTAGGTTGCCCAGTAACCTAGGATTAAAAAGGGTGCCCTTTTTTGCTTAAAGGGGTTTATAGGGGAACCTAGAGCCCCCAAAAAGGGAATAAGGGCACTACTGGGCATCCTAGGAAAACTTTGCAAGGATCGATCGGGTCCACGGCAGACGCCTTGATAGGGACTCAAGTAGCCTGGCGTATGAGATCCCAGCTTGAGGCTTTAGGGTTTACGGTTTAGGGTTTAGGGTTTGAGAATTCGCTTGGTCTCAGGTCCCACAAACAATGACCAGCTGATTCGACCCAACACACGCCTATGAAGCCCTCATCCCCGAATGAAAGCCCCCTTGCACTCCCAACCCAGTCATACCAGCGCTGACCCACTAGTTCGCCACAAGGCTGCCTATTGTGCCTGTATGTCGGTTCTCTAGTTCACCTATAATGGGTTAGAAGTACCCATGAACCTCAAACCCAAAACCCCTTTAATGGGTTAGAAGCAGCCGTGAACCTCAGAGTAACTCCAGTATACCTGATCTGAGCCACCCTTTTCTGAGGACCAAAGGAACCCCAAAATTATAAACCCATTAAGGAATACACCGTAATTTATACAGGGATCCTTAATACGAGTTAAGGTATATTCCTTGATTAAGGGGGGCTTGGGCTCTTTGGGTAAACCCTTTTTTGGCCTCCTTTGGTCCCCCCATGTTGGGCCTGAACCCTAAACCCCTAACCCCTAAACCCCTAAACCCCTAAACCCCTAAACCCCTAAACCCTAAACCCCTCAACCCCTACACCCCTAAACCCCTAAACCCCTAAACCCCTAAACCCCTAAACCCCCTAAACCCCTAAACTCCTAAACCCCTAATCCTCGGAAGGGAAGCGCGCCTCCTGCGGCACGCGGGTCCGCACATCTCGCTGATTAATCAGGTAGGCCACCTCCGCAGACATTAGGGTATAGGGTTGAGGGTTTAGGGTTTACGGTTTAACTTGCGGGTCCTTCGTCGGGAATGGGGGGGAAGTAGGTACCCTAAACCCCAAACTTTGACACCCTGAACCCTAAACCCTCAACCCTAAATCCCCAAACCCCTAAACCCTAACCTTAAACCCTAACACTTGGCCCTTGGATCTAGGGTTTATAAACGGGTATAAGGAGGGAGAAAGGTTTCTCCTTTAGTCCCTTGAGTTTAGGGTTCAGGATGTGTAGGGTTTCGGGTCTGTTGGAAGCCTGATTCTGTCTGACCGCTAGAAGATGCGGTCCGAGTGGCGTCTGAGCCATAAAGCCCTCAAACCTCTGAATCCCTTTCCCCAAGACCTAAGCCCTAAGCCCTAAACCCTAAACCCTAAACTCTGCAGCCCGGAACAGGGCCCTTCAAGGCACCGGGAACCGAGTGCGCCCCTTTTTTACGGCATCCCATACACGCCCAACCCCTTTGCTCACTCAAGGGACCCTTATAAGGGACCTTAGGGGTGATTCGGGGGTATATTAGGGACTATCTAGGGTATAGATAGGGGTTACGTGGGGGAAGAAGATCCAGGGCCCCTGTGATCATCACATAACCGAATATCGCCCTGCAAGAAACCCTGGAACAAAGCCTAAGTTCACCCTAAACCCTAAACCCTAAACCCTAAACCCTAAACCCTAAACCCTAAACCCTAAACCCTAAACCCTAAACCCTAAACTTCAAGCCGCGAGTTCCCTCAAAACCCTCAAGCCCCAAACCTTCATTTCCCCAAGAATCCCCCCAAAAAACCGCTCAAACCACACTTTTCACCCAAAACCCCTAAACCCTACCAAAAAAATGCTTCCCGGCCCAGGGCGCCTGCGCCAGTGGACAAGGCCTAGACGGCACCACAAGACCCATACACATTAAGGGTTTAGGGTTTGGGGTTTGGGGTTTGGGGTTACGGTTTGGGGTTTAGGGCTTCGGGTTAAGGGGTCGTGTTTGGGGTTTAGGGTTTCGGGTTTAGGGTTACAGAATATACTTGGGAACCAAACCTAATCGATGGGAACTCCTTTAAGGCCCAAGTTTTCTACTGTGCCCTGTGCCCGTACCTGGGCCCTTATGCGCATTGGCCATTTCAACGTTTCTTGGGGCTCTCTGACCTTCAAAAGTGGCAAGCAATAGCCCCAAGCGGCGTTCCTAAATTTGACGGGGGCGATGTTAGGGTTTAGGGTTTAGGGTTTAGGGTTTAGGGTTTAGGGTTTAGGGTTTAGGGTTTAGGGTTTAGGGGATTTTCAAGGTTTAAGGTCTATGTCGAGGGGCTTGTAAGAGGTTTATTGCTGGGCTTCTAGGGCATATATGGGCTTTCCTGGTGGTTTGGGGCTTTGCGGCGGGTGGATTTAGGGCTTTAAGGTTTAGGGCCTACCTAAACCCTAAACCCTAAACCCAAAACCCCGAACCCTGAACCCCTTTAGGGCTTTAGGGTTTGTTGGCACAGGTTTCAGGGTTTAGGAATCTCAGAGGGCACCGGGTTCGGGTTCAGAGTTTATGGGTTTAGGGTTGAGGGTTTCAGGTATAGGGTTTCGTCCAAAAACCGCCGGGCTTATTGAAATTGTTCAGGGTTCAGGTCAGGGGAAGTTTTCGAGGAAAGTTTGAAGGAATTTCAAGGAGTTTCGAGGAGTTTCATTCTTTGACTTTTGAATGATTTCAAGCTGCAGGAGCTTGAGGGTGTAGCGTTTGGGGGGTCTAGGGTTTGGGGGGTTTAGGGTTGGGCTTACACATATTGGGAGTCGGGGTACGCTTGTTTGGGGGGTCCTATAAGGGTTGAGCTTAGAGTTTTATTCAGGGTTTAGGGCTTAGGGCTCGTGGACCCTCAGCCCTAAACGCTCAAAAAGGGCACACGCTTTGTGGGGCTTTGGTACTTCAAGGGTTCTTGCCTAAAAGCAGCCGAACCCTCAGATCTTCCAACGACCCTAAACGCGAAGCCCTACACAATGTTGCTCAGATGTCAGAGACAGCGCCCGAGTAAGCCATGAAACAGGATTTTTGTCTCTGCATATGGGTCTGAAGTCTTAAGAAGTATTGACCCAGGGTTGAGGATTCTGGTTTCAGTACTATGTTTAGGGGATATCCGTATCCGAACATGAGGTGTCCCCTTTGGTGGCGCTTTAAGGAGATTTGAAACGAATACTTGAGCGATACAGGGGTAACCCTAAACCCTAAACCGTAAACCCTAAACCCTAAACCCTAAACCCTTTACCAACTAGATATTTCCATAATAGGGGTCAGCCAAAGACTGTAAGACCCAGGTCGTTCGCCCGCTTTCCACAGCTCGGAAGGCAAAACCAATTTGGGGCTTTGCGTCCCTCTCCAACTGAAACCACCTCACTATTAGAGGAATCGTCGAAGCCTGGGTACCCCCCCGCCCCCCCCACTCCAAAACTCTAAATCAGGGCTTTGTGAAGGAAGCCCCTCAACCCGTGGACGGAAGAAACAAGTTTGGGAAGCCAGCAATTGACTTGAGTTTTTGCCTGGCCTAAACCCTAAACCCTAAACCCTAAACCCTAAACCCTAAACCCTAAACCCTAAACCCTAAACCCTAAACCCTAAACCCCAAGCCCCTAACCCTAAACCCTAAACCCTAACCCTAAACCCTAAACCCCAAACCCTAAACCCTAAACCCTACCCAGCAAGTCTCAGAGCAAAAGGTCTGGGCGCCGCGCTCCGCCGCCTGGATGGCTTTGGGCACGCTGCACAAGCTCAGCATCTCACCTCCAGAGCAGCGAGGGGTGTAGGGTTTAGGGTTTAGAAGAATCTTGAACAAAATTCTGAAATTTGATCCTCTCAAACCCCAATAAGGTATTACGCAAAAAAAGGGGGCCCTCATGTACAGTGTGAGGTCTCTATTTTGTCGACAGGCACTGCAGCCAGGTACAGTTTGGGCACTGGCGGCCTCCCCATCGAAGGAGTGAGGATGTCTGAGGCACCGAGAGAAAACACTACTTGCCACACACCCTAAACCCAAAACCCAAAACCCTAAACCCTAAGCCCTAAGCCCTGAGCCCTAAGCCCTATGCTCTAAGTCCTAAGCCCCGGTTCCAGGTCCCGGATCCACCTCCTGGTCGCGTCTTCCGGATCTTTGCCAGACTCAGATGGGAAGTGCTTTGAATCCCATCTAGAGAGCGGGTTAGGGTTTAGGGTTTCGGGTTTAGGGTTTACTTAATCCCTGTTCCCCTAGGAAGAAAAAAGGATCCTTTTTGTTTATATATAAGAAAGCCCATAACCCAAAAAGCAAAAAGGATCCCTAACACTGATCTAGTTTAGGGTTTAGGGGTTTAGCGGAGTATGAATACCTTTCCCTGGATCCTCATACTGCTGAGCTGCACCGGTTTCGACTCTGACTTGGGATTTGTGGTTCATCGAATTCACCTGGGTGATCTCCTGCTCTAGATGGTAAGCGACTTTCTGTGCGTCCCCTGCAACTGTGGACATTCACTGCGACATGCACAGGATCAGCTTGATTCGTAACCCTAAACCCTAAACCCTAAACCCTAAACCCTAAACCCTAAACCCTAGACTGCAAAGATGCCAAACAAACTTTGCAACGCAGGCATGTCTTTGTGTGTCTGGGATCTGTGGCATACTTGGAAGCTTCGGGTTCATAGAGTTTAGGGTTTAGGGTTTGGGGTTTAGGGTTGAGGGTTTAGGGTTCAGGCTTTTCAAGTTTCGGGTTCATAGAGTTTAGGGTTTAGGGTCTGGCTGAGGGTTTAGGGTTTGGGGTTTAGGGTTTAGGGTTCAGGCTGCAGGGTTTAGGCACTTGGAGGCTCATGGGTAGCTATGAGTAGGGTAAGATAGGTACCCTAACACAGAGGGTTATACGTTTCGCTACTTATAGCTACCCGTATGAACCTCCAAGTCCGCTTCAGTGGGCTGCAGAAATGCCACTTTAAGACCCCGGTGCGTCGAGGTTGTGTGCTGGGACTGACGTTGAGTAGTGCTGTGCCATCACCCTAAGCCCTAAACCCTAAATCCTAAACCCTCTTCCAGCAACTGACTGAGACTGGGTGCCAGAGGCGATACGTGTCCTCCTCTTAAAGAACCATGAAGAAACATGAATTTTGCACATTCCTTTCAGGCCTGAACTCCAGTAACCTACAAACATGCTGCCTACCCATTCAAACCCTAAACAACCCGAAAGCCCGAACCCCAAAATCCAAAACCCTACTTGGAGGTTCAGGGTACTTAGTAACCCATAAAAAACGTAGTCATAACCCACAAAAAAGCCCCTTAAGTACCCTAATAGGGTACCCGAAACCCTGAACCCTAAACCCTGAACCCTGAACTAAACCCTAAACCCTAAACCCTAAACCCTAAACCCTAAACCCTAAACCCTAAACCCTAAACCCTAAACCCTAAACCCTAATAGGGTATGAACCCTAAACCCTAAACCCTGAACTAAACCCTAAACTAAACCCTAAACCCTACGGCATACCAAGGGTCTGCTCTTCTGCGACTTTGAGAAGCTCATCCGGCTTCTCCTGGTAGCCCTAAACCCTAAACCCTAAACCCTAAACCCGAAACCCTTTGTTTGAACCCGGACTCTTTACGTCAGCTGGCACGATGACAATTGCAACCCGAAACCCAAAACCCAAAAAACCCCCCCCCCCCCCGCCCCCCCTCACCCTCCCCCGATCTCGAGGGTCAAGGGCTTGGGGTTGAGGGTCTAGGGTTTGGGGTTGGGAGTTCTTGTTTTAGGATTTAGGGTTGGTTTGGGATTTAGGATCTTGGGTTTAGGCTTTTTTTTTTGGGGGGGGGGGTTATGGTTTAGGCGGCCTTGCTAGCCATTTAAGCTGGAGCAGTAGCATGGAGATCAGCCTGAGTCCCTGGAAACAACTCTTAAACCAGGCCGAAGAGGCATCTTGGCATTCCAGCAGAGGGTAGCTGGTAGCCCTTAACCCTAAACCCTAAACCCTAAACCCTAAACCCTAAACCAGCATGGGGCTTGGATCCCTAAACCCTAAACCCTATAGGCAGAACTTAAAGTTGAAGCCTGCTTGCCCAAATGCCCTCCCCTAAGCCCCTGCTGGTGAGACCCCTTTTCTTTCCCTAAACCCTAAACCCTAAACCCCTAAACCCCTAAACTAACCCGTAAACCCGTAAACCCCGTAAACCCGTAAACCCCTAAACCCCTAAACTAACCCCGTGAACCCCTAAACCCCTAAACCCTAAACCCTCAACCCCTAAACCCCCCAACCACTAAACCCCTAAACCCTAAACCCCTAAACCCCTAAACCCCTACACCCTAAACCCTAAACCCACAACCACTAAACCCTAAACCCTAAACCCTAAACCCTAAACCCTACACCCCCAACCACTAAGCCCCTAAACCCCTAAACCCCTAAACCCCTAAACCCCTACACCCCTAAACCCTGAACCCTAAACCCTAAACCCCTAACTGCCGCCGTGCATCGACGATGTTCTGCTCGAGCCGAAGCCACAGCGGTTGCCGCGAGCCACTTTTGAGCTCCGCTGGATACACCTGTGAGCCGATTTTGTGTTTGTTAGGGTTTAGGGTTTAGGGTTTAGGGTTTAGGGTTTAGGGTTTAGGGTTTAGGGTTTAGGGTTTAGGGTTTAGGGTTTAGGGTTTAGGGTTTAGGGTTTAGGGTTTAGGGTTTAGGGTTTGGGGGGATTTAGGGTTCAGGGTTCGGGGTGTTTAGGAAAAATCTGCATGTGTATCCCAAAACGACGCCCATCATACACCTCCGAGGGGTGGAGGGGTGGAGGGGTGGAGGGGTGGAGGGGTGGAGGGGCGGAGGCACTGTGTTTTAACTTCACGATTTAAACAGAACTTTTATACTACCTCCATGGCTCCGGGGGCCTGGCCGCCCTCCACACATTTAAACAACTACACCGTGTATATTTTTGAGAACTTTAGTAAAAACAATTTGTTTAATATCCTCTTGGGTTTAGATAAACAAAAATACAAAAATCTCAGAGGAAAATACATTTAGGATTCAGGGTTTAGGGTTTGAAGAGAGTCTACAAAATTAAGGCACTATAGCGACCCTCCGAGGTAGGCGCTGGATTGTGCGCCACCGCTTTCAGGATATCCTTGGCGTGCAAGGATGGACGAGCTTTGGGGATTAGGGTTTAGGGTTTAGGGTTTAGGGTTTAGGGTTTTAGGGCAGTGGGCGGTAGCTATGTCTCTCAGGGCAGTTACATGGTCCCTGATCATATGGGCCTTTAAAAAAGGGACCCCTCCTATACCCCTCATATACCCTAAACCCTAAACCCTAAACCCTAAACCCTAAACCCTAAACCCTTTAGAACCCAAGGGCCCATACTTCAGACCTCTGTAACGAAGGTAAGGCAATGAAACCCGAAACGCTAAACCCGAACGAGTTCCCTAAAACACTAAAACCCTCAAACCCTACAACCCTAAATCCGTAAAACCCGAAAAGCCCTACAACCCTAAAACCCTACAACCTTAAATCCCAACAACCATACAACCCCAAAACCCTACAATCCTAAAACCTTCAGGGGTGAAAGAGTAAGTGTCGCAGGTCCCCTTGCAGCTGTGAGGCCTGCAGAGTGGAACAGCTCACCCCGAAGGGGCAGGCGCGTGCAACAAAACAAAGGGTTTAGGGTTTAGTGGTTAGATAAGGTTTAGCGCTTAGTTTAGGGTTTCAAGCTTAGGGTTTAAAGTTTCGGTTTAGGGATTCTGTTTAGCATTTGAGGTTTGAGAGGCTCTTCTAACAATCGTTGCTATTGTTACTCTTAGGTTTTTGTCTTTCGTCGCAGCGCACGCTTGACATATGGGGGGTTGACCTTTATGATGTGCCTCTCTTGGGCACACAACTTTTCTCCCCAAAACTAGGGCGTAGGCTTTAGGGTTTAGGGTTTAGGGTCTAGGGTTTAGGGCTATACAATTCAGAAACCCTGACTACTAACCCATCGATTCACTCAAGTCTTGAAGCCCAAAGGGTTTAGGGTTTAGGGTTTAGGGGGTTTGGGGTTTAGGGTTTAGGGTTAGGGCAGCTACTGAATGCCCAAATGCCCCGAAGACTCAAGCTCGAATGCTTAAACTTCCCCCTTAAACCCTAAACCTGAAACCCTAAACCCTAAACACTACACCCACTGCAGCTGTGGAACGACGGCTCCTTCCCGAGGGATGAAGTTGTGCGACAAGTGAAGCCTGGGTTCAGTTTAGGGTTTAAGGTTTAGGGTTTAGGGTTTAGGGTTTAGGGTTTAGGGTTTAGGGTTTAGGGTTTAGGGTTTAGGGTTTAGGGTTTAGGGTTTAGGGTTGAGGGTTTCTAGGCTCTAGGGCTTCTACCTTGGACCCTTGAGGTTGTACGCTTGGGTTTTCCGGTCCCTTTTTAAGCATCCCTAAGGGAATATACGGGCCATATTAGAAGTAGGAGGCTCACGCTACTTCGTAACCCAACTGTAGCTGCACTTATAGCCCAATCATAACCCCATGAGGGTACTTAAGGGGCTTATTTGTGGGCTATAACTACACTTATCAAGGTTACTAGTACCCGGAACCTCCAAGTAGGTTGCTACAGCACCTCCGAAAGGGGCCCATACCTGAAGGAGTCAACTCAATGGACAAATTCGATAACAGATGGGTAGCTCTTCAAAATTGAATGTTTTGGCAAACCATTGCAGTGGGTCTTTGCTACCCCTAGTATTTTTTATGAGCTGATTTGAATCACCGTACTAGTTTGGGTGTTGCCAACCCCCCCCCCCCCTCCCACGGTTGGGATGTCTTCGGATTGTTCCCATCTCGGCTTGACCTCCTAGAGTACGGGCACGGCAGTCCGTTCCTCGGATCCCTTTCTCTCCGAAACCCCAACACCCTACACCCTACACCCTAAACCCTAAACCCTAAACCCTAAACCCTAAACCCTAAACCCTGAAACCCTACACCCCAGCGGTGAGTTAAAGTGAATTTACACCAGCTCGGGACCCTTCCTTCTCGAACCCACTGAAAAAGATTCCCCAGGATGATCCTCTTAAACGGTTTAGGGTTTAGGGTTTAGGGTTTAGGGTTTAGGGTTTAGGGTTAGCATCATATCTCCCAAGGGCCTACCCAGTCTCTACGCCTGAAACCCGGAACCCTCACGCTGGAACCCATCTTGGGCCCAGGCCTGTTAGTGCTAATTGGGGGCTTCGTTGTTCTTGCTTCTTGAGAAGTTGAACAACCCTAAACCCTAAACCCCGGTTTCTCATGATGGGCCACAGGACTTAAGCAGGAGAACGCCCACCCCATTTGCAGAGATCCAGCATGGACCACCCAACACACAGATGCGCACCCCTAAACCCTAAACCCTAAACCCAGAACCCTAAACCCTATACCCCTAAACTTCCTAAACCCCCAAGCCCCTGAACAGGTCATCCGTTCCTTCTTGGCGCCGGATCTGGCGACCCTCTGACCTACTCGGAGGTTCATGGTACTTAGTGGCCCGATTATGAATGCACGTTGTAACCCATTTTCAAATCCCTATTAGGGTAATTCAGGGGCCGAAATGCGGGATATATCTACACTTATAATGGGTTACCCTAAACCCTAAACCCTCAAAACACTCATAATAGGTTACTGAAAACACTTATTTGTGGGTTAGAACTACAAGAAGTACAGTACCCTGAACCTCCAAGTAGTCATGAAAGGGTCAGATCGAGGTGGGCGACGCGCCGGGCTTAGGGTTTCGGGTTTAGGGACCCCAAACTCTAAACCCCAAACCCTAAACCCTAAACGCTTTGGGTTCACCAGGGCTGCAGGAATCAAGGCTCCCAACGAGGGCCACACGGGCAGAGGGGGGGGGGGAAGCGGGGGGGGGGGGGGGGGGGGCGGGTTAGGGGTTAGGGCTTAGGGTTTAGGGTGTAGGGGGCTTCTTATCACCTGTTTTCTTGAAGACAAAATGCGAGGGTGGGGGGAGATGTGCCTCCTCATCGCGTGTAGGAATTGGTGCTAGAGAGTTCTATGTTTAGAGGGCTAGCTCGACTTCCCTGACCAGGCTGGTTCTTGAGGGAAGTAGGCCCGATGCCACAAACCCTAAACCCTACGCCCTACACCCTAAACCCTTAAAGGGTACATATGGGGCCCGATTTCCCTCGATCCCTACGAAGAACCAGGGGGTACCTTGCATCGGGCAAGTCATCTCAGCTTGCAGCCTCGGCTTCTTTGTGGCCATACAACAGCCTCATGAAGCTAAAGGCCCATGCACCTAAGCCTAAACCCTAAACCCGAAACCCTAAAGCCTGTACCCTAAACCCTACACCCTAAACCCTAAACCCGAAACCCTACCTTCTCAACCTTTAGACTGAAGTGCCGCAAAAGTTGCTCCTGCGCAGGGACGGGGGTGTTCACGAGCCAATCCTTATCATGGCGGTGTAGGGTTTAGGGCTTAGGGTCCAGGGTTTAGGGTTCAGGGGTCAGGGCGAGCTGTGCAGGCCACGGTTTGAATGAGCCCAAAACCCCCAAGACCCCCAAGACCCCAAGACCCCCAAGACCCCCAAGACCCCCAAGACCCCCAAGACCCCCAAAGACCCCCAAAGACCCCCAAGACCCCCAAGACCCCCAAGACCCCCAAGACCCCCCAAGACCACCCAAGACCCCCAAGACCCCCCAAGACCCCCAAGACCCCAAGCCCCCAAGACCCCCAAGACCCCAAGACCCCCAAGAGCCAAGAAGACCCCAAGACCCAAGCCACCCAAGCCCCCAAGACCCCAAGAACCCAAGACCCCAAGACCCCCAAAGACCCCCAAGCCCCCCAAAACCCAAAAACACCACAAAACCCCCAAGACAAGACCCCCAAGACCCCAGAGCCACAGACCCAACGACCCCCCAAGACCCCAACAAAAGACCCCCAAGACGACCCCCCAAGGACCCCACACCAAGACCCCCACACCCCAAGACCCCTACCAAGACCCCCACCAAGACCCCCACCAAGACCCCCACCAAGACCCCCACCAAGACCCCCACCAAGACCCCCACCAAGAACCCCACCAAGACCCCCAAGACCACCAAGACCCCCACCCAAGACCCCCCAAGACCCCCCAAGACCGCCTGGAAGGTCTTGGCGGGTCTTGGGGGGTCTTGGGGGGGTCTTGGGGGGTCTTGGGGGGTCTTGGGGGGTCTTGGGGGGTCTTGGGGGTCTTGGGGGGTCTTGGGAGGTCTTCGGGGGTCTTGGGGGTGGGGGTGTTGGGGGGTGTTGGGGGGGGGGGGTCTTGGGGGGTCTTGGCTTGGTTGCGGGGGGGGGGGCTTGCAGGTTCTTGGGGGTCTTGGGGGGTCTTGGGGGGCCAAACACCACAAGACCCCCCCCCCAAAGCCCCCCAAGACCCAAGACACCCAAGACCCCCCAAGAGACCCCAAGACCAACCAAAGGGACCCCCAAAAAAAGGACCCAAGGAACCCCAAAACCCCCCCCCAAGACCCCCAAGACAACCCCCAAGACCCCCAAGACCCCCCAAGACCCCCCCAAAGACCCCCAAGACCACCAAGACCCCCCCCCAAAGACCCCCCAAGACCCCAAGACCCCCCAAAGGACCCCCAAAGACCCCCCAAGACCCCCCAAACCCCCCCAAGACCCCCAAGCCCCCCAAGGACCCAAGACCCCCAAGGACCCCAAGACCCCCAAGAGCCCCAAGACCCCAAGACCCCCAAGACCCCCAGACCCCAAGACCCCCAAGACCCCCAAGACCCCCAAGACCCCCAAGACCCCACAAGACCCCAAGACACCCCAAACCCCAAAACCCAAAAACCCAAAACCCAACCCAAAACCCCAAACCCCCAAAACCCAAACCCCCAAACCCCCAAACCCCCAAACCCCCAAACCCCCAAACCCCCAAACCCCCAAACCCCCAAACCCCCAAACCCCTAAACCCCTAAACCCTTAAACCCTAAACCAATGTAACTTCTGGCCCAAGGCATCCCTAACATTTAACATCCCGGGCGCCTTCTTTGTTCTCCGAAGACCCCAATCTCCTCAACCCTAAACCCTAGACCCTAAACCCCCAAAATAACGCAGCAAGACTCAAGTGCCCAGAAGGGCACTCCGGCAGACCCTACAGTAATGCAATTTATGACCATAAACCCCAAAAAGAAGATAGGACTTGGGTTCGGAAGGCCAGAGCCCTACACCCGCAACCCCAAACCTAAACCTCAAACACTACTTCAACCCTAACCCAAAACCCGAAAAAATAAAAAATAAAAAAACAGAACCCTAAACCCTAAACCCTAAGGTTGGGATTTAGAGCTGGCCGGCGGCCATCATGGAGCTGGCGAAGGCCCGGCCCAGCTGATTTTTGAAGAGCTTGATGACGCGCACTGCCTTGGGTTTAGGGTTTAGGGTTTAGGGTTGAGGGTTGAGGGTTGAGGGTTGAGGGTTTAGGGTTTAGGGCACTTCAGCCCTGACGGCCCTAAGGCTCGGATATTGGACAAGCAGCTTGCGACTTAGGATTTAGAATATGTTTTGGGATGTTCCCCCTTATACTAGTAGTCGACTGTTTGTAAAAGGGGGAACATCCCAAAATATGTTTAACATCTGGGGTGTAAGATTTGCCAAACAAGGGGCTATTCTTTTAATGAAGACCCAACACGGCTACACCACTAAACCCTTAACCCTAAACCCTAAACCCTAAATCCTAAACCCTAAACCCTTAAACCCTTAAACCCTTAAACCCTTAAACCCTTAAACCCTTAAACCCTTAAACCCTTAAACCCTTAAACCCTTAAACCCTTAACCCTTAAGTACGTAGGACCTTTCTGCTCTATTTGGCTTTGCTCTCTGCCTGACTAACTTTTCAGGACTTTAAGGATTTTAAGGATTTTAAAGATTTTAAAAAGGCTTTAAAATCCTTAAAACCCTTAAAGTTTTTGGAAAATCCATTTCCTAACACTTTAAGGATTTTAAGGGTTTTAAGGCCTTTTTAAAATCTTTAAAACCCTTAAAATCCTTAAAGTTTTTGGAAAATCCATTTCCAAAAATTTTAAGGATTTTAAGGGTTTTAAGGCCTTTTTAAAACCTTTAAAATCCTTAAAATCCTTAAAGTTTTTGGAAAATCCATTTCCAAAAATTTTAAGGATTTTAAGGATTTTAAAGATTTTAAAGGGGTCCCGGAGGCCCAGGGGCCCCGGGCCACCTTTTAAAATCTTTAAAACCTTTAAAATCTTTAAAACCCTTAAAGTTTTTGGAAAATCCATTTCCTAAAACTTTAAGGATTTTAAGGGTTTTAAGGCCTTTTTAAAACCTTTAAAATCCTTAAAATCCTTAAAGTTTTTGGAAAACCCACTTCCAAAAAGTTTAAGGATTTTAAGGATTTTAAAGATTTTAAAGATTTTTAAAGGGGTCCCGGAGGCCCAGGAGCCCCGGGCCACCTTTTAAAATCTTTAAAACCTTTAAAATCTTTAAAATCCTTAAAGTTTTTGGAAAATCCATTTCCTAAAACTTTAAGGATTTTAAGGGTTTTAAGGCCTTTTTAAAACCTTTAAAATCCTTAAAATCCTTAAAGTTTTTGGAAAATCCACTTCCAAAAATTTTAAGGATTTTAAGGATTTTAAGGATTTTAAAGATTTTAAAGGGGTCCCGGAGGCCCAGGAGCCCCGGGCCACCTTTTAAAATCTTTAAAACCATTAAAATCTTTAAAATCCTTAAAGTTTTTGGAAAATCCATTTCCTAAAACTTTAAGGATTTTAAGGGTTTTAAGGCCTTTTTAAAACCTTTAAAATCCTTAAAATCCTTAAAGTTTTTGGAAAATCCATTTCCAAAAATTTTAAGGATTTTAAGGATTTTAAGGATTTTAAGGATTTTAAAGATTTTAAAGGGGTCCCGGAGGCCCAGGAGCCCCGGGCCACCTTTTAAAATCTTTAAAGCCTTTAAAATCTTTAAAACCCTTAAAGTTTTTGGAAAATCCATTTCCTAAAACTTTAAGGATTTTAAGGGTTTTAAGGCCTTTTTAAAACCTTTAAAATCCTTAAAATCCTTAAAGTTTTTGGAAAATCCACTTCCAAAAATTTTAAGGATTTTAAGGATTTTAAAGATTTTAAAGGGGTCCCGGAGGCCCAGGAGCCCCGGGCCACCTTTTAAAATCTTTAAAACCTTTAAAATCTTTAAAATCCTTAAAGTTTTTGGAAAATCCATTTCCTAAAACTTTAAGGATTTTAAGGGTTTTAAGGCCTTTTTAAAACCTTTAAAATCCTTAAAACCCTTAAAAGTTTTTGGAAAATCCACTTCCAAAAGTTTTAAGGATTTTAAGGATTTTAAGGATTTTAAAGATTTTAAAGGGGTCCCGGAGGCCCAGGAGCCCCGGGCCACCTTTTAAAATCTTTAAAACCTTTAAAATCCTTAAAATCCTTAAAGTTTTTGGAAAATCCATTTCCTAAAACTTTAAGGATTTTAAGGGTTTTAAGGCCTTTTTAAAACCTTTAAAATCCTTAAAATCCTTAAAGTTTTTGGAAAATCCATTTCCAAAAGTTTTAAAGATTTTAAGGATTTTAAGGATTTTAAGATTTTAAAGGGGTCCCGGAGGCCCAGGAGCCCCGGGCCACCTTTTAAAATCTTTAAAACCTTTAAAATCTTTAAAACCCTTAAAGTTTTTGGAAAATCCATTTCCTAAAACTTTAAGGATTTTAAGGGTTTTAAGGCCTTTTTAAAACCTTTAAAATCCTTAAAATCCTTAAAGTTTTTGGTTTTTGGAAAATTTCCATTAAAATCCTTAAGGAAAAATTTTAAGGATTTTAAGGATTTTAAATGGGCCTCCAGAAAGGCGCGGCTCGATTTGGCCAAATTTTGCCGGGCAGGCTCCGGGCAAAATTTGGCCCGGAGCCTGTCCGGCAAAATTTGGCCAAATCGAGCCGCGCATTTCTCATCGCATACGAAGAGCAACCCGATTTGGCCAAATTTTGCCCGGAGCCTGCCCGGCAAAATTTGGCCAAATCGAGCCGCGACCTTCTGGAGGCCCGAAATTATTTAACTTCAAAATACTTAACATCCTTAAAGTTTTTGGAAAATCCCTTTCCAAAAATTTTATGGATTTTAAAGATTTTAAAGGGGTCCTGGAGGCCTAGGGGCACCGGGCCACCTTTTAAAATCTTTTAAAATCCTTAAAACCTTTAAAATCCTTAAAATCCTTAAAGTGTTTGGAAAACTTTAAGGGTTTTTAAGGATTTTAAGGAATTTAAGGAATCCAAAAGATTTAAAAAAGAGCCGCCCAAAGAAGTTTAATCATCTAATTTAGGAATTTAAGGAAAACCTAAACCCTAAGCTCCTAAGCTTCTAAGCGCCTGGGCGCCTAAGCGCCTACCCCTCAAACTGAAACCCTCAAACCCTAATTCCTAAGGTCCTCAGCTCCTAAGCGCCTAAACTCCTAAGCGTCTACCCCCTAAATCCTGTAACCCGAAACCCTTAAACCCTAAACCCTAAGCTCCTAAGCTCCTAAGCGCCTAAGCTCCAAAGCGCCTACCCCCTAAATCCTCAAACTACCCTAAACCAAAACCATAAACTCCTAAGCTCTTAAGCTCCTCAGCGCCTAAGCGCCTACCCCATAGACCCTTAAACCTTACACCCTAAACCCTAAGCTCCTAAGCTCCTAAGCGCCTAGGCGCCTGCCCACTAAAACCTTAAGCTCCTAAGCGCGTAAGCTCCGAAGCGCGTACCCCCTAAATCCTCAAAACCTAAACCCTTAAACCCTAAACCCTAAGCTCCTAAGCTCCTAAGCGTCTAAGCGCCTGCCCCCCCTAAACCCTTCAACCCTCAACCCTAAACCATAAACTCCTAAGCTCCTGAGCGCCTAAGCGCCTACCCCCAAAACCCTTAAACCTTAAACCCTAAAACCTAGGCTCCTAAGCTCCTAAGCGCCTAGGCGCCTACCCCCTAATCCCTTAAACCCTAAACCCTAAACCTCTTAAGCTCCTGAGCGCCTAAACACTAACCCCTAAACCCTAAACCCTAAGCTCCTAAGCTCCTAAGCGCCTAAGTGGCTACCCCCTAAACCCTGAGACCCCGGGACCCCTTTTATCATTGAAAAATCCTTGCCTTCTTCTCTGCTGAGTATTTTCTAAAGTTTAAGGATTTTACGGCTTTTAGTACTTGAATGGATCTTTCGTTTTTGAAGTTGAGGGCACCCTATGGTTTACCAATGACCTTTGCTAGGGTTTGCAAAAAACTTCGCTTTAAAGTAACGGGCACGCCAGGGTTTACAGAAAACCTTTCCGTTGTGATTAATTTGGTGTTTTAAGCAAATTGTGCAAGCGTACGTCTGCGATAGGAATGTTTGAGTTATTGCTCTTGCCAGCGTCGAGGGGTCAAAACGTTCTGGGTCTGAAGGCTGGGCCCCTCGAGAGGTCAAAAAGTACTTGGTCTTAAGGCTGGGCCCCTCGAGGGGTCAAAAATGTTTGGTCTTAAGGCTGGGTTCTGGAGGGGTCAAACAGCTGTTGGTCTTAAGGCTGGGCCCTTCGAGGGGTCAAAGCGTTCTGGGTTTTAAGGCTGGGCCCCTCGAGGGGTCAAAGCGTTCTTGGTCTTAAGGCTGGGCCCCTCGAGGGGTCAAACATCTTCTTCGTCTTAAGGCTGGGCCCCTCGAGGGGTCAAAGAGTATTTGGTCTTAAGGCAACAAGTTTTTGGTCTTAAGGCTGGGCCCCTGGGGTCTTAAGGCAGGGCCCCTCGAGGGGTCAAAGCGTTCTGGTTTTTAAGGCTGGGCCCCTCGAGGGGTCAAAAAGTTGTTGGTCTTGAGGCTGGGCCCTTCGAGGGGTCAAAGCGTTCTGGGTTTTAAGGCTGGGCCCCTCGAGAGGTCGAAAGTTCTTGGTCTTAAGGCTGGGCCCCTCGAGGGGTCCAAAAGTTCTTGGTCTTAAGGCTGGGCCCCATCGAGGGGTCAAACAGTTGTTGGTCTTAAGGCTGGGCCCTTCGAGGGGTGAAAGCGTTCTGGGTTTTAAGGCTGGGCTTCTCGAGGGGTCAAACAGTTTTTGGTCTTAAGGCTGGGCCCCTCGAGGGGTCAAACAACTTCTTCGTCTTAAGGCTCGGCCCCTAGAGCCTCGAGAGGTCAAGAGTATTTGGTCTTAAGGCAAAAAGTTGTTGGTCTTAAGGCTGGGCCCCTGGGGTCTTAGGACTGGGCCCCTCGAGGGGTCAAAAAGTTTTTGGTCTTCAGGCTGGGCCCCTCGAGGGGTCAAAAAGTTTTTGGTCTTAAGGGTGGGCCCTTCGAGGGGTCAAAGCGTTCTTGGTCTTAAGGCTGGGCCCCTCGAGGGGTCAAAAAGTTCTTGGTCTTACGGCTGGGCCCCTCCAAGGGTCAAAACGTTCGGGGTCTTAAGGCTGGGCCCCCCCAAGGCGTCAAAGAGTATTTGGTCTTACGGAAAGTTTTTGGTCTTAGGCTGGGTCCCTCGATGGGTCAAACAGTTGTTGGTCTTAAGGCTGGGCCCTTCGATGGGTCAAAACGTTCTGGGTTTTAAGGCTGGGCCCCTCGAGGGGTCAAACAGTTTTTTTTTCTTAAGGCTGGGCCCCTCGAGGGGTCAAAAACTTGTTGGTCTTAAGGCTGTTTTTGAGGATGAGGGCACACCAAGGTGTACAAGAACCCTTTCGTTGTTGAGGTTGAGGACACACTAGGGTTTACAGAAAAACTGACGTTTGACGTTACAGGCGCACCAGGTTGAGGGAAAAACGCTTTTCGCTTTTGACATGTTGAGGACATATCAGGCTTCAAATCGGACCTTCGTTAAAAATGATGGCACATGAAGGTTTGCAAAACAAAAGCGTTCGTTAACTTTGTTGAATTCTTACTTTTCAATCGTTTGAAATATTTAACAGGCTGCAGGAATATCATGATGTAAAAAATATCATTGTTTGATGTCTTAGGTCTCCACGCTAAACTGAACAGTTTGAAGTAATGTCATAACTGAAACCGTTTACATCGTTCAGTTAAAGTGTTCTACGAAATGTTGATATCTTGAGCCTTCCAAATAACAAATAAACAGCTGAATTGAAATATTCAAAATGTTTACATTATGGAGCCTCTAAAAGAATCAAAACACGTTAAATAGGTCGGCGTGTTTCTTTTATTCATCGTTTCTCTCTCCCTCTCTTTCTCTTTCTCTTTCTCTCTCTTTCTCTTTCTCTCTCTCTCTCTCTCTCTCTCTCTCTCTCTCTCTCTCTCTCTCTCTCTCTCTCTCTCTCTCTCTCTCTCTCTCTCTCCCTCTCTCTCTTTCCTGTCCTTTTTTTTTTTCCCTCTCTCTCTCTTTCTGACCCTCTCTCCCTCCTTCCTTCCTTCCTTCCTTCCTGCCTTCCTTCCTTCCTTCCTTCCTTTCTCTTCCCCGCTTCCTTCTTGCTCTTTCCTCTTTCCTCCCCGCTCCTCCCGTTTTTTTTACGCGCCATTCAACAGTGAATGAAAGAACAAAGGTAATGACAAGAGAGGAGCAGGAGTTCTCCTTCAAGAGGGAAATGGAAGCAGAACGTCAAGGATGAGAAGGAAGAGTGAAGGTACTGACAAGAGAGGAATAATATAATATGAAGAGAATTTAATATTAAATTTTCAAGTGAGCGCATGAAATAAGCGATCGCGTGAAATTAAATATTAAATGAACGAAACCGAGGATGAAAGAACACTGTGAAGAGAATAATAATATAATAAAAGCGACGCAAATGAATGTTCTCTTCTTGGAAATGGGAGGACAGGGCCTTCCTCACAGTCCCATCTTCTCTCAAACCCCTGGGAGGCCCTTTTAGGGAACCCCTCGGTGCAGCCCCCTGCGAAAACTGCAGGCCCTGGCGGATATTGAAAAGGAGTGTAAATCACTGACAGAAACGACAGACGCGGAGCAAGAGAGAGAGAAACAGAAAAAAGGAGAGAGAAGCAGCTGTCCTCTCCAAGCTGTTTTCAGAGTGACCCCAAAGACTCAGACCGTCCCTTTCTCCACTCCCTTTCTGTCCACCATTCATTTTCGCTTGTTGCGTTTTTTTATCGTATCATTCTCAAAGTCTCTCTCCCTCTCTCTCGCCCGCTCTCCCCTTCCTGTCTCTTCTCCTCTTCATTCTCCTCCCGCTTGCTCCTCCCCATCCCGTGCCCCATTTCTCCTAGCCCCTCCAAGACGTAGGTCAAGGATAAGAGAGGAGACGGGAACGACAAGAAAGAAAGAGGGGTTCTCCTTGTTCCGTCTACCTTACTCTTTTTTGTTCTTAAATTCGAAAGGGGTAGAAAGCGTCTTCCTCTCTCGCCCCTCTTCCCGATTTGAAGCTCTCTCTGGAAAGCCTCTCATTGGAAACCCCTGTAGGCTCCTGAGAAACAGACGTATGGCAAAGGGCTTTAGAAATAGGCAGTGAGGAGCACACCTGCAACGAAACGTTCATAAGGACGGATGTAGGTGAGAAGAATGGGGAAACTATAAATATACAGAAAGAATAAGCGCAGACGGAGAAGGGAGACAGAGCGAGAAACAGAGAAACATAGAGAAGAAGAGAGAAGCAATGAAGTGAATGAAGGAGGAAGTCAGTACAAAAAACAGCCTTTTGCTGCCTGTTGGCTTTCCCCTCCTCCTGTCTTTATCTGTTTGTTTCTTACTGAGGAGGAAGTGGAAGCAGGAAGAGCAAGAATGAAAGACTCTCTTGCTCTCTTCGTTCCTTTTCTTGTCGTTTAAGGGTATGGGAAGGGGGGTGAGGAAGGGAACAGGAGGGGAGGAGGACACAATGTCACATGGCAGGCTGGGGAAGGGTTGGACGCCCGTTGCTTCCAGAAAATTCTGGATGCCCCTGCAGGCCCCCTACAGGCTCCGCGAGGCCCGGAGGCCCCTGAGATACAGTAACACTGGGATGGGATAGGGCCATACTCGTGGCTCTCTCGCTTTCTCTGCTGAAGCCTTCCTCGTCTCCCATGTTCTCTTTCTTGCGCGATTTTTGTTCTTCTCTCTCTCTCTCACACTTTCACTTTCTCTTGTCCCCTTTTGCCTTCCCTCGCATCATTCCACGCCCTACCCTTCCCTCCTTTCCGCCCTACCCTTCCCTCCCGATTTCGCCCCGCCTATGCCGCTTTCACTCATCCGCTTTCACCCCCTCCCTCGTGCCATGCCCTACACTAAGAGAAGAATAGGAATGGAAGCGATAAGTGGGAACGCAGAGGAAAAAGGGACTTCTTCTTTTTCATTCAGCTTAGGCATACGTTCTTTCTTTTCACCTCTCACCCTCTCCCTCCCTCTCTCTCTCTCTCTCTCTCTCTGTCTCTCTCTCTCTCTCTCTCTCTCTCTGTCTCTCTCTCGCTCTTTCTCTTTATGTTTCCCTTTCCTCTTTCTCTTTTCTCTTTATTTTTCTCTTTCTCTTTCTCTTTCTCTTTCTCTTTCTCTTTCTCTTTCTTTCTGTGCCCCTCTCACTCTCATTGTCACTCTCACGCTCATTCTATCTCTCTGTCTCTCTCTGTCTCTCTCTGTCTCTCTCTCTCTCTCTCTCTCTCTCTCGCTCTCTGTCTCTCTCGCTCTCGCTCTCGCTCTCTCTCTCTCTCTCTTTCTCTCTCTCTCTCTCTCTCTCTCCCCCTCTCTCGCTCTCTTTCTCTCTCTCTCTCTCTCTCTCTTTCTCTCTTTCTCTCTTCTTTTCTTTTATGGGCGGTATGTCTGGTATCTCGGCCTGGGCAATCGTGCACGGAGAGAAAACGAAAGCTCTGAAGTATGATAACGGACATGTCAAGTAAAGGTATATGCAAATTATTTGGTAACCAAGAGCAAAAGCCAAATGGTACATAAGTATGTATATATACATATATATGTATCGATTTAAGTATGGGATAAAGGTAAACAGAGCCCTGCGCCAAATAGAACATAAAGGTCCTTGCCACTAACCCTTAAACCCTTAAACCCTTAAACCCTTAACCCTTAACCCTAGACCCTAAACCCGAAACCAAAACGCCCAAGAGATTGCCGCTAGACACATCCCAGACATGACCAGCGATGGCTAAGTTTACCAGGCTCCGACCCTTCCCAGACCTTGCAATATCCCTCAATAGCATTCCTCTTAACATTTTGGAGCCCTAAACAACACCCTAGGAGATATTCCTCCCTAAACCCTGAACCCCGGACCTTGGATGACAAGGGATGCTGGAAGATTTGTGTCGCCCTGAAAGTTGCCCCCTGGGCACGAGCTGATGGTAGTACAGCACGCGGAGGAGCGCCAAACCACCGCGATCGCCCAGATTGTTGTTGGCAAAGTTCACTTCTTTACCTGCTTGCCAGGAACATTTAGGGGGTATAAGGAGGGACCCCTAGAATGACCCTTCATCTTATTCCCTATATAACCCTTATATATATGTGTGTATATATATTAATTTATTATATATATATATATATGCATAGATATATAAGGGTCCCTCCTTTAGTCCCTTGAAACATTCTTATAGGATGTTCGTGAGACTTGCCTAGATACCGTAGCCAGTTTAAGTTTCTCGAGGCGTTAAGTTATGCACTGGCAGCGTCTCAAGGTTGCACAGCCTGCAGCACCCATACTGCCACACCCTAACCCTTTTTCTGTGTATAAGCCCCTCAGCCCGACACTCTAAACCATAAACCCTGCGATGTTCCTGCTAATGCTGATGGCTACAGCCTTCAACACCGAAGTCCACCTACTCCCACTCATCTGTGGGGTAAAGAGTTGACTAGTACAGGAAGGGTGAGAGGTCAAAGGCGGTCCACTAGAGGTGTGAGCGATGGTATCCACTGTTCGGATCGACGTAGGGGCGGCTTGGTGCTCGCTTTTGGTGTGAGGTGTGTGCTCTATGGTTGGGATGTTCCCCCTCCCTTGCACCCAATTGTCGAGCATACACATTGAGATGTTCGCCGTTATGCTAACAGTCCTGAGTAGGGATTACAATAGGGGGCACTATGATCCCTATTAAGGGCCGTTAGTATAAGAATGAAGATGCTGAAAGTGCCAATGCAAGCAGTCGGGGTCGGGGTTTCGAGTTTCGGGTTTAGGGTTCGTGCCAGGCGTTGTGGATCACTGCTCAGCGTGCTTTGGTGAAGTCCTTAGGATAATGGGTCGACTGAAGCATGCTTAAAAAGTTCAGACATGCTCCCCGTGTTGTAGTGGTCTACCGCTGACCTTGTGGAAAGGAGTGTGACCGTGTTCTGGCACTCTCCGAACACGGTGTAGAAGGATATGGGGGTTTCGAAGATGAGGGACCCTTAATATAGACACCCAAAGTGTAGGATCCCTTACAAGAAAGACCCCAACAAGGTACCCCTAGTATCGTAAACCCCCACAACAGTATATATATCCTTAAACCCTAAACCCTAAACCCTACACCCTAAACCCTAAACCCTTATGGGAGCGAGCGATGAACAGCGCAGGTGGGCACAAAGACGAGAGGTGATGCCTCGATCGACCCCTTGGGTTTGTTGAATATTTTTTGAGCACTTCGAGACCCACGAGTAACCGAGGAATGAAAAGGGTATATGTTTTAGTTTTAGGGTTTAGTGTAGGGTTTAGGGTTTCGGGTTTAGGGGCGTAGAAGGGAATCTAAACCCCTTAAAAACACAGAGAGTAAGGGCCTACTCAGGGCCTAGATAGGGAAGAAGTGCCTCCTCGTTAGTGTGCTGGCCGCCCCCCCAAATTTCCCGAGAGTCCTTTCAAGAGAGTCCAGTGTTCTTGCGAAACCAATTTTCCCAAGAGTCCTTTCAAGAGAGTCCGAAAGTCTTCGGTGGTCTCCCCTTCTCCGGTGGTTATGTCGGGCGTCTCTGGCTGTGACTTGGTTTCTGTGCATGGTTGGTCTGGGATGCTGATTATACAGAGTGGAGACCTGCCCACTTGGCGAGACGATACAGTTTCCACGATTCTTCCGAGCTTTGGAGGTTCAGGGTACTTAGTATATAACCCACATATAATCCCCTTAAGCACCCTAACAGGGCTAGAATTAGGTTACTAACCCTAAACCCTAAACCCTAAAGGACCATGTCAAGGTTAGAATTGGGTTATCAGTACAGTACAGTCAGAATTGGATGACAAAGTCACTAAGTACCATGAACCTCCAAGTAGGCTTTGATCTGCCATCTGTGCGAAAGGAAACTACGGTTTAGGGTTTTGGGTTTAGGGTTTTGGGTTTAAGGTTTAGGGTTTAGGCTTTAGGGGGGCAAGAAAGTCTCCATGCTGGGCCAAGAGGCACAAGAGGAAGCCATTTGAGTTCCGAACTAATCCTTGGTAGCCCAGTGGCCATGCTGCCATATGGGTTCAGGGTCTACAGCAAGTGTAAATGAACCCTAAACCCTAAACCCGAAACCCTAAACCCTAAACCCTAAACCCTAAACCCTAAACCCTAAACCCTAAACCCTAAGCCCTAAGCCTAAACCCTAAGCCCCAAACCCTAAACCCTAAACCAAACCACAGAGCGCCAAAAAAGGGGCAGAACTGGGCCACCAAGAATCGCTTGGCCCGGATGAAGTCTGGCAGACTCTCCTCCATCCATGAACCTGAGGATAGGACAGCTTTTTGGGGATCAGGGTTTAGGGTTTAGGGTTTAGGGTTTCGGGTGTGGGGTTTAGGGTTTAGGGTTGTATAACCCTTATGTACTAATGAGGGCCCCATACGTCGGATCCCTGCAAACAAGGGTAAGGGGCCATACAAAGGGCCCATGGTTCCGATTTTGGAGCTGTCATCTGGTTGTGGGGTTTAGGGTTTGTGGCGTGCACCCTGCGCCCTTAAGAGGGGTTCAGAGGATCTCGTACCCCCTCCCCCTCATGAAGAGTATTGGGGGGGGAGGTCTAAGGTTTAGGGTTTAGGGGGAGGGCAGGGCCGGGGAGAAACAGTGGGGATCCGATGACTTTGTGCCCCCAAAAAACTAAAGCCCTAAACTCGAAGCCCTAAACCCCAAACCCCTTGAGGGGAACAGTCTTCAGTTGCCAAGCGACACCATCTGTGGATTTCGCTGTCGTCCATCTGTCTGGACTGCATGCAGATGCTGAGCTGCCCATCTCGAACCTCATGATCATAACGCGAAACCTTCGCCCTTCGCCCCTTCCCCCCCCCTCCCTTAGGGTTTAGGGTTCAGGGTTCAGGGTTGCCTTCCCTTCCCTTCCCCCCTTACCCCACACAATGACGTAGTGCAGTTGCCAGCGTAGGTCGTCATCTCAAGGGTAAAAGCCCGAGGCAACTTGCCGGGAAAGACAAACAGCGTCGAACACGCTCTCCACATGCCTTGTCCTGAACATTCTGAAGAAAAGAATATTGCAATAAGCCCTCAGGACCTGAAGACAATTGCAAACTCCCGTATTTCAAACCCTAGACCTCCAACCTGTGGGTCAGAAGCCCCAAACTTCAACCCTAAACCCTAAACCCTAAACCCTAAACCCTTAATCTGCCATGGCTCAGAGAGGCAGCCTTCAAATTCGGACCGCCCCCTTGGCTTTCGGCATGCTTGGGGTTCGGGGGCTTGCTCGGCTCAGGGCAGGTTTCATGACTTGTTGTTGAACCCAAGCAGACCTTGAAGGGTTTCGGGTTTCGGGTTTCGGGTTTAGGGTTTAGGGTTTAGGGTTTAGGGTTTAGGGTAGAGTTGTAGGGGCTGACTCGGGCCCTGGCCATGCATGGGGCTTAGGGCTTAGGCCTTTAGGAGGCTGTCTTTTGGGGAGTGGTGTGCTTCGCCTTCTCATGTCTGACCTTGAAGCTTGTCATCGGACCTAGTTCATGGTTGGGATAGTATTAAAATTTTAAAATATTATTCCTTATTGGGTTTAAGTACCCTTAAAAATGTAAGATGTTACCCAACTACGACAAAGGGACGTTTGGTACTGCGTGAAGCAAGTGTGTCCGGGATGTTTTTGAGGTAGCGGCGTCGGCTACATGCTTGCTCAATCTGACACATCCAAACCCGCAGGAGCACGGTTCCATATTCATAGGGTTTAGGGTTTAGGGTTTAGGGTTTAGGGTTTAGGGTTTAAGGTTGGCTCAATGTTTAATGTTTGAGTAGCTTCTTTGGGGACCTAAGTACCAAGCTGTATACGTACATCTACTATTTGCTTAAGAACCCCCAAAACTAAAAAAAAAACAATACTCCCTATAATTGCCCTTATAAGGAAGAATATGTTTTATTTTCTGGGGGGGGGTTCCTAAGCAATTGGTAGACATGGGTTTCTTGGCTGACTTCCTGACCCCTCCTAAACGTTTAACTTTTAGGCTCCTTGTTGCAGTTGCTTCAAAAGCCCAAAAGGTTAAAGTCCTAAGAGCCAGGTTAAAGTCCCAAAGGTAGTCACCCTACCTTGTTTAAACTGCCCATGAACCTCCAAGTAAGAGCCCTCAAGCACTATGCCCCTGAAACATGGGTTTTTGGGAAAACCCTAGACTGCCCGAGCCCTGCACCGCCTGAACTCTAAACAATAAACCCCTAAGCCGTAAGCCCTAAACCCTAGCCCTAAACCCTAAACCCTAAACCCTAAACCCTAAACCCATAAATTTCTAGGCAGGGCTCTCCATCGCTCCAGGACCGACAGCGCCGCAGGAGGCGGGCTGAGGCAGCCTTGGGGTTCGTACCCTCAAACCTTTCGCCCAAACCCTAAACCCTAAACCCTAAACCCTAAACCCTAAACCCTAAACCCTAAACCCTAAACCCTAAACCCTAAACCCTAAACCCTAAACCCTAAACCCTAAACCCTAAACCCTAAACCCTGAGTCGGTGCCTTATATGCGCCTGGGATCCCTTATAAGTCCCTAAACCCTGAACACCAAACCCTACGTCTCCAGTAGGGTTTAGGAAGTCAGTCGGGTTTAGGATTTAGGATTTAGGGTTTAGGGTTTAGGGTTTAGGGTTTAGGGTTTAGGGTTTAGGGTTTAGGGATTAGGGTGCAGGGTTTAGGGATTCATTGTTGGGGGAATTCACCGCATTGGGGTACTGAGGGTTTAGGGCTTGGGTGATTTAGGGCTTCAGGTCGAGGGGGGTTCGGGAATTGCGGAGTTCAACGGTTCAGGGCTTGGGGTTTAGGGTTTAGGATGTAGGGTCTAGGGTTTAGGGTTCAGGGTTTAGGGTAGTTGTCCAATCATGCCTTTCCCCCATCGGAACCATAAAGGTAGGCGCCAGCTCCATCCGTTTAAGGGACTCATATGACTTGGATTTTCAAGTTGGAAAATATTACATGTTCCAACACATGGGGAATATGCTTCACCATGCTTAGTTGGGGATTCTAGTATTTGCTTAAGAACCCCCCCCCCGAAAAGTCTAAAACAAAAAACAATAGTCCCCACATTACCCTTATAAGGAAGAGTGTGTTTTGGGGGGTTCCTAACTGGTTGGCTTTGAAACCCTTTGAAAAATGTTTAGATATAAGGCCCCTTGTAAACCCAAACAAGGACAAATAGAAAATGTCCCAAAAAGCCAACTTAGTATACTAACCCTTATCTTGGCTGCACTCAGGAGGGCAGCTATAAATTAAACAATTAGCTGCCTTAATCAGAAACCCAATGAACCCAAAAAAGGTAAGGATCTAAAGTTACAGTAAAGTACCACAAAGTATACTAACCCTTATCAGGAAGTATATTATTTTGGGGGTTCCAATTTTTTTTAACCCCGCAACATGTTGCAGCTTCTTGCTCTCAGTGGAAGGGCATGTTTGAGGCACCTGTCTCGGTCTCAAGCCGCGGCTTAGGGTTTAGGGTTTAGGGTTTAGGGTTTAGGGTTTAGGGTTTAGGGTTTAGGGTTTAGGGTTTAGGGTTTAGGGTTTAGGGTTTAGGGTTTAGGGTTTAGGGTTGAGGGTTCAGGTGCCCCGAAACCTATATCAGCCTTGCATTGCTGTTCGATGCTGAAGTGGGCTGTGCTGCCGCGGCCATCGAGTGCATGTAGGTACAGACTGCCCGAAACCCTAAACCTAAACCCTCTCTCTCTAAACCCAAACCCTAAACCCTAAAACTGCGTTGTTTTTTTTTGGGCGGCCGCTGCGGCCATATGCAACTCTATCGCAACATTCCAAGCTTTTAAGTTCTAGCCGTGACCCTTACCTTACCCCTAAACCCTAAACCCTAAACCCTAAACCCTAAACCCTAAACCCTAAACCCTAAACCCTAAACCCTAAACCCTAAACCCTAAACCCTAAACCCTAAACCCTCCCTAAGCCCTTGAACTGCAAAGTTTCGGACGGGAGGCACTCGTCCCCTTCCACACTCAGGGTTGCATGAAGAGGCCAGAAGATGCTCGCCAGCGTGCTGCAAGGAGGCTAAAAAAGGGCTTCTGTATCCCTAAACCCTAAACCCTAAACCCTAAACCCTAAACCCTAAACCCTATAAACCCTAGACCCTAAATCCTAAACTGCCAGGGGAGTCTTTCGGGCTTCGGCGCTCGCACTCGCGCGCGGCAGGCGAGCGGCGAGGTAAGGGCTTCGGTGTTCGTGCTTTGCTTAGGGGTTTAGGGTTAGAGGGTTTAGGGTTTAGGGTTGAGGGTTAGAGGGTTTAGGGTTTCGGGCTCTGGGGGCTTTGGGTGTCAGCAGGGCCTTGGGACTACACGACGTGTGAGAGGTGTTCCTTGGCAGTCCCGCTCGGCTCTAGGTCGGCATGACCTCGATGCCCCTTGAAGCCAAAACTCACCGACAGGAGCAGAATGTGGCGGGGTGAACGGGCTGAATTCTCAATGATCAGGAAAAACAAAAGTAGACAGTATCTCTACACATATATACAAATGTATATAAATATATGTATATATATATGTGGATATATACATATATATATATGTATAGGTTTACTCAAAAGGACTATCATGGGGTCTGGCTCCTTTTCCTTTTGGGGGTTTGGGGTAATCAAGACACGTTGTCCGAACTAAATGCGTGACTATATAGATATTACTGAGCCACAAGACAATATCTTCTGAACGTTTTAAGACCAAAAAGCTCAGGGGCCATATCACTACGCAGAACCAAACCCTGAGCAACAGGGTACCATCGAACCGATGGAAGGGTTTGGCTGCAGGCTGGACGTGTTGAAACAAAAGCATGGTCACCACAGCCATCGGCGGATGCTGCAGTCCAATGCTGTCAGTTAGGGCTGACAGGGTTTATTCAGGTTGAGGCCTTCATGGTGGTTTCAATGCTTTAAAACCCTAAACCCTAAACCCTAAACCATAAACCCTAAACCCTAAACCCTGAAAACATGTGGTCTTGGTGCCCAGACCTCAGCAAAGCAGGGCAAGCTACAGCTACCACAAGCAAGAGGGCCACCGCAAGCCCACGCAAGGGAAGCAAGGTTTCCACCCTAACCCTAAACCCTAAACCCTAAACCCTAAACCCTAAACCCTATGCTGATCCCGAATCCCGAAGAGAGTTCGATCTGCAAACCACCTGAAGCATCCTGACGGTCGTGATATTTCTTGACTTTGCCAAGCCCACCACGAACAAGGTTTAGGGTTTAGGGGTTTCGGGTTTAGGGGTTTAGGGGTTTAGGGGTTTAGGGGTTTAGGGGTTTAGGGGTTTAGGGGTTTAGGGGTTTAGGGTTTAGGGTAAGGGTTTAGGGCTTAGTAGGGCTTAGGGCTTAGGGTTCAGGGTTCAGGGTTCAGGGTTGAGGGTTTAGGGGCTAAACCGCATTCACCTCACCCTAACTCCAAACCCCAGAAGCCCTAAACCCCATAACCCCCCCCCCCCCAAAGACCCTAACTCTAAACCTAGAAGACCCTAAGCCCCATAGACGCTTGGTCGAGGCTGTAGCTGGTCATAGTAGGTTGCATCCTGGCACGGGTTTAGGGCACAGTTTGGTTTTAGGGTCTGGGGTTTCGGGTGTGGGGCTAGGCTTTTCTGTAGGTTGCCTGAGAATCCTAGAAGGGCTCTAACTGTAGTTACCTACCCAAAAAAAGTAGGGTTTCGGGTTCCTAAGGCCAAAAAAAATGAGAGTTAGAGGGTTCAGAATATGGTGCCCCCTCTGTGCAACTGTTGTTCTCCAAGTCCTCAAAATCCCTAAACCCTAAACCCTAAAAACCCTACAACCCCTAAACCCTGAACCCAAAAACCCTAAAACCCCTAAACCCAAAAAAACATAACCCCTAAACCCTAAACCCAAAAAAAACCTAAAACCACTAATTAAACCCTAAAAAACCAAAAGCCCCTAAACTACCCGGGCCAGGGGCCGACAGGTTGTCATGGACTTTTCTTTCAAGGAGATCTGCGTTGTACCTGGTTTTGCAGCTTGAAAAATCTGTCTGCCGCATGTACAAAAGCACTTTCATTTTCTGCGTGTTTGGCTCTTACTGTTACATTGCGTGTCGGATTAAGGTTCAGGGTTTAGGGTTTAGGTTTCTCAGATTGAGTGCGTTAGCCCGGAGTCTAAACCCTTAAAGGTCAAGTCCGCAACTCGTAGAGAAACAAAAGCGGTTTAGGGTTTAGAGTTTAGGGTTTAGGGGTTTTGGGCAAGGTCGCCAAAGGCATGAACGTTTGTGAGTCCTAATCGTTTAGGGTTTGTAGGGCTTGTAGGGTTTGTAGGGTGGCTCAGGTTTAGGGTCTAGGGTTTAGGGTTAGGGTTTAGGGTTTAGGGTCCAGGGTCTAGGGTTTAGGGTTTGGGGTTTGGGGTTGAGGGTTTAGGGGTCCGAGACACAAGCAGTCCCTTACAGAATGCTTCCCAAACCCTGACAGCCGGAACCCCTAAAGCCCGAAACCGATCCTGAACCTACCTCGACTCCAGATGGTACCCTAAACCCTAAACCCTAAAACCCTAAAACCCTAAAACCCTAAAACCCTAAAACCCTAAAACCCTAAAACCCTAAAACCCTAAAACCCTAAAACCCTAAAACCCTAAAACCCTAAAACCCTAAAACCCTAAACCCTAAACCCTACACCCTAAACCTAAACCCTTTTGCCACCCTAAACCCTAAACCCTAGCCCTAAACCGAAGTCTCTCCTTCGTGCCGCTTTCATTCAACTCCGTCTTCTCCGTGCGCAGTCGCGGAAGGAGCTGGCGCCCCAGCCTAAATGAAGGTTTAGGGTTTAGGGTTTAGGGTTTAGGGTTTAGGGTTTAGGGTTTAGGGTTTAGGGTTTAGGGTTTAGGGTTTAGGGTTTAGGGTTTAGGGTTTAGGGTTTAGGGTTTAGGGTTTAGGGTTTAGGGTTCAGGGTTCAGGGTCTAGGGTTAGGGTTCAGAGTTTAGGGTTTAGGGTTAGGGTTTAGGGTTTAGGGTTGAACATCAAACAGAGGAAGTTCTTGCTCAAGCAGGATTTAGGGTTCAGGGTTTAGGGTTCAGGGTTTACGGACCCCTAGAAGGGACCGGTATTTCATCTATTCCCCAATATAACCCTTGTATATACCCTCTATAGTTCCTATATACCTAAGTAGCGTTGCTGTTGCTTGTGGTTTTAAGCTTTCGGGTTTAGGGTTTGGGGTTCAGGGTTTAGGATTTAGGGAGGGGGAGGTGTAATTAGCTTTCATTATTAGTAGGTGGGGAGAATGCTGCATGTTATGTAGTTTGTGTTGTACCCGTTCGGAGTTATGCCATATGCACGGTGCTTCACGATGTCGAAACGTCGAAACCCTTTTGCACAGGCTTGTCGAACCCCAAACCCTAAACCCTAATTAAGCCTTAATCCCTAAACCTCGAAATCCCATAAATCCCTGAATCCTAGACCGACAGCGCCGTCGCTGTAGCCAGAGTTTTGCACAAAGGGCTGCAGACCGAATCATCTACGGCTTAGGGCGTAGCCTGCTCTACCTCAAGTAGAACAACCCTAAACCCTAAACCCTAAAGAGGGGGGTAGTAGGGAAACCCATGAGGGTTGTCATTTTTGTGAGGAAGGGAATTCTTGGAACGCAAGACTCCATCCGCCCCCTCGCTTCAGCGTGGGATCTCCGGGCTTGCGGTGAACGAGTCCAGGTCGTGGGGGGGAAACCATTTAGGGTTTAGAGCCTCAACACGCGCTCAGAAACCCAAACGCTATGCTACTATTTGCATAAAAAGCTCCCCCCCCCCCAAAAAAAAAAAAACTCTATCTAGCAGTAATAAGGAAAAACATGTTTATTTATTGGGCGGTTCTAAAAAACCTATAAACTCTAAAGTCTAAAATCTGAGGACTTCGCCAGTGGCATGCTGTGATTTCAGAACGGTTTAGGGTTTAGGGTTTAGGGTTTAGGGTTTAGGGTATAGGGTATAGGGTATAGGGTATAGGTTTTAGGGTTTAGGGTTTAGGGTTTAGGGTTTTGCAAGTGCTGAGGAGAGGACACCTCCCAAAGCTTTGTCAGGAGGACCTGGGAACAGGGTTTAGGGTGTAGGGTTTAGGAGCTGGCCCTAACGCGATGGAACCTGACTCTAAACCCTAAGCCCAAAACCCTTTCAACCCTTTAAACCCTGTAAACCTTCCTTATTGGGGTCCTGCCTATAAGGGCACCCTACTATTTGGAATCCATTTAAGCAGTCCCCTATGTTCGTGAACCCCCACATATGTACTAAAAAAGGTACGTTTTTGGGGGGAGGAAGGGTGTGTCCAGTGGAGCGGGTCCCCTATAAACCCCATATAAACCCCCTATAAACCCTATAAACACCATATAAGCCCCATGTAAACCCCCTACTATAAACCCTAAACATGAACATGAACAGAGAGAGCAAGGGGGGTATGTAGCCAAGCACCTGCCCCCCATGAACCTCCCTCCCTTCGGAACCCTATCAGCATTGAACGGCAAGCTACGGATCAACAGGGCACCCTCTCTTGCTCTCTTTATGTGCTTTTGTTTTGTTTGTTTTTTGTGGGCGGGGGTAGGGCTTAGGGTTTAGGAGGTTCCTCAGGTTACCCAAAACCCAAAGACCCTAAGCCCTGAACGAACCAGGACTCGCACACCGTAAGCCGAAATCCCCACAAACAACTAATTACGGGGTTCTTAAGAGAGGGATTCAAGGGGGGGTACCCAGAGACTCCAAAACCCCTTAATTAAGGAATATACCTTAAATCATATCAGGGTTCCTATTGTAATTTAAGGGATGTTCCTTAATTAAGGGGTTTTTGGAGTCTCTGGGTATGTAACCCAAGGCTCCATCATACTCCCAACTCCTAAGGTTCCCTTTGCTTGGTACCTATCCCCCATGAACCCCCCTCCCTGAAGAACCCCAAAAAGTAAGGGCACCCTAAACCCTAAACCCTAAACCCTAAACCCTAAACCCTAAACCCTAAACCCTAAACCCTAAAGGCGAGCCCTCTCACCGGTACCCGAAAGTCTGCGACTGCGCCCTGCAAGCTTCTCGAACCTTTTGTGAACTCCGCGCGAAATTTCCCTTCTACTAAGGTTTAGGGTTTAGGGTTTAGGGTTTAGGGTTTAGGGTTTAGGGGTTTAGGGGTTTAGGGGTTTAGGGGTTTAGGGGTTTAGGGGTTTAGGGGTTAGGGGTTTAGGGTGCGAACACTCCTTAATAGGGATTATCGTACCCCTTTTACCATTCCTTTTAAGGACTGATAGTTTTAAGTGGGAACATCCCAAAGGATAAGATTTTCTTTGGCCAAACAAAGAGCCCCGAACTCAAGAGGTATTCCAGACTCTTCTAGGGTTTAGGGTTTAGGGTTTAGGGTTTAGGGTTTAGGGTTTAGGGTTTAGGGTTTAGGGTCTCTCTCTCTCTCGGCCTTGGTTGGCCCACGGCGCATGCTGAAGAGTTGGTCGCGGAGCCTTCCGCACGCAGATTTTTCGCACAGCGGTCCGGAACTTGGGGGGATTTAGGGTTAGGGTTTAGGGTTTAGGGTTTAGGGTTTTAGGGTTTAGGGTTTAGGGTTTCAGGTTTGGGGTGTAGAGTTTAGGGCTTCATTAGGGTTGGGATGTTCCCCCTTTATATCAACACTCTTAATGTCCTTTATAGGGAATTCTAGCACCCCCTACTAGAATCCCTACGAAGGGCTGTTGGTGTAGGGGGGAACATCCCAAGCTTTTAGGCTCTAGGAGGCTGGGTGGAATGGGGAGGGAGGTGCTGCCGCCTGGGGGTTAGGATTTGAGGCTCATGGCAAACCCTGCGTCTCTTTCAGGAGAGGGCATGAACCCTATAATTGGGATCATATACCCCATGCCACCATAATCCCTGAATTCCTAACCTCCCTACTAAGGTATATGAACCGTATTTACGCTCCTAAACCCAGTCCACGAATCCGGCTAAAGAGGGGGTTTTTACAGTAGTAACCAAAAGAAAAGTAGGTGTTGAGCTTCTTTAAGCACCAACCTCTATAACAATCGAGTCTAGGTTAAACTCTGAAAACTCCAAAAAAGAAGCTCCGAATTTCCAGAGCCCCCTGCTAGGCCCCTTCTTTCCCCAACAGGAACCCTAAATCCGATAAACTCCTCAAGCGCCAAGTAGTCCAACACCCCTCAACCATCCAGCAAACCCCTAAACCCTAAACCCCCTCCCCACAGGGGCAAAGGTACGGAGCCGCTTTTCGATGCCAGCGCGGCAACGCACCCCACAGCACTATAACCCCCTCCGGTCTCGAGTTTAGGGTTTAGGGATTGACGGGTTAGGGCTCTTTTCTGCAGGTCTAGCGTTATCATGAAGGGGTTTGAAGAGTGGAAGGACTTTGACTCAGGGTCTAGGATTCTTTCTCCCCAGCCTGGATGTCCTAATCACCGCAACGATGGCCAGTGTACCCATATTCGGGGCTCGGTCTAGCGGCCGTAAACATCAGAACTTCCAAAGCTCTTAAGATCAGATAATTACATTCGACCCTAAGCACTTAACCCTCAACTCCAAACCCTAAACCAAAGCTCGGGTCCCTCGGGCTGGGAAATCTTCCTTATTCTAGGGGGGGGCGGGCTTTTGGAAGCTCTGGGAAAAGCCCCTCCCTAAACCCTACACCCTACACCCTACACCCTACACCCTAAACCCTAAACCCTAAACCCTAAGCCCTCCCTCACGCCCACTCAATCTCGATGGCGCTGTGGTCCGACACTTGCCTTCAGCGCTGGCTGATAAGGGGCCTACCTTGGGGACGAAATGAACCCTAAAAGGGTTTATGGTTCATATACCTTAATAGGAATTATAGTAGTCAGGGTACATGACCCCCAATTTTAGGGTTCATTCCGTCCCAAGGCTATAGGGTTTAGGGTTTAGGCTTCGGGGTATAGGGTGGCCAAAGAATGAGGGATGTCTAAGGGTGTCTATGCGCGAACTTACTTGCTCAAAGGCTGCAAGAACCCCCCACCCCCCCCCCGCCCCCGCCCCCCCCCCCCCCCCCCCCCCCCAAAAAAAAAAGAGAGACCCCCCCCCCAAAAAAAAAAAATAAAACGAGAGAAAGTTGTATACAATAAGTTGAACCTGTCCAGACCCAAGAGGAACCTAGCGAAAAAAGGTGCCCTTTTTTTGGTTTCAAAGGGCTTATAAGAATCAGGGCCTACCCATATCCTATACATACACACCTACATACCTACATACATACATATATACATAGTGATTTTATATAGCTTATATTTATGAGTACGTCCTGTCGTCAATAATTGGGCGTTGCGCCAACAAGTCCCTGCTGGTTCAGATGGACCTAGACCCATGACCCTAACTGCGTTGGCCCAGCACATTTGAAACATATCAATCAGCATATGGGGTCCGTTGTAAACCCAAGTAAGGAAACTATCTCAATGTCCCGATCGCCAACCTAGCCAAACTGGAGCCACCGAGCTAAACCCTAAACCCTAAACCCTAAACCCTAAACCCTAAACCCGAGTAGCTGGTAGCCATACTTGGTGGCATCCTCCGGCTTGGCAGTCATGTGATCCACGCGAGCCGCCTTGCACTTCACATCCTTGGCTCCCCGGGGCGCCGGTTTTCGGGGTTGCCTTAGGGTTTAGGGTTTAGGGCTTAGGGCTTAGGGTTTAGGGTTTAGGGCTTGGGGTTTAGGGCTTAGGGTTTAGGGCTTAGGGCTTGGAGCTTAGAGCTTCGCGTATTCCCCAAGCTTTGGGGGGGCGGGGGGGGGCGAAGGGGTGCGGGGATTAGGGGCATCATCCGTAAATGGCACTTGAAGGCTTGGGAAGTCGCATCGCCACGATGGGCAGCTTCCAAGATCGAGCTCCCCCAGTTCTTGTGCCCAGCATGCAAGGTGCCACGTTTAGGGCTTCGGCTCTAGGGTTTAGGGTTTGGGGTTTAGAGTTTAGGGTTTGGGGTTTAATTAGGGTTTAGGGTTACTATGATGGGTGAACGACATGATTCTTTCGAGAATAGCGCTGGTGTAAAACCGCCAAAGATCTATCGGTCTGGCGTGAGCTCTTCAGGATTGCCGTGGTGGATGTTACTTCCAGGCAGGGGGTCCTCACAGGCGTGAAGCTTCTGTTGCCAACGAAGCCATATTCTGGCGATCTCTCTAAACTCTGGTCCCTGTTGGGGTCCTTGTTATGAGGTGGCCAGTCATATGTTAGGCGCCCCAAAGAAGGGGACCATAATTTACAGAAGTGACCATAGTGCAGGCATGCGTCCGAAAACACATGGTCAATCGTCCGGGGTCGGGAATGCTTCGTATGTTTCGTCAGCAAGGTCTCCTGTGGCTTTCCATCATCGTCCACCTGGGCACATGTCACCCGAAACCCTTAATCTCGCCTCACTGCCACTCTCACTCTCGCCCTCACTCTCGCCCTCACGCTCGCGCTCACACTCACTCTCTCATGTCACGTAACCTATATTTCCCTGACAACAAACCCTAAACCATAAACCCGGCTTAACTTAGAACTTAGGGTATTCAAGAAGGACCACTTGATTAAAGCCTGGACCCCTCCTGTCAGCCCGTGCTGAAAATGGGCGAAACTGTCAGCCCAGATGAAGGTTCAGGGTTTGGGGATACCTTCTCACAAGATGGCTTCAATTCCCGAAATCAGTGTAGGACCCTGAGGAGCCTAAAGTAACCCTTACTTGAGGTTCTTAAACCCTAAACTGTACACCCTACACCCTAAACCTAAGCCCTGAACCCTAAACTCTCCTCCCAAGTAGGTGAAGCTGAGTGCTTGTCGCTGAGCTTGGATTCGGGTTTAGGGTTTTGGGTTTCGCGCGTAGAGCTTAGGACTTAGAGCGTTTGTTAAGCTTGCAGGTCTGTCGCTTCAAGGGCAACTCGCCTTCTCTTCCGTAAACACCGCCAGGGGTTTCCGAAATTCGGGGCAGCTTATTGGGTCCTTATTATAAGGGAGTCCTACTATTTGGGAGTCTACATTGGGGGGGGCCCCGTATTTTCGCAAACCCAGCCCTAAACCCTAAACCCGAAACCCCTAAGCCCGAAAAGCCATCAGACCTGGATTCAAGGGTGCCCTTAAAGGCCCTTTAGGGTTTAGGGTTTAGGGTTTAGGGTTTAGGGTTTAGGGTTTAGGGTTTGGGTTTAGGGTTTAGGGTTTAGGGTTTCGGGTCAGCTTGGCACATCTGAGTGGCGCAGCCGAATGTGGGCGGGCAGTCAGCGAACTGGTCTGCCAGCTTCATCTTCGCCAACCTTGGCTTTTTGTAAGGTTTAGGGTTTAGGGTTTAGGGTTCAGGGTTCAGGGTTTAGGGTTGAGGGTTGAGGGTTGAGGGTTGAGGGTTGAGGGTTGAGGGTTGAGGGTTTAGGGTTTAGGGTTGAGGGTTTAGGGTTTCAGCATCTCTGATCCAAGAATTCACTATGGGTGTTTGGCATCACCCCACCCACCCAGTATCCCTTTCATTTGGTAACCCTATCTACATTTTCAATTCTCATTGCTTAAGTCCCCTGAACCCAAAAAACCTAAATCTTAAAAGCTCCAGAGAGGCCCCTGAATCCTAAATCCTAAACGCCCCAAAAAGGCCCTTAAACCCTAATTCCTAAGTCCTAAAAGGCCCAGAGAGGGCCCTGAACTCTAAATCCTAAGTCCTACAGGCATTACCCCAAAGCACCACCGCAGCCCCAAATAGCTTCAAAAAACCCTAAAATGCTTCAAAAAGCTCCCCAAAAAGGGGGGAGCCTGGTATTTGCCTGTCCCACAATGAAAAAATGCTGTTTTTTAGTACCGGAATCGACGGTTTCAGGGCCCCTCCATTTTACCCCAAAGCACCACCACAGCCCCAAATAGCTTTACAAACCCCAAAATGCTTCAAAAAACTCCCACAAAAGGGGGGGGCCTGCTCCTGCAATGAAAAATGCTGTTTGTTAGTACCGGAATCGATGGATTCGATGGTTTCGGGACCCCTCCATTTTACCCCAAAGCACCACCACAGCCCCGAATAGCTTGAAAAAGCCACAAAAGGCTTTAAAACGCCAAGTGTCCCGGGGGCTCCCCGGGACAGCTGTCCTGGGAGCGTCCCGGGGGGCCCCGGGACATTTGTTTCGGGAGGGACCGGGACGCCCCGGGACACCCCAGGACAACCTGTGCCGGCGGGGCCCCGGGACAACCCATCCCGGGGGGCCCCGGGACAGCCCATATTACATTAGGATTTAGGATTTAGGATTTAGGATTTAGGACTTAGGATTTAGGAACCACGAAAGTGCAAAAAAGGTCAACGACCCCATTAAGGTTTAAATGTATATAGGTAGAGAGGGTTTAGGATTTAGGATTTAGGATTTAGGAACCACGAAAACGCAAAAAAGGTCAACGACCCCATTAAGGTTTAAATATATATAGGTAGAGAGGGTTTAGGGTTTAGGGTTTAGGATTTAGGATTTAGGAACCACGACAACGCAAAAAAGGTCAACGACCCCATTAAGGTTTAAATATATATATATATATATTTAATATATATATATAGGTATATATGGTTCAGCGTCGAGCGTCCTGGGCCCCCCCCCCCCCCATGGTATCCCCCCCCCCCCCAAGCCTACTCTACGGTCCCTAAACCCTAAACCCTAAACCCTAAACCCTAAACCGTAAACCCTAAACCCTAAACCCTAAACCCTAAAACCTAAACCCTAACCCTAAACCCTAAACCTTAAGTCTTAAACCTTAAACCCTAAACCCTAAAACCTTGAACCCTAAACCCTAACCCTAAAACCAACCCCCAACCACACCACAGGGGGGGGGGGGATCATCTTAGTACCCCATCCGCGGGGAAAACCCTAAACCCTAAACCCTAACCCTAAAACCCTAAACCGTAAACCCTAAACCCTAAACCCTAAAACCCTAAAACCCTAAAACCCTAAACCCTAAACCCTAAACCCTAAAACCCTAAAACCAACCCCCAACCACACCACAGGGGGGGGGGGGGGGGGTACCATTGGGGGGGGGGGGGGGGGGTAGGGGGGAGGGGGGGGGGGCCCGCCGGGGCTGAATCATATATAGGTAGAGAGGGTTTAGGGTTTAGGGTGATTCCCTTCGAACCAGGGGATTTTGTTGGATTGTTGGGCTTAGGGTACAGGGTTGGGATGTTCCCCCTTTATACTAACAGTCCTTCATAGGGATGATAATAGGAGGTACTCTCATTCCTATTAAGGACTCCTGGTATAATAACAGTCCTTCATAGGGATGATAATAGGGGGTACTCTCATTCCTATTAAGGACTCCTGGTATAATGAGGGGGGACATTTGGTTTGGCTTGTTTGCAGGGCAAACTGGCGACTAGCGATCCCCAAAGGGTCCATATGCCTGCATCTACCCATGAGGTCGGACAAAGCTTTCGAGCTTTCGGACATCCGCGACCGATGCGATGTGATGAGAAACCTTTCGACCCTAAACGCGGGAAATGGGCGTGCCCAGATTTCCCGCAAAGAACGTGGGCTTTGAGTTCTAGGTTTGGAATCGATTCTTAAGGTTGAGGGGGGAGGGAGGGGTGGCGGACCGGGTGGGGGGGGGGGGGGGGGGGGGGGGGGGGGGAGAGGGGTACATGGTTTCGGGTTGAAGCCTAAACCCTAAACCGCACTTGACCACAGCGCATGCTGCACGAGGGGCTGTAGAGTGTGGGAGCCCAAACGTCAGGAGGGGCATCCTTCAAGGAGTTGGGGCCCGATAAGAATCGACAAAATTCCGCAAAATAGTAATAAAAAAAAAAAAACAAAACACACCCTCGGGTTTTTTAAGGGTTGTTTAAAAGGTTTAGGTTTCAGGGTTTAGGTTTTGGGGTTTAGGGTCTGTAAGGGAGGGTTGGTACGGTTCATACTGCTGCCGCACCACGCCTGCTCGCGAAAGCTTTTGAAGGACTCTGAGTCCTCAGGTTTGGAGCTTAGGATTTTTGAGTGCAGGGGTTTCGTGGCGGGTGCGGGTCCTGGCTTTACAGTATTGCCGGGGCGTGGTGCTGGGTTTAGA
The DNA here is from genome assembly GCA_905221605.1 of Symbiodinium natans. Classification (NCBI taxonomy): domain Eukaryota; class Dinophyceae; order Suessiales; family Symbiodiniaceae; genus Symbiodinium; species Symbiodinium natans. Next base: position 411,864 of record CAJNDS010002568.1, read on the forward strand.
GTTTTGGGTTTAGGGTCTAGGGTTTAGGGTGCAAGTGGCCTCGTTTGTGGGAATGCGGACTTCCATCCTTTCACAATCGCTCTTCGAGGTACTTGTAATGACAAGAAACTCCACTAGAAGCACTTACAACCCAACGTATAACTTAGTACAGAGGTTTTGCATAGATTCTTTGTCCACTAAGGCTACCATAGTGCAGAGCAGGCAGTTTTCCGATACTAAACGCTAACACACCTATACCCTAAACTCCTGAACCCCCAGGCCCTTTTGCCCGAAATACTGAACTCCTCAACCCGAAAACCCGAAACCCCGAAACCCCAAAATTCCACAACCACACGCCGTAAGGAGATTATAGGGTTTAGGGTTTGGGGACCCCAATAAACTCTCAACCCTCAACCCTCAACCCTCAACCCTCAACCCTCAACCCTCAACCCTCAACCCTCAACCCTCAACCCTCAACCCTCAACCCTAAACCCTAAACCCTAAACCCCAACCCTAAACCCCAAACCCTAGGGCTTATAGGGGTTCAGGGTGCTAAAGGCTGGCACCTTGCTGAGGTTGAAATCGCCGCAGAAGATTCCTTGGCGTGTCTTTGGGGCAATTCGAAGCTCGGAGGGGCTCTACCTTAAGAGCCAAGAGAGTTTAGGGTTTAGGGTTTAGGGTTTAGGGTTTAAGGTTTCGGGTTGACTTCTTGTATGGTTTAGATACAGGGCTTGGGGTAGTTCAGCGTTTGGGGTTTAGGGGGCCCACTGCTTTGCAACGAATGCTAAGAAAGGTGGTTCGCATGCACATTGTTTGCGCTTGTTCACAATCGCCTTGCCTTACTTTATCTTACTTCGGACTCCAAGCTATCGACGAGCGGCATCGAGCGAAGGGACGGTTGTCAGTTTCATGGTCCATGATTTCATCTTTGGTCGGCTCAGGTTGTGGGCAACCTCGTGAATTTCTTTTTGCGGCTAAGGCTCCCTAAGCTTTCTTAAGGTTCCCTAGGTACCTACCGCCAAAACCCCCCCAACTTAAGAACCCTGTAAACCCTAAACCCTAAACCCTAAACCCAGGGACACCACTCTGGCTACTGGCCCCTGCCGATGCCCAAATCCGACGCTGGTGGTGGCCAACTAAGCAGCCAAGGCGCGCTGGTCTGCACCCTTCGAGAAGTCCTCAAACCGTCGCAGTGCCTGGTAACCAAAATATAATAAGGGCACCCTTTTTTTGGTTGGTTACTTTAGAAGGGAACCCATAACAAAAAACAGAAGGGGTAACGGGTACCACTGGGCTACAAAGGCCTGGAAAAGCCCTACTATAGGGCCTGCTTACGTTAGGACAGCAGAGGTTTTAGAGCTTAGGGACTGTAGGGCTGAGGTGCATCTTTTTAAAAGGCATGCCTTAACAGCTTAAACCTACACCCTCAAAACCCTAAACCCTAACAACAACCCATAAGCCCTTCAAGCCCCGAAGGCCCTACAACAAGCTGAGGTTTTCGAAGGGTTGCTGAACATCAGGTTCTTCCGGCCTCTCAGGTTCGTGAGTACTCACCCCTGAACCCGATAAACTAAACGCTAAACCTAAACCCCAAGCCCTAAACCCTAAACCCTAGTTTAGAAATTGTGCAGTGCGGGAGTTCAGGGGCTTCTCTTCGGGTTACAACCTGCACCTACACGGGTTTGCAAGTAGCCATGCACCCCCATGTACTTGGACTACAGGCCTGGATCCCCTAAACCCTAAACCCTAAACCTAACCCCTAAACCCTAAACCCTAAACCCTACACCCTAAACCCTAGACTAAACCCTGAACCCTGAACCCTAAACCCTATAGACCCTAAACCTGCGCCTTGGCGGTTTAGGTTTAGGGTGTAGTGGAAGCGCCAAGGCCCTATGAACGTACAGTTGCCGCTTTATGCAAGTACACAGCGGGGCTTTTTGACCCCAAGCTGTTGTACGACTCTTACCGGATACCCACAAGTTGGAAAAAGCCTTGGCGACCCATAGCAGACCTCATGGTGAGTAGCAGCTAAACCATTATGCCCCGCAAGCTTGTAGGTAAGCCCTAAACCCTTAACTCTGAACCCTATAAACCCTATAAACCCTATAAACCCTATAAACCCTATAAACCCTATAAACCCTATAAACCCTATAAACCCTATAAACCCTATAAAACCTATAAACCCTATAAACCCTATAAACCCTATAAACCCTATAAACCCTATAAACCCTAAAAACCCTATAAACCCTAAAAACCCTAAACCCGAAACCCTAAACCCGAAACCCTAAACCCTAAACCCTAAACCCTAGACCCATCCCTCCTGCGCCTCCTCCAGCTGCTTGATGCCGATGGGGTTCACCTGAGCCGCAAGGCTTCCAGGGTGGAGGAACTTCAGAGCTCAGGGCTGCTAGTTTAGGGTTTAGGGAAAACCCTAAACCCTAAACCCTAAACCCTAAACCCTAAACCCTAAACCCTAAACCCTAAACCCTAAACCCTAAACCCTAAACCGTTTTCGGGCTTCTTTCAACCCCCACCTTGCCATTGCCACCTCCAGTGGCGGCGTCTTTGGGGAGGCCCATTCCCGTCTGCACGACCTCCAAGCCTCCCAGGGTTTAGGGTTTAAGGTTTAGGGTTTAGGGTTTGGGGTTTTAGGGTTTAGGGTTTAGGGTTTAGGGTAACCCATTATCAGTGCAGTTGTGACACACATATACGCCCCTCAAGTACCCTAAAATAGGGTTCGCGCTACAAGTACAGCAATAATCGGGCTACTAAGTACCATGAGACTTCAAGCAGGCCTCGTCGGTGGCCCGCAAAAGAACTTAGGATACGAATGGTGTTGGGCATGGCACAGCCCGGGACCTAGTATTGAGGGTTCCTAGAACCCTTAAGGACATAATGGCTGGGTCCCTGGAAAGATAGGGTTCGGTTACCTGTCAGTTGCAGGGCCTATAGCGTTTTGGGGCCAGTTGGAGGGTGCACAGTTTGTTCTTGAGCCCGGTAAGCCTCAACTCTAAACCCTAAACCCTAAACCCAAAACCTCTAAACCCTAAACCCTAAACCCTAAACCCTAAACCCTAAACCCTAAACCCAAAACCGACTCTGGGAGGATCTTAGTTGCTGAGGTCATAAGCCCTACCCAAAACCTCAAACCCTAAACCCAAAACCCAAAATCCAACTCTGGGAGGATCTTAGTTGCTGAGTCAATAAGCCCTAAAAAAAAAGTACACTTTCAGTTCTATAGGAGACTATAGTATCCCAAAAAGTGTAAAGTGTGCCCGCTCAGCTACTGTGGGATGGTTTTAGGGCATAAGGGCTTTAGGGCTTAGTGTTTGGGGTTCAGGGTTTTGGGTAGTTATAAGTAGGGATATAAGTAAGGTAACTTACTTAAAACACCGTTTAGGGTACTTTTCCCTAGACCCTGGAAGAAAAGCATATACTGTTTAGGTATAAGTAGCTATAATAGGAACCCAAAACCAAAAAATGTATGAAAGTATAGTACTCCAAAACCCAGTTGCAACCCTACTTGTAACGACCCATGAACCTCCAGGTAGCGGCTAGGTAGATCAGTGGCACTTCGAACCCCTTATCACCGGCGTGCCTGCCGTGGTGTGCACATTCAGCACAGCTATCTTCTTGTTTTTCCTGGGTTTAGGGTTTAGGGCTTGGGGTTTAGGGTTTAGGGTCCCGACTGGGAAAGCTCCGTACTTGAAGGACGATGCGTAAATAGTTCTAAGTGAGATCTAATCTTCCTAGATGAGGTTCTAACCAGCGCCATGAAAATCACATGGGCGGCAACAGTAACTGTAGTCAACCTCCAAGCACAATGACAGAAGCGCATACCTTGCAAAAACCCTCTACTGAAGGAGCCTTCCCTAGCATCAAAGTATATAAGAGTTCTTTGCGTTCCACACCCATAGTTCTGGTCGAATTCAAGCACATCCTGCATGTCCTCGACACTGCAGCTTGAAAGGTCATACGCATGTTTCACATGTTCTGCTCTTGCAAGAGCGCCTGAAAGAATCCTTCAGTGTTATCTGCCATCCGACACCCCTGTAAGCGCAAAGCCCTAAGCCCTTTTTCTTGTGTGTTCGGAAGCCCCAAGGAAACCCAAAGCCCAAAACACTAAACCCTAACCAACACACCCTAAACCCTAAACCCTAAACCCTAAACCCTAAACCCTAAACCCTAGGAAACCCGAAGCCTAAAACCCTTGTTCTTCAGGGATCCTCAGCTCCCCTCGATTCACGCAGCAGGTCGCATCTAGGGGCTTGACCTTGGACCCTGAAGGGTTTCGGGTTTAGGGTTTAGGGTTTAGGGGACCCTGAGGTAGTCTAAGGGCCATATTGGGAGTACATTAAGTGGAACCCGTTGGAGGTACAACCTCAAGAGGTACGAGTCTTAATCCCTCGATCGCCGTAATCACCCCAAACCCGAAGCGCTAAACCCTAAACCCTAAACCCTAAACCCTAAACCCTAAATCCGAAAGCTGAAACCGTTACACCTTGGGATGGTCCCCCTTACCCCTATTAGAATCCAGACTAAGGACTGTCAGAAAAGGGGGGGAAACATCCCAACCCTAAACCGTAACCCTAAACCCTAAACCCTAAACCCTAAACCCTAAACCCTAAACCCTAACAAAGGCCCAACACATCCAAGAGTCGGCCCCTCCACCTCCACCTGGCCACTATCTTGGAGCTTCCATGGTACTTAGTAACCCCACGTTTAACCGTGATATGGTCCTTTAGGGTTTAGGGTTTAGGGTTTGGGTTTAGGGTTTAGGGTTTCGGGTTTAGGGTTAGCAACTCAAAAATAACTGAACTGATAACCCAACTAGAACCCAATTAGTGTACTTAAGGGGCTTAAATGTGGGTTAGAACTACAACGAACTACACTTATAATGGGTTACTAAGTACCCTGAACCTCCAAGTACTAAGTTCCTCAAGGAACCTACGAGGAAAATGGGTTGTGGCTGTGTGGCTTAGGGGCTTCAAAGGGCGGCAAAGCGTTGTTTTTTAACTAAATGATCTAAGGGTAACTTTCATGGGCCCTTAATGTGGCCCCTAACCTCTTTCAAAGGGCTCTGCTGTATGGGCCCTTAATTTGTGTGGGGTATATGTGGGGTATGCAAGGGTACCCGTGTAAGGGCCCATGCTAAGGGACCATGAAACTACCCTGAGAAATACAGGTCCACATTCGCATCCTAGCCTATTTAGGGTTTAGGGTTTAGGGTTATGAACAGGTTGAGCCACTGTGTATGAAATATTTGCATGGCGTCTGAGGCCTTCTGGGATGAGCTCTAGGCCTCTGAGCTCTACCAGGGGTTTGGGGTTTAGGGGTTAGGGTTTAGGGCTAGGGTTGAAGGCTTAGGGCTGCCCATTCTTGGCGAAGCGCGGTTAGCTACCCCCCCCAACAGCCACCTCGAATGAAACTTGAACAAGCCAACAGATGCTTCGCAAGATGGCTCGCGCCATTCAGTTGAGCAAGAATTCCTCCTTGCATATGGTTTAGGGTTTAGGGTTAGGGGCTAGGGTTTAGGGTACATATGGGGGGTACCCCTAAAATAAATCCTCAAGTCGTAGGACTCCCTGACAATAAGGACCCAGAATAAGGTACCCCTAATTTCGAAAACGCCCACATCTTGCTGGGTATAACTCCTCCAGTGCTCTGCCCCGAAGAAAACCAAAATCCCTCTTCTCTCTCACAGGCGCTCCGCGAATGCTCGTGGCATCACAGCCATCGCCCCAAATCCCTCTCTCAACTCTTCCCTAAACACCAAAACCCCCAAGCCCTAAACCCTAAACCCAAAACCCTAAACCCTATGAACAAAAACTCGCAGCTGGCGCCATGAGCGCACCCCGCTGGATGGCGCTCCACTCAAACCAGGATTGGCGGGAGAAGCTGAAGTGCTGGCTCCTCGGGGGTTTAGGGTTTAGGGTTTAGGGTTTAGGGCTATAGGGGCCTATCTGGGTCTGAGGGTTTGGAGGTAGTCTTCTGCAAGCAAACGGTAGGCAGATCCGTTCGTTGTCTACTATAGCAAAGTCTACATAGCTCTGTTGCACATATGCATCTCTCTACATAGGGAAAGAATGCAAATACATTCCAGATCCAAACAAACCCTAAACCCTAAACCCTAAACCCTAAACCCTAAACCCTAAACCCTAAACCCTAAACCCTAAACCCTAAACCCTAAACCCTAAACCCTAAACCCTAAACCTATGGCACTCCAGCTACGTGAAGCCATGCACACGTGCACCTCGCGACTGTGAGCCAAGGGGCGTGCTTAGGGGTTTCAGGGTTAACCCTAAACCCTAAACCCTAAACCCTAAACCCTAAACTCTAAACCGGAGGCTTGAAGCTCAGAGACCTGTCACAAGGCAGTGACCACGAGCCAAGCCATCACCTGTGAGATCGACTGCGTATACTATCCAGCTCCTTTTCCACTGGCGCCCTCAGAGTTTAGCAGGTCTCGACCTCAAACATGGGTGAAGAGAAGCGCCGTAAGGAGCTGGGAAGCTGCACCCCTTCCAAGCTCTGGCTGAAGTACTTGCCGAGGGACAAGGTCTGTAGGCCGGTGGGAAACTGCACCCCTTCCAAGCTCTGGTCGAAGCTGTCGCCGACGTCCAAGGTCAGCAGGCTGCTGGGAAGCTGCACCCCTTCCAAGCTCTGGTTGAATATACAGCCGAAGGTCAAGGTCTGTAGGCCGCTGGGAAGCTGCGCCCTTTCCAAGCTCTGCTTGAAATAAAGGCCAAAGGTCAAGCTCTGTAGGTCACGGGGAAACTGCACCCCTTCCAAGCTCCGGTCGAAGCTGTCGCCGAAGGTCAAGGTTTGTAGGCTGCTGGGAAGCTGCACCCCTTCCAAGCTCTGGTTGAAAAACTTGCCGAAGGTCAAGTTCTGTAGGTCGCGGGGAAGCTGCACCCCTTCCAAGCTCTGGTCGAAGTTGAAGCCGAAGGTCAAGCTCTGAAGGCCACTGGGAAGCTGCACTCCCACCAAGCTCTGGTTGAAGCTGTAGCCGAAGGTCAAGGCCTGCAGGCTGCTGGGAAGCTGCACCCCTTCCAAGCTCTGGTTGAAGTTGAAGCCGAAGGTCAAGCTCCGCAGGCCGCTGGGAAGTTGCAAGCTTTGGTAGAAGCTGTCGCGAAAGGTCGAGTTCTGCACCCCTTCCAACCTCTGTAGGCCGCTGGGAAGCTGCACCCCTTCCAAGCTCTGGTTGAAACTGAAGCCGAACGTCAAAGTCTGGAGGCCGCTGGGAAGCTGCAACCCTTCCAAGCTCTGGTCGAAGCTGTCGCCGAAGGTCAAAGTCTGTAAGCTGGTGGGAAGCTGCACCCCTTCCAAGCTCTCGTTAAAATCACGCCCAAAAGTCAAGGTCTGTAGGCTGTTGGAAAGCTGCACCCCTTCCAATCTCTGGTTAAAATCACGCCCAAAGATCAAGGTCTCTAGGCCGCTGGGAAACTGCAGCCCTTCCAAGCTCTGGTGGAAGCACTTGCCGAAGGTCAAGGTCTGGAGGCCGCTGGGAAGCTGCAACCCTTCCAAGCTCTGGTCGAAGCTGTCGCCGAAGGTCAAGGCCTGTAGGCTGCTGGGAAGCTGCACCCCTTCCAATCTCTGGTTGAAATCACGCCCGAAAGTCAAGGTGTGTAGGCTGCTAGGAAGCTGCACCTCTTCCAAGCTCTGGTTGAAGTACTTGCCGAGGGACAAGGTCTGTAGGCCGGTGGGAAACTGCACCCCTTCCAAGCTCTGGTCGAAAGACTTGCCGAAGGTCAAGGTCTGCAGGCTGCTGGGAAGCTGAACCCCTTGCAATCTCTGGTTGAAATCACGCCCAAAAGTCAAGGTCTGTAGGCTGCTGGGAAGCTGCACCCCTTCCAAGCTCTGGTTGAAGTTGAAGCCGAAGGTCAAGGTCTGAAGGCCGCTGGGAAGCTGCACCCCTTCCAAGCTCTGGTTGAAACTACGCCCAAAAGTCAAGGTCTGTAGGCTGCTGGGAAGCTGCACCCCTTCCAAGCTCTGGCTGAAGTTGAAGCCGAAGGTCAAGCTCTGTAGGCCGCGGGGAAGCCGCACCCCTTCCAAGCTCTGGTCGAAGCTGTCGCCGAAGGTCAAGGCAACAACGACATCCATGGCATCCATGTCGTCACTCAATCCTGTCTTTGCTAACGCTTGCTTTATACTGCGTGCCGCATGGCCTGCGCCACATTTTTGCACCACGTATGTGAGCTTTTGGTTTTGAATTTGTTGCAGCAGCGGCTGGTGCAGTTCGAGGACACCGTCACCTGAAGTCAGCACGATTGATGCTGTGGCAAGGCCAACGCTTTCTGCTACACGTCTCCGCACATCCAGACCCGTTTCTGCATCGTCCACAGAGAGCTCAAACGTGGAGCCGGCAAGACAGTGTATGGTCAACGGCATGCTGCCGCTTCCGCAGCGACTAGACGTCTCGACGAAGAATGGCGCAAAAGTGAGTGGGAACTTCAGGTCACTTACTACACGAATGTGCAATACAGAATTAGGCGAACTAGGCAATTACCTTGTGTCCCCAGGTATACCTCCTCAAGTCATCAATGATGACATATGACATATAGGGCTCCTAGCTCCCTAATCTCTACGTGTAGCATGCCTTGAGAAAAGCAAACCTGATCCCACCATGGGTACAGGTATACACTTCTAGGGTTCAGGGTGGGTTTAGGGGATATCGGGGAGTTCAGGGTTTAGGGTGTAAGTTTTTTGTTTGCCACCATCTCCCACCTGGACCCTAAACCCTAAACCCGAAACCAGAAACCCCAAACCCTAAACCTGACCGTCTTGGGGTCTTAGGGTTTTGGCTTTCGGTCGGCCGTGGCACACGAGGGACGATCGAACCCAGCCCAAAGAGCCCAACGCCCCTTAATTAGGGTTTAGGGTTAGGGTTTAGGGTTTAGGGTTTAGGGTTCAGGGTTCAGGGTTCAGGGTTCAGGGTGCAGGGTTTAGGGTTTAGGGTTTAGGGTTTAGGGATATACCTTGATTTACCAAAGGGATCCTTAATATGACTTCAGGTCTATTCTTGATTCAGGGGTCTTCGGCTCTTTGGGAAGCACGTCCACAAATGGTGGCTGCAGTTCCAGAAGCCCTAAACCCTAAACCCTAAAGCCTAAACCCTAAACCCTAAACCCTAAACCACCGTTCGTTGGGTGCATGGGCCTCTGTACCCCCATATTGAGGTGCACCTGAACCTTTCGAAAGCAACAGCCCCAAACCCCAAACCCTCAACCCTAAACCCTAACCCCTAAACCCTGCACCCTGAACCCTAACCCCTAAACCCTAAACCCTAAACTCTAAACCCTAAACCCTAAACCCTAAACTAACCCTAAACAAGAACTGTGGGTCCTCCGGATGTTGTACTTTGAGAGGACAACCAGGCCAGCTGCACAGAAGAAGGCGGGCGGCGCGGGCCTGAGTGCATGGTTTTAGGGCTTAGGCTTTAGGGTCTAGGGTTTAGGGTTTAGGGTTTAGGGTTTAGGGTTTAGGGTTTAGGGTTTAGGGTTTAGGGTTTAGGGTTTAGGGTTTAGGGTTTAGGGTTTAGGGTTTAGGGTTTAGGGTTTAGGGTTTAGGGCTTAGCCCTAGAAACTCCCAAACCCTAAGCTCTAAACCCTAAACCCTGAACTCTGATTTGGATTGCTTGCACGATCGCAGCTTTTGCAGCCTCGCAGCCACTTGCCACTGGAAGCGAAGTACCGAAGCCTCGCTGAATGCGGGGTTGAGGGTTTAGGGTTTAGGGTTTAGGGTTTCTGTACCTTAAAACCCTATAAACCCCAAGATCTGAAACCTTAGAGGATGCATTTTTTGCAGGATTCGACCCAAAACCACCAAGCTTTTGGCATTTAGAGTGTGCTTGTGAGGTTTTCGGGCTCAGGCTCGAGCATGCCTGCAGAGCCCTAGTTTAGGGTTTAGGGTTTAGGGGTCCTGTAGCAACCATATTATAATACCCCTTTGGGGGTTTGGTTGCTTTATGAGGCAACAAAGAACCCCCCCCCCAAAAAAAAAAAAAAAAAAACGGCAACATGGGGCACCGTTGGGCCAACAAGGAGCCCATGGCACGATTCAATGACCAAGCCTCACACCCCCGCCTACAAACCCTAAACCCTAAACCCTAAACCCTAAACCCTAAACCCTAAACCCTAAACCCCAGAGTCAGGACATCATGGCAACCGTCAGGGGATCCGAAGTATGGGCCCTTAGCTTGGGCCCCGTGTTCTATAACCGTTTTCTACACCATACATAAGAAGGGCCCATACTTCCCCTTAAGCAAGGGTATGGGACCTTTACTTCGACCGCATGGTTCCGACCTTAGATGAGTCAACCTAATCCGCCTCCCACTTCTTAAGGATGTCGGGTTTAGGATTTAGGGTTTAGGGTTTAGGGTTAGGGTTTAGGGTTTAGGGTTTAGGGTTTAGGGTTTAGGGTTTAGGGTTTAGGGTTTAGGGTTTAGGGTTTAGGGTTTAGGGTTTAGGGTTTAGGGTTTTAGGGTTTAGGGTTTAGGGTTTAGGGTTTAGGGTTTAGGGTTTAGGGTTTAGGGTTTAGGGTTTAGGGTTTAGGGTTTAGGGTTTAGGGTTTAGGGTCGGCCCGCTTTGGCTTTCAAGAAAACGCCTGGCACTCCGAGTATGAAGCCCCTTGCATCGGAGAAGCCCCGACGACTTGCCAAAGTCCCTGAGTGCCGTCACAAAGCCGTCTTGGCCCCAGGTAACAGTCAGCCTCGGGTTTAGGGTTTAGGGTTTAGGGTTTAGGGTTTAGGGTCTCACCTACCTGTGTACCTCCCAAGTACCCGTGCAACCCCAGAACCGAAGTCCCCAGCCATGCTTCCTTTGGACCAATTGGGCACTTGTTGTCATACTTGGAGGTTCAGGGTTAGTAGGGTCTAGGGTCTAGGGTGTAAGGTTTAGGGTTTAGGGTTTAGGGTTTAGGGTTTAGGGTTTAGGGTACGTAGAAACGATAAGTGTAGTTCTAATCCACATGTAAGCCCCTTAAGTACCCTAACAGGGTTATGATCGGGTTATAAGTACACGCATCATTGGGTTACTAAGTACCATGAGCCTCCATGTAGTGATGTGGCAACCCATCTTACACTGAATTCCCCCTTGAAGTTGTAAAGTGCTGCATGGGGCGTGGAACACGACTGCCACTGAAAATCCAAACCCGGTACACAACACACATCTGGCCCCTCAGCCCTAAACTTTAGATTTATCATTGCATATATGGGCCCTCAGGAGTACTACCCAGAAGTGCAGGACAACCATGCTGGCTTCCAACGCAAAGTCCCTCACTACCACCCCCCACCCTCCCCACATGCATGCTCAGCACGTGCAAATACCTACTACATGCTACCACACGCACAGCGATTCAATGCGCGCAGCCACCGAAGAATTTGCACCAAGCAAGGCCCAAACTCCCTATACCCCTGAACCCTGAAGCCTAAACCCTAAACCCTAAGCGTAAACCCTAAACCCTGAACCCTGAACCCTAAAGCCCAAATTTTTTGTAGGCTGCTGATATCGAACCACCTATGGGAGTCTTCAGCAACCTGCAGGAGGAAAACAATTCAGAGGGTATACTAAACCCTACACCTTAAACCCTAAAACCTAAACCCTAAACCCTAAACCCGAAAAGGCCTTAAGTCATCTGGCAAGGGACTCTTGGAGACATACGATGTCCTGTGTGGAGTTGGCAAGTTTTTGGTTTAGGGTTTAGGGTTTAGGGTTCAGGGTTCAGGGCAAGTTGGGGGAAGGTTCTCTAGATGCCCTAAACCCTCTCAAGTTTGGACTTAGGAATGGAGGAGGCTCAGCACAAGAGTTGCGACAGGGGTTTAGTTTCGTAGGCAGGCTACAGAAATGACTCCACCGATTTGCAGGTCGTTTCCGAAAGTAATGTGGCGTTGCAAGACTTACCATCTTAACTTAACAAACGGTTGGTTCCCTAAAATGCAGCCCCCGGCTAAGAGGGACCCCCAAACGGACCCTCCCTTGGACAACTACCCACGTGGTGTTGACACCACTAGAGCTGACACTGCACTGCCTCCCCCCCCCCCCCCCCCCCCCCCCCCCCCCCTGAAGATCTATAGGGTTTTGGGTGTTGGTTTTAGGTCATTCTCCAACCTCCCCTCCCCGCTCCCCACTCGCAAAGCGTGCAGGTTTTCTTCTTGAGTATAAGGGCCTTAATAAATAGAATAGGGTTTTGGAAGTTTTGGAGGTTAGTGCAGTATATTTATAAAGGGGCCATAAGGGAATACTCTTAGTAATTAGTCCGACCCCTCTATTAGGTACTTCGGGTTCGGGTTACCTCACGCAGGCCTCCGCTGAAGCAACTCAGGGTTAGCACTCAGCAGATCTCTCCCTGAGCCCTAAATCCTCCCTCTCTCTGTCTCTCTGCCTCTCTCCCTCTCTCTCTCTCTCTCTCTCTCTCTCTCTCTCTTTCTCTCTCTAATCCTAACCCTAACCCACTGTCATCCACCCTAAACCCTAAACCCTAAACCCTAAACCCTAAACCCTAAACCCTAAACCCTAAACCCGACATCCTTAAGAAGTGGGAGGCTGATAGGTTGACTCATCAACCGCCTCGGGAGTCGAACCACCGACTTGAAGCCTCAAACCCTAAACCCTAAACCCTAAACCCTAAACCCTAAACCCCAAACCCTAATCCTAAACCCTAAGCCCTAAATCCTAAACCCTAAACCCTCGACTCAGAAGACCTTGAAACTGCGGGTTTCATGGTGGGAAGATGAAGGGCTCTCAAGCTAAAGGTTTTCTTCGTGTGGGGAGGGGGGAGAGAGGGGTAGGGAGGGGTGCATTTTTCTTTTTTTGGGGGGGGGGGGGGGGGGGGGTGTCCTAGCATAGGGATTCTGGTAGTTGGGGTAGGGGTACCCCCTAATTCTTTGGGCAATCCCTGAGGTGGCGTTTATGGCTTGGGCCAGGTGGCGTAGCCCGGCAACAGGGTCAGAAACTGCTGCAGGCGCTGCTCCTGCACGCTTGACGACTTTCGCATCCCTGTCCGAACAAAGCTTGCCCTAAGCTGATGTCCCTGCAGGTTCAGGGTATTTAGTAACCAATTATGAGTGAGTCATAACCCACATATAAGCCCCTCAAGTACCCTAATAGGGGAGGCTCTCTCGGACCGGAATCGGTCTGGCTTTGAGTTTGTACACGACCACAAAACACAAAATCTATAAACCTCCACGTTGGGATGTCCCCCCTTATACTAACAGTCCTTAATCGGGATTGTAGTACCCCCTAATATAGTCCCTATTCAGCACTGCTAGTACAAGGGGGAACATCGCAACCTCTACGCGTAGGAGCTCATGATTTACCAGCCATGACCCTAAACCCTAAACCCTGTAAGATCTAAGGCCAAATTGACCCTAGTTCTGGTGAAACTACTATTTAATTCAATAGTAGCACTTTCTAGGCAGAGAGGTGGCTTGAAGACAACAGCTCAGACGAACAATCCTTGGTACATGGCAGGATGAAGAAAGCAAGCATGACCTTAGAGCATGACAATAAGAAGGGCGGAACGGCTAGCGGCAGTCATGCTACATCCTCTTTCTTAGCGTCTGACCTCTTAAGGCTCCCCTTTCGAGTTTTCGGTGGTTGAGGTGAGTTGAAGGAACCCCAAACCCTAAACCCTAAACCCTAAACCCTAAACCCTAAACCCTAAACCCTAAACCCTAAACCCTAAACCCTAAACCCTAAACCCTAAACCCTACATGCTGGACTCAGTGCGGCCTCGGTATTCTTAACGTGGGCTCCTGCGCGTCATGCACGATCTTCGGCGCAACGCGACGGAGGACCTGGGCCGCACGCAGCCCCGAGACAGCCCCGGCTCTGAATCCAAAAACTAGCCAGGGTTTAGGGTTTAGGGTTTAGGGTTTAGGGTTTAGGGGCTAGGCTGATTTGCGGGAGCTGGGTATGGCCTAGAGACCCTTTTTCAACCCAGGCTCCTCTCCTGTCACTCTAGACCCAGAAAAACCCTAAACCCTTTAGCCTCAAGCCACACACAAAACCTATACAAGGCCCAAGGGTATAGGGTTTAGGGTTCATGACTCAGACGAAGTGGCCGCTGTCAGCAGCTGGCCAGTGGGGATCATCGCGATGTACAAGAATCCTAAGCCTGGCAAAACGCGCGAGTTTAGGGTGGTTTAGGGTGGTTTCTTGCTCATGCTAAGGGCATCAGTGTTCCACACCACCAGGTCGTTTCCCTTACTCAGGCGCTTGATGCGACGTGCTAAACCCTGCCCCAACCCCTTGGGTTGAGGGTCTAGGATGTAGGGAAACCCTAAAGTGGTAGATTTCCAGGAGGGCTTTGAAGGTTTACAGGGTGCTGGGGAAGGCGCAAAGCGATTATACACATTACGAAACCACGAACCCCAAAACCCCAGAAAACCCTAAAACCCTAAACCATATAAACCCGAAATCCATCCCTAAGCCCTACATAATCAACCCTGAGCCACAAGACAGGGAATTTTGGGGTCTAGGGTTTGAGTTTAGGGTTTAGGGATGTTCGCCCTTATACTAGCAGTCCTTAATTGGGATGATACTTCCCAGTAAGGACTGTTTTTATAAGGTGGAACATCCCAACGGGGAACCTTCATGCATCACTAGACCCAAGAGTAACCCAGGAATACAACAGGGTGCCCTTTTGGGTTTAAAGGGGCATAAAGGAGAACCTCAAATAAGGGCCTACTCCTAAACCCTACACCCTACACCCCAAACCCTAAGGGTCCTACATCATGCTTGGCTTTTGCCACCATGGCACCGGACATCCCACCGAGGATTCCAGCCCCAATGGACTTGACATACTTCGCGCCCAGCATGTACAGCAAAGCACCTGCGCTGAAGGGCCTAGGGTTTAGGGTTTATAGGGTTTAGGCTCAAAATAGCCCCAAAAACCCTAGATAATAGCCTTTGGGTTTAAATATGAGTTCTTGGAGCCTTAGGGTTTAGGGTCTAGGCATGTATGATGTCGAGGGATTGAGCTTGTGTTCTAGGGTCTACGAGGCCAGGTCACCCTAACCTTGGATTCCGACAAGTTTCAGGATTAGCTTGTTGCAGCTATACGGACAACTGGGCGACCTTACGTTGGGACCGGCGGCCTTCAACCCCCCCCCCCCCAAAAAAAAAAAAAAAACACACACACTTGTTGACTCATGAAGCTTAAAGCGAAACGCCAGCATCAAGCCAATCATACCAAAGCACTTAAAAGGACACGGATGCTTAGAAGGCTTCGCCCCCAACCCTGACCTTTCAAATCAAAAGCCGCAGACACCACACTGCGGGAAAACCCTAAACCCTAAGCACTAAGCCCTAAACATTAAACCCTAAACCCTAAACCCCAAACCCTAAACCCTAAACCCTAAGCCTGCGCTGGCCACGCGCACGGCTCCCAGGAGGTCGCTGCAAACACGCATGCCCATGAGGAAGTATGTGAGAAAGCCTGGGCTCTGCCAATTTAGGGTTCAGGTCTCAGGGTTTAGGGTTTAGGGTTTAGGTGCCTACCGGCGAGGGGGGGTGGGGGGGGGGGGGGGGGAGGGAGGCTGTTCACAGCATCATTGAAGCTTGGGCGTCCTTTCGTAAGTTTCCAAAAGTGGCCGACAGAGGTCTTGAACGTCTTTGGGAAGCGAAGATGAAAGCGTCTGTGAGGATGCACGCGCCAAGTAACAAGCTCCATGGAAAGCATGAACAGTTGATTCGGACAACATCTCGTTTCATGCGTCTTACTGCTGGCCCTGGGTACCTAGATGACATCGACCATGCCTTCACTACCAAAGCTTGCCCGAACCCCGAAACCCAAAAATCATGGTTCCTTCCGTGCTTTTGGGTGGGAGTGGTGCATCACAAATGCAGAAAGGGCCCGTCTTCGTACAGGCACCTCAAAAACTCAATGATTAGTACCTCCTCTCCCTAAGCCCCACCATGAAGCGAACTGGACGTCAAAGTCCATACTCTGAGCACTAAACCCTAAACCCTAAACCCTAAACTCTAAAACCTAGATCCTAAAACCTAAGACAAACCCTCAACCTAAAACCCTAAACCCCACCCTGAAATAAAAAAGATTAGGCTTTAGGGTTTGGGGCTTCGGCTCTGGCAATCGCGCACGGTAGGCAAGGATTCAGGTTTAGGGTTTAGGGTTTAGGATCCAGGGTTTAGGGTTTAGGGTTTAGGATCGAGGGTTTAGGATCCAGGGTTTAGGGTTTAGGAGCAGGTTCAGGGAGCAGGGTTTAGGGCTTGGCTCTTTTTGGCACCGGCATAGCTGGACGAACCACAAGATTTAGGGTTTGGGGATAAGCTAGTTTAAAGCAGCTTGCCACCATCTCTGCCTCCTCCACCGAGATCTGCTGCCAGGCAGCAGATTGCTCCTGGATACGGTATCTTCAGCCTCGTGGGGGGGGGGGGGGGGGAGTTGGGGTCAGAGGGTTTAGGGTTTAGGGTTTTCTTTTTTCAAGGGAGAGACAAGGCCGTGTCCAGCACAAGCATTCCAAGACCGAGGTCTCGTAGCTTAACAGTGCAAACCCTGGGTTTTGCGTAGGCTGCCCAAGATTCCTATCAGGCGCAAGCCTATGAAAAGCTCGGGGCCTGGGGTTCTGGAGAGTATAGCGATAAAGGGCATGCGGCTACTCTGTTTCCAGCACCCTAAGCCCTGAACCCGAAACCCCAATAGCCATTCAACCGTGTTGCAATCCTCCCCCCCCCCCACCCTGCCGCCCAAACATCCGGCAAGCGTCACCAACGCATGCTGAAGCTCTTCCAGGCTGCTGCGTTTAGGGTTTAGGGTGTTTAGGGTGCTTAGGGTGTTTAGGGTGTTTAGGGTGTTTAGGGTGTTTAGGGTGCTTAGGGTGTTTAGGGTGTTTAGGGTGTTTAGGGTGTTTAGGGTGTTTAGGGTGTTTAGGGTGTTTGGGGTGCTTAGGGGGTTTAGGGGGTTTAGGGTTAGGGCTGCTAGGGTTTAGGACTTAGGGTTGTTGAGGCTAACAAGACAATGCCCTGAGGCGCCCGAAAGGCTGAGCCCCCCGGCACCAGCCACTGCCTCATTGCCAGGAGAGCCGACTTGTTTGGGGGTTCAGGGTTCATAAACCCTAAACCCTAAATCCTAAACCCTAAACCCTAAATCCTAAACCCTAAACACCCCGTGGAGGTCTGACCTTCGCCAGGGTTCCTCCCTTTTCTAGCAGCCAGGGAACAAGCCACTAAACCTGACATCCGAAGCATGCCCAGAACACCCTAAACCCTAAACCCTAAACCCTAAACCCTAAACCCCAAACCCTGTGCGGCTCCCAAGGAAGGCTTTTTTGGGGCCAAGGTCACGGACATGAGTCATCACGTGTGGTGGGTAGCGAGCGATACTTGGAGGATCAGGGACCTTCGGAACCGATTTCAACTGCACGTATAACCCACTTAGAAGCCCCTTAAGTGCCCTAATGTGGTTATGAGTACAGTTATGAGTACAGTTATAGCTGGGTTACGAATTGCCATGAACCTCCAAGCATGAAGAGTAGAGAGCTGTGAGTTTGGGGCAGCGACAGGGAAAGAAGAATACATGATAAGCACAGAGAGACAGCGGGAAAACGATCGAAAACGATGAGGTAGCAGCTTGGCAGCTAGAAGCATGAGCAGATCCACCTTCACCTTTACCCTCATGCGTGCACCTCCAACTACTCCTCCACCCTGTCCGCAAGCACACTCATTCCAACACCTACTCTCATCCAGTCGTAAGAGCTGGAATCCCCAACGGAAGCACTGCCGCAGCCCGCCCCCTCCACCCTTCCTTCCCACGCCAAACCCTTTTGAACCCCAAACCCGAAACCCTGGAACCTTCTTGCAACTGGACCGCCGAGCGAGCAACTGCCAGGAATCCCTAACACCTAAACCCTAAACCCCGGGACCCTAAACCCTAAACCCCGGGACCCTAAACCCTAAACCCTAAACCCCAAACCCTCTGCGGCCAAGCCGCAGCCAGCTTTGCGTTGCAAGGAGGGCCGCGGAGATCGCGAGGCCGCAGAGGCCCAGAGCCACCGACAGCTTCACGCAGCTGCCTCGAAAGGAACTTAGTTGTCCAGTACCTAGGGGTTTTAAAGGTTAACCTTTGGGATTATAAGGGGAATATGTTACCCCAAAAAGGTTAAAGGTTACCTACTCTACTACTGAGGGAAAAACCGGGATTAGGAGGTTCAGAGTACAGTGGTTTTAGGGTTTAGGGTTATTTGGGGTAGTTTCGGGCTATTTGGGGTTTAGGGTTTAGGGCTACTTGGGGTTTAGGGTTTAAGGTTGTTTTAGGTGGCTTACTTGGAGGTTCAGGGCACTTAGTAACCCATTATAAGTGTCGTTCAAACCCACATACAAGCCCCTTAAGTACCCTAATAGGGTTATCGTTGGGTGATGAAGGTACAGTTATAGTTGGGTTACTAAGTACCATGAACCTCCAAGAAGATCGTTAGATTCTTGTAATCAAACCCCTTGTAAGGGTTTTTCAGGTACCCTGTGCCCTGGCCCAAAGAAGCCTTTTTTTCTGTTTCATTTAGTGTCTTCATATCCCCGAGTTCCTTGAAGATGGAAATCCCCGAGTTCCTTGAAGATGGAAAGCTAGGTTTTGCTTAGGTGTTCAGGACTTGGGGAGGCAGGGGATACAACTGCTTGCTGTCAGCACAACCTCCGCCAATAGCATCGGCCGCACACAGGCTTAAACAGACGCCGTGCTAGAGAACTCCAAACCTAAAAACCGTATAAGCCCTACAAACCCTAAACCCCCTAAAACCCCTAAACCCTATAAACCCTTAACCCTATAACCCCCAAACCGCCCAAGCCCTCAGAGTATTCGGCCGCCTGGTGATATCATGCAAAGGTTGGCGGTCAGCAACTTCCTTGGCCCGGAAGCAACCCCAAGCCCTACTTGGAGCTTCAGGGTAGTTAGTGACGGTTTAGGGTTTAGGGTTTAGGGTTTAGGGTTTAGGGTTTAGGTTTTGGGGTTTAGGGTTTAGGGTTATAACTCACATATAAGCCCCTTAAGGACCCTAATAGGGACATAATTGGGTTACAGGTACATTAAAGGTTGGGCGACTAAGTACACTCAACTTTCGTAAGCAATGTTTTCATGGAACCGGCACGAGGTCAGCAGTGCTTGTAGTTGGAAGTCCAGAGCCTGTCTTTCTTAGAGCTCATCGTGTTCTCTCTGGATGCAGGCATATCTTCTGATAAGGGAGGCATGAAGCGACAGTGCCCGAACAGAACCGCCAAAACAACTTGAAGCTACCCGAAGGAAACAAAGCGAGAGAGCGCGAGAGAGAGACAGAGAAAGAGAGAGAGAGAGAGAGATAAAGAGAGAGAGAGAGAGAGAGAGAAAGAAAGAGAGAGAGAGCGCGAGAGAGAGCGAGAGAGCGATAGAGAGAGAGAGAGAGAAGGAGCAGGGAGGGGAGGGCGGGCAGGGCGGGGAGGGAGGGGGAAGCAGGGAGGGGAGGGAGCTGAGAGACAGAGACAGAAGAAACAAAGCTCGCAATCAACCGGTGAACTCAGTGAACCTTATTTCTTAGCAGCTGCACGGTGAACCAACTACAAGTTGTAGGTTTCTGCTGCCGCTAAGTAGGGTCCAGGGACCAGCAGCCATGACCCCAAACCTTAAACCTTAAGCCCTAAACCCTACACCCTACAAACTAAACCCTAAACCGTAACCCGGATTTTTGCCTGGTCGAATGCTTTGCTGCGCCAGATGCGCACGGCATCGCGTGTCGGCTCGGCCGACACGTCCAAGGTCGAGAAGAGCTTAATGAGGCACTGGTACGCTGCGAGGCTTTGCCTCAGCTGACCATATGCATCTATATATGTATATGTATATATATATATACATATACATACATATATATATATATATGTATCTTTAATGCTTTTCTATTTACATATTTTTTTGCTAATGCCCTCAGAAGGACACCAAGTACAGGCAGAACCCTGTTTCATGTGTTCATCAGCTCCTTCTTGCTCCATGGCCCATATAAGTCCATCATCCTTACGATGTTGCCTTGGAGTGGAAGGCCCCAATGACTTAAACCCTAAACCCTAAACCTAAACCCAAAACCCAAAACCCTAGACCCTAGACCCAAAAAAACAGGTGAAAGCATTTTACACTTAGATTGTAGCCAAGTTGATATGACTGCTATAAGCTATATAGAGAAATCCCCTGTTCAAGCAAGTTGCCACCAGCCACCAGTGATCGTCACTCGCCCATATCCTTCACGCCGACATGCATCCACTTCCACCTGTCAGCAAGACTGCCACATTGTGGGACGTACAGGCGCAAACAAGACGGTTGACATGAAGAGGCAGGCAGCTAAAGCTAGTGCAAGGCCGCGATACAGCATGCTGATACTTTTCCTTCTTGTAAACATAACATAAAGAGAAGGACGCAGATATTTACCGCATTTTGAATGACTATAGCTGCTACCATGCCAGATGTTGCATTTCCTTATCGTAAAAAAACAGAATGAAATGATCCCCTCCGAGCAAAGAACCCTAAACCCTAAACCCTAAATCCTAAACCCTAAAACCTAAACCCTAAACCCAGCACCAGAGACCGCAGACCTGCGCCACGGACGCCTCGGCCACTGGACCACGCCAAGGCCGGCGCAAAACCCGCAAAGGAACCTGCTTGGTTACTAGGAAGGCCCTAAAACCCTTTGAACAGTTATGAGCCTCTCCCAATGAGGTAAAATGTAGGAATATCCCAAGGGTCTACCGAAGTTGCAATTCAAAACGACTGTATAGGGGTGCTGAGGGGTAGAACTTTAAAAAAGAGGGCATGTGCAGTTTTGGGACCCAAGAGTAACCTAGGCACAAAAAGGTGTACCCATTTGGCTACAAGGGCTTAGCAGGGAGCCTATAAAACACAAAACCGGAAACCCCAGGCCCTAAACCCTGGACCCTAAACCCTAAACTCTATAAACCCTAAACCCTACATCCGGAACCCTATAAACCCTATAAACCCCGATAAACCCATAAACCCCTAAAAACCCTATAAACCCTATAAACCCTACATCCGAAACCCTATAAACCCAGAAAACCCTGTAAGGCAGCCTAAACAAAACCCTAAACCCTAGGCCCTGAACCCTAAACCCTGAACCCTAAACCCTGGACCCTAAACCCCAAACCCTAAACCCCAAACTGTATAAACCCTAAACCCTAAATCCCAAACCCTATAAACCCTACAAACCCTAAGGGATCATGAGTGTCCTGGCCCTCAAGAAGTTACGTCGGAAACACCCCGACTCCAAGTGTCTAGGGTTAGTGTTTAGGGGTTTAGGGTTTGGGTTTAGGGTTTAGAGTTTAGGGATACTGGGATGTTCCCGCGTACAATAGGGGGGGGGGGTACTATCATCCCTGTTAAGGACCGTCTGTAAAAAGGGAACATCCCAAGGTTTAGGGTTAATGAAACCCAATTCGATGAGCCCCTCATGCCTTGCACGCGCTCTACACATCCGCAAAACACTACCGCTGCCAACAGGCACCGAGAAGCCCTCTAAAAGCTTGAGAGCTAAGAAACCCTAAAAGTCGAACTGCCTGATTCCTCTACACCCGTCAACCCGAAAAACACAAAACTCAAACCTAAACAACCCTAAACCCTAAACCCTTTTTGGCATCTGGCACCCCTAAACCCCCAAGACCCTTCTGATATTATGGAACCAGGAGCTGTGGCAGATGCCTAAACCCCTAAACCCTAAACCCCTAAACCCCTAAACCCTAAACCCCCAAACCCCTGAACCCCGAAAACCAGATAGAGGGAGGAAGCTCTGGCGCCTCCAGCGACGTCGTCACTGGGCCGTGGTCCGCAGCCTGGATTTAAGCTTTTGGTTTAGGGTTCGGGTTTAGGGTTTAGGGTTTAGGGTTTAGGGTTTAGGGTTTAGGGTTTAGGGTTTAGGGTTTAGGGTTTAGGGTTTAGGGTTTAGGCGGTTTAGGCGGTTTAGGCGGTTTAGGCGGTTTAGGCGGTTTAGGCGGTTTAGGGTCGTTTTCTTAGTTCGCTTTTTCCCTTAGACTTTCAGTGAGAACTTCGTAGATGAAAGAGCTTTGCAGATATATGGTCTGTCGGCATTTTGAGCCACAGAGTTTAAGCGCCCTAAACCCTAAACCCTAAACCCTAAACCCTAAACCCTAAACCCTAAACCCTAAACCCTAAACCCTAAACCCCCATGCTTGAGGGAAGCGTCGGGCGTGCGGCTTGGATAATTGTGTGGGGGCCTTTGCGTCCGAGGATTTGGAGATTAATAAAGCTGATTGCCGATGCTGAACTTCGCTGTTGGGTAAAGGAATGTGTGCGTTTTCACCAGGGTTTGGGGATTTAGGGTATATGGGTGTTTAATGTTTTCACACAAGGTTTAGGGGTTGAGGGTATAGCAGCGTTTAGGATTTAGGGCTTCTTAGGGTGTAGGCCTTCCTCGGTCTCTTGGTGGGGCGATAGTTTCCCGGGCGAGACCCCAAACCAAACCCTAACCCTCAACCCTCAACCCTAAGCCCTAAACCCTAAACCCTAAGCCCTAAACCCTAAACCCTAAACCCCAAGCCCTAAACTGCTCCGATCCCGGGCCGACTGCGCTGCAGCATCTAAGGCTGATTTACTAAACGGCTTTTAGGGCTTGGGGCTTGGGATGTTTTCCCCTAATACTCGCAGTCCTTCATACGGATTCTAGTACCCCCCTCCCCCTTTTAGAATCCCTACAAGGGGACCATCCCAATTTGGGGCGCCTACTTAGAGGTTCAGGGTACTTAGTAACTCATTGTAATTATAAGGGTAGTTATAACCCACATATAAACCCCTTAAGCACCCGAATAGGGTTATAATTGAAAGTTATCATTGGGCTACTAAACCTTAACCCTAAACCTAAAAGGACCATGTTAAGGCTCTAACTGGGTTGCTAAGTGCCCTGAACCTCCAAGTAAACCTTTGTTAAATACAGGCCTCCTATAGCGACTGCGGCCCCAGGGCGGGTCCAAGGGTTTGGGGCACAAGGGCTTTAAGACTCGGTTGGCAGGTTTTGGGTTTGAGGATTCGGGTTTCCGGGTTAACAACCAATCCCACAAAAGGTTCTCTGCCTCTTAAGCCCACACAGGGGGAAAAGGCGAGACGTCCTTGGGGCCGTTTAGGCCCACAACCCTAAACCCAGTAAACCGATGGACTGTATATGGCTTCAAACAGAAACAGGAAATTGATTAAACCACGGTTGTGCCCCTTTGGGGTTCCGATACTAAGCACCCTAAACCCCAAACCCCCAAACCCTAAACCCTAAACTTTTAAACCCTAAACTTTTAAACCCTAAACTTTTGAACCCTAAGCCCTAAACCCTAAACCCTAAACCCTAAGCCCCAAACCCTAAACCCTAAACCTTAAAGTCTAAAGTCTAAAGTCTAAAGCCCTACCCTACTTGGGGACAGACCCAAATCTCCAGCCTCGGAGTCGTCGGATTCCACGCGCACGCCCTTCCCGGCAAAGTTGACGAGGCCTCCACGACCACTTTGGTGATTGGGGGACCCCTTGGGGTTTAGGGTTTAGGGTTTAGGGTTTAGGGTTGAATTAGGGTTAGGGGTCGAGGGTGTTTAGGGTTTATCTAGGACTTGGGGTTTAGGGTTTAGGGGCTCTTTTATGGCAAAGTGCATCTTCCGGAGGAGTGAATGCTAAGCTAGTCTTCCAGGACCCCCCACCCCACGGAAAAGAACAACCCAGCTAGCCGTGTCAACATCACAGTATGTAGATGAAGCATATTGTATACCTTAAGTGGCCTAGCCACAAATAATTCCTAAATAACTAAAGAACCCCCTAAGGCCCCTTATAAGGATATTACATGCCTTAAGTAGCCCCAAAACAACCCCTAACCAACCCCCTAAGGTCCCTTGTAAGGGTCCCTCCTTTAGGTCCCTTAATGTTCGGAGCATTCAGCTGAACTCTCGGCCCCAGGCTCGGGAAGCAAAAGTTCGACATGCAAGGGTTGAGATGTTCCCCCTTGTACTAACTGTCCTTACTAGGGATACAAGTGTTTAGGGTTTAGGGTTTAGGGTTTAGGGTTTGTCCTTCATAGGGATTCTAGTACCCCCTATGAGAATCACGAGAACGGACTGCTATTATATGGGGAACATCCCAAAGTATTCCGCCCCCCCCCTCGCCTCCTCCCCCCCTCGCCTCACATCTGAAGATAAGCGAATGCAAGCTACACTTGTGAATGCGCGTGAACGCTGCGCAGTGATGCGGGGCTTTGTGAGAAAGACATGCCCTGCCTGGACCCTAAACCCTAAACCCTACACCTCAAGCTCGGAAGGGTGTCATGGGCATGTCTCATGCGACCTGAAATGAGATACAAAAAGACGAGCCTCCTACGAATCCTTGACAGAACCTTCCTGCTCGATAATTAGCCAACGATTCCCCTTAAAGAGAATTGTGGGTAGTGGTTCTTGCTACTGTTCCTGAAGCAACTGCACTCTAAGTAGTCATACCCGAACACCGAAACATTGCAAACATCACAAACAAAAGCCTCCAAACCCTGGTTGTGCGCGCCTTTGCCCTTGCCGCGGCCCTTGCCCTTGCGTGGAGGTGCTGATGTGGAGCTGGCCTTCAGTCAGAGGACTGGGCTTTGGGAACATCGGTGTTTGGAACTGCGTGTGCTGCCACTTACCCTAAACCCTAAACCCCAAACCCTAAACCCTAAACCCTAAACCCTTATCTCGCTCCGGGGGTGGTGGGGACTGGCCACTGCAAGCGACGTGCAGCCTTGAACCACCCAACCTCTCCTGAACCGTAAGCCCATCAGCCAACCTGCCCTCAACCGGACAGGCCAAACCCCAACCCCCCAAAACCCCCCAAAACCCCCCAAACCCTAATTAAACATCAAGAGTCTTAACCCTAAACCCCAAAAGTCCTAACTCTAAACCCTAAACTTTCCCTAAACCCCTGAACCCCAAAACGCCCCAAAAGGTGGGCCTCTGAGACCACTATCCCTAAACCCTACACCCCTAAACCCCAAACCCCAAGAGTCCTAACCCTAAACCCTAAACCCTAAACCCTAAACCCTAAACCCTAAACCCTAAACCCTAAACCCCACCACGCCCCAAGAGGTGGGCCTCCGAGGCTACGGACCGGAGGCCCCCGGCCCAGCCGGAACTCCGGGAGCTGCGCTCCGAGGAGCTCCTGGGGTTTAGGGTTTAGGGTTTAGGGTTTAGGGTTTAGGGTTTAGGGTTTAGGGGTTTAGGGTTTAGGGTTTAGGGTTTAGGGTTTAGGGTTTAGGGTTTAGGGATAGGGGTTTAGGGTTTAGGGATTAGGGATTAGGGTTTAGGGATTGGGGTTTAGGGTTTAGGGATTGGGGTTTAGGGTTTAGGGATTGGGGTTTAGGGTTTAGGGTTTAGGGATTAGGGTTTAGGGTTTAGGGTTTAGGGATTAGGGTTTAGGGTTTAGGGTTTAGGGTTTGGGGTTTAGGGATTGGGGTTTAGGGTTTAGGGATTAGGGTTTAGGGATTGGGGTTTAGGGTTTAGGGTTTAGGGTTTAGGGTTTAGGGTTTAGGGTTTAGGGTTTAGGGTTTAGGGTTTAGGGTTTAGGGGTTAGGTTTAGGGATTAGGGTTTAGGGTTTAGGGATAGGGGTTTAGGGTTTAGGGATTGGGGTTTAGGGTTTAGGGTTTAGGGTTTAGGGTTTAGGGTTTTGGGATTCCTGCGGTTTAGGGTTTAGGTTTAGGGTTTAGGGATAGGGGTTTAGGTTGTAGGGTTTGGGGGTCTATGGTTTGGGCAGTTGCCGGAGTTCAGGGTTTTTTGGGGAATCCAAGGTTCAGGATCTACAGGGTTTCGGGCTTTTGCAGGGTTTAGGGTTTACGGCTTAGGGTTAAGATTTGAAGGGTTTTGGCAGAAGGGCTTGGAAGTTTCTGAAGAGGTCCCTAAACCCTAAACCCTAAACCCTAAACCCTAAACCCTAAACCCTAAACCCTAAACCCTAAACCCTAAACCCTAAACCCTAAACCCTAAACCGCGGTTTGCAAAAGAAGAATGTTAAACAAGTGTTGCTTAGGCTTTGTGGGGCCTTATTTTGGGCGTTTGGGGCCCGAAGGGTTGCACTTTGGCCTTAAACCCTAAACTCTAACCCCAGTGAACCCCCCAAACCCTAAACCCTAAACCCTAAACCCTAAACCCTAAACCCTAAACCCTAAACCCTAAACCCTAAACCCTAAACCTCCGAAACCCGACAGTGGCTGCCAGGGCCGCCCGGGCGCTGACGGCGCATCCGTGGGCGAAGCCTCTGGGAACGGAGGTGCCGTCAATGCTTTGTAAGGGTTTAGGGTTTAGGGTTTAGGGTTTAGGGTTTAGGGTTTAGGGTTTGGGTGGCATCAGACAACGTGCTATGGTAACAGGCTTAGGGTTTAGGATTTGAGCTCTCTTGGGATGTTGCCCCTTATGCTACGTAACAGTCCTTAGTAGGGTACTATAATCCCTAGCTTTGAGTGTGTGCGGGTCTTCAGGCTTTACAGGAATCTAGAGCCTTGTGGGTTTCAGGGTTTCCTAGCCTTCTGGGTTCCCGGGTCGAGGGCTTCTGCGTTTGCGAGTCTCAGGGCTTACGGTTTAGGGGAAGGGCTGCTTTTCAATCTGGGATCCCTTGCTTGGGGTCTTCTCATTCTAAGTTTCCTTACAAGGAACCCTACATCTTAAAGTTCAGAGAAACCCAAATCCCAGACTCACTATATCTTCGTCCCCGCGCGCGTCCGCTGATGCAAAAACCTAAACTCTAAACCTCACCCTAAATACTAAACCCTACACCCTAACCCCTATGTAACACCCTAAACCCTACACCCCAAAACCCTAAACCAAAAACCCTAAACCACAAACCCGAAACCCTAAACCCCGAACCCTAAACCCCAAGCCCTAAACGTCGGCTTTGCAAGTCCCAGCAACCGAGGGCGTGTACCGCGACGCAGTGAGAGCTCCGACTCCTTGTTGCGTTTTCCGTTGAAAAGGCTTTAAAGGGGTTTAGGTTTCAGGATCTAGGGTCATAGTCTTTAGGGTTCCGTAAGGGCTTAAGGGTTAAAGTGGTTAAAAGTGTTTAGGGTTTAAGAGGGGGGGGGGGGGGGTTAGGGGGCTTTAAGGGTTACAGGGATACAGGGTTTCAGGGCTCAAAGGGTGTTAAGGGTTTAAGGGGTTCTAGGCTTTAAAGGGTTTAAGGGTTGGGGCTTTAAGGCGTTTTCAGGTTTAAAGGGTTTAGGGGCTTAGGGGTTTCAAGAGTAGACCGGCTTAAAGGGCAAAAGAGATTTCAAGGTTTTAGCAGTTTAAAGGGCTTTAGGGCTTTAATTAAAGGCGGGGGTTTAAGAGGTTTAGAGGGGGTTTAACGGGTTTAAAGGGCTAAATGGATTTCAGGTTTAACGGGTTTTCGGGTTTAGAGGGTTAAAGGGTTGAAGGGTTTAGGGTGAAAGGGTATATATAAAGGGTTAAAGGGGTTTAGGGTTTAGAGGCTTGACGGGTCCAAGGTTTAGGGGTTTTACGGTTGAAGGGTTCAAGAAGTTTGAATCTGTTCGCAATAGACATTTTGTTTTCACCTGTCTAGCGGTAGGGCCTTTTGCAGCAGGCTTCTGAAGCTTCAGCAGCTGTACTGCGGTAGGGCCTAACTAAACCCCAAAACCTAAACCCTAAACCCCAAACCCTAAAACCTAAGCCTAAACCCTAAACCCTAAACCCTATCCCCCAAAACCCTAAACCCTAAACCCTAAACCCTAAACCCTAAACCCCAAACCCTGGTGCATGGTCACGGAGGTGTGGTACCTATAAACCTCAGCCTTAAGACCTTCGAGGGCTTCAATGCGAAAGTTAGGGTAGGAATCTCGTTGAGGTGGCGAAGGTGGCCCTAAACCCTAAACCCTAAACCCTAAACCCTTTTTGGCAACGTTCTGCCGAGGCGCGCTGGCTGACGAGATGCGGCCAGTTTCGAGCAGCGCCTTTGTAGCAGTCGAAGTCAGACTCTTGCAAACTTACATTCTTTCAAATGGGGTTTAGGGTTTAGGGTTTAGGGTTTAGGGTTTCGGGTTTTCTGTTTAGGGTTTAGGGAAGACTCTTTTGCAAACTTAGACTCTTTCAAACTTGTGTTAGCATGATGCTGTAGCTGGTGTTGCTACTTGCCCAGAGGCTCCATTTGTAGTACTATTATGGAATTAGGTACCCAAAAACCATACTCAATAGGGTTTTGGGGTACCTAATTCCATAAAGGTACTACAAATGGACCCTAAATCCTAAACCCTAAATGATGCTGTGGCTGGTGTTGCTACTGAATGAGGCTCGGAGAAGAGTGCAGGCGGAAAGAGCTAGGCAGTTGTTGTGCTACTGGGTTTGCCGGTCGAGCCCAGGCCCCAGCTCAACCTGCAACTCCCGAAGGTTAGGGTTTAGGGTTTAGGGTGTAGGGTTTAGGGTGTAGGGTTTAGGGTTTAGGGTTTAGGGTTTAGGGCTTAGGGCTCAGGGTTCAGGGTTTAGGGTTCAGGGTTTAGGGAAGTTATGCAAAGCCGACGCACCCTGGAACGCCGCTAAAAAATAGCTGAACCCCAATAAGACTCAAAAACAAACATCCTCGAAACCCCAAGAGGAGCCTTCCGTAGCCCTACACCGAAACCCTAAACCCGAAACTCTAAACCCCAAACCGCCAAGAGGAGCCTTCCGTAGCTTGGACCGCCGGTCAGCTAGCACAGGGCTCGTCGGGCGTGCCAAAGGGTTGGCCTTAGCATGCGGCGGTTTAGGGTTCAGGGTGTAGGGTTTAGGGTTTAGGGTTCAGGGTTTAGGGCTAGGGTTTAGGGTTTAGGGTTTAGGGTTTGGGGTTTAGGGTTTAGGGTTTAGGGTTTAGGGCTTAGGGCTTAGGGCTTAGGGTTTAGGGCTACTATACCTCTTCAGGATTGTTTTGCCACTCACCTAGGACCTGGCTGACCAGGTCGCATCGAAGGGAGGAGCCCCTGGGTCGTGAAAGGAGATCTAGTAATACTAGTAATACTAGTAATAATGATAGTAATAATAGTACTAAAAAATAATAGTAATAATAGTAATACTAGTAATAATAGTAATAATGATAGTAATAATAGTGATAAAAAAGTAGTAATAATAGTAATGATAGTAGTAATAGTAATAATCGTAATAATAGTAATAATAGTCATAATAGTCATAATAGTAATAATAGTAATAAGAGTACTAATAGTAATAATAAAAATTATATTACGATGCAGAGTTGAACTCCGTGCAGCAAATGCCCGCTGTTGAGTCTGAAAAAGGGTCTCAACGCAACGCGGGCTTTGATGTTTCCAGTGCTCCGTCATGGAATCAAGCGTTTGACTGCTGTAATTCCTTACAGGGCAATATAGGGGCGGCAATGATTAGAATAGAGGTTTGGGGGGGGGGGGGGGTGATTATAGTCGAAATACATCAGGGACGCTAGGGATTACTATTCGTATCCTTAGGATTTCACAATTTCGAGGGGCTGTAGAACAGGTGCGCTAAAGTGGTCTCCACGTTTAGCTTCCCAGCGCTCGGACTGCATGACAAAACATAAATTCGGATTCCAGCTAGCCTTGTGAGGATTCTGAGAGGGAGGCCAGTGACGTGTGGTCGTTGCATGATCAGTCTGATACCTTGTGCAAGCTGACTAGTTGCTCAAGAATGAAAATGAGAATCCCTATATGCCCTTATAACAAAGACTTTTTTGGGGGGTTCTTAAAGCAAATAGTGGAAGCGCTGAGCGTGAGACCCCCCAACAGACTGGTGGCTAGGGCGAAAGCCCCGCCCTCGACGAGACACACCTAAACCCGACCAGACCCGTAAGGCTCTAAACCCCCAGTGCCTTGTCCCGCATTGCGATAAGCAACCCTGAGCCCTTTTTTACCTTTTTGCCGATTTTTTGCCCCTACAACCCCTCAAAGTCCCAAAGCCCCCAAAATCCCTAAATCCCTGAACCCTACAACACACCTAAACCCTAAACCCTAAACCCTGAACCCTAAACCCTAAACCCTAAACACCCCAAAGCTGCCAAGCGGCCCCGGACGCGTCCCGGGTCCGGGCTATGTGCCTGGCATCATCATTTGCCCCATCCGCCTCATGGAGGTTTCTGGGGTTTAGGGTTTAGGGTTTATATAGGGTTTAGGGTTTAGGGTTTAGGGTTCCCGCGGCACAAGCGCTTTGGCCCAAAGAGCCCGACACCTTGGGATGTTCCCCCTTATACCACAGTGCTTAGTAGGGATGATAATAGGGGGTACTGTAATCCCTATTAAGAACTGCTAGTATCAGAGGGAACATACCAACCAATACCCCTTATTTGAGGAATATATACCTTAAATCATATTGAGGATCCCTGCATAAACTATGGTGTATTCCTGAATTGAGGGGTATCAGCTCTCTGGGCCTTAGTCTCCGCGTGCATGCTAGGCCCTGCTAGGCAGGGTGCGGCCTAAGTCAGAAAAGCCCCGCAAGTCTATGAAATGTACGCTAAACCCTGCAAACACTCAACTCTGCAAACGCAAATGCAACCCTATCAGAATTCTAAACCCTAAACCCTAAATCCTTATACCATATGAACCCCACGATGTTCCCAATTCGACCTGTGCGTCCTGGGCTTTCTTAGCCGGCGCGGGCGACTGCTTGACCGGATCTGGATCGCCCTGGGAAGGTTAGCTTGTTGGGAGGGGGCTTGAGGTAACCCTAAACCCCAAACCCTATATCTATCTATATATTATGTAATATTCAGTGAGTGTTTGTAGGGCTTTTTGTGTTGGGATTTAGACTTCTAGGGCTTGAAGGATTTGATGGCTTCTGTCGACCTTGGAACGTAGAGGGCTCCAAACCCCTTTGTTTTTTCTGTGTGCGGTCCTACACCCTAGTAGTAGAGTAGGTCGCGCTTTAAGCTTTTTGGTGTAATGTAATCCCCTTATAATCCCAAGGTTCTCCCTTAATTCCCCCCAGGTTACTGGACAACTAAGAAACTGTACCAGGCCACCTAAATCCCAAGCCCTGTGAAGCTCGGACCCTCGGATCCTTCAAGCCCCCAGCCGCAAAAAGGCACGCTGTCACGAGACCTGGCCCTCAGGCCCTCAACCCAAGACCACAAATCTCGAAACCCCCTAGGGTTTAGGATTTAGGATTCAAGTTTAGGGTTTAAGGTTTAGGGTGAATCGTTTGGCCCCCCCAAACCCCCTCTGGAACAGGGAGAAGTCTCAGGAGCTGGCGACTCAAGAGATCTGGCAAATCTACTGAAGCTTGGCTCATCCGGGTTTAGGGCTTACCAGGACGGGATATTGTACCCTATAATCCCTTAAAACGGCCCTTTACAGGTTTGATTATGGGGATTATCGGGCCTAGTAGCCTGTCCTGGAAAGGCTTAAGGGAAAGAACAACCCGACGCTTGATCCTTCTGCCGGGCTCGGCGTCCCTTAAAGTGTTTAGCAGAGCCTTCCGATTCCAGAGCTGTATAGAAGCTCTGCCCATCCTAAACCCCTATAAACCTACATCCCTCTAAACTCACGGATCTTTCGAAAAAACGCTCTAAACCCTACACCCCTACACCCCTACACCCCTAAACCCTAAACCCTAAATGCGAGACTCCTCCCCCCCTCCCCTTCCCCTGCCACCCCCTCACCCTAAACCCTAAACCCCTAAACTGTACCCCCTAGACTCCTCCCCCCCTCCCTTCCCCCTGCCACCTCCAGCCCCTCACAGCGGGCTGGTTGCGCCACTGCGGCCAGGGGCCGCCGTTGCGACTTTGGCGGCGGATAGAAAGACCGGGCCTCTCACGGTCGGTGGTTTAAGGCTACAAAAATCAATCTCCCTTAGGCTGAAAGTAACCAAAAGCCTTTATAATAAGGGTTTTGGGTTTTGGGTTTACGGTTTTGGGCAGCGAAGTCCTTGAAAGAAGAGTTCTTGGAGCCCTGTAGGAATTAGGTTGATCGAGATGAACCTCTATCACTCCATCTCCCCTGAAGCGTCTACTGTCGCGGGGTTCATACCCCCGATTGACTATGCACAATTGAGTCACGGGTCAGTGCTGACTACTGGGGTTTAGGCTTCAGGCTTCCTCTTCCTGCAACTGACCATGGCCCACGAGACCAACATATCCTGACAAAGCTTGGAAAACTATGCATTCTTAAACGGGAGTTAGGGAATTCCCTAAACCCTAAACCCTAAACTCAGGGCCTAGGCCGCCCCCCTACGTTGGGGGCGGCGCTTAAGCCCTTTGACCTCGATGGCACAAGCGGATATAGGTCGCTCGCCCGCCTCCCACAGCATGGGGGTCGGTAGGCCCGGTACCGGAACACGTTCTCCTTGGGGACCAGTACTGGTCCCTTGTAATTACCCTCAAGTTATTTCCCTCAACTTGTGATAGAAACCCCCAGGGCCCCAGGGCGGGAGGGGGGCCTCAAGCTGGTCCAGGCAGGGTGGGTGCTCAAAAAGTGTTTTTCTGGGCACCCCCCCCTCCCTTCCTGGCCTGACACGCCCCGCTGCCCTCTTGTGCCCCCCGGCTCCCTGCCCCTGCCTGGCCCCTACCCTGACCCTGGCCCTGCCTGCTGCGTCCTGGCGCCTGCCCCCCTGACCTCTGACCCCTGTGGCCTGTCTGGGTCTCCTGAACAGCCGGCTGATCCCTGTTGTGGGTGGGAGAAAAGTGTTAAATGGCCCTCCACAATCGGGCCAATGCTGCTTTTCGCACCTCACGAAGCTTTCGAGCTTGTTCCGAAACCTAACCTTCACAGCATCTACGCCCTATCACGGCAAACCCTAAACCCTAAACCCTAAACCCTTGTATTCCATCATCCCTTAACCCTCAAAAGGATAACTACGTCCCCAACTTCCCGAAAGAAGAACCAATAGCTAAAGCAAAGCAGGTGCGCCTCCTAGCTGGCCATCTTTTAGGGTTAGGGTTTGTGGTTTAGGGTTTAGGGTTTAGGGCCGTTTAGGGTTTAAGGTTTAGGGTTTAGGGTTTAGGGGATGCGTAAGTTTCTCGAGGGCGAATCAGGGCCCTGACCTACCCCGGCCCCACGTTCACCCCCCACAAAACAGATTTCTTGTGGTTCAGGTGACTTCTACCCTAAACCCTAAACCCTAAACCCCAAACCCCAAACCCTTTGTAAGCCCTACAAGCGCTAGAAGCCCTGAGTGAACCCTAAACCCTAAACCCTAAACCCTAGACCCCAAACCCCAAACCCTAAACCCTAAACCTGCCGGGGCCTCCTTGGCTCCTGTCTCCGCCTTCGCCGGTAGGCGCAGGAGGCCGGGCGCAATGGCGGCCATCGGTTTAGGGTTGCGGGTTTAGGATTTAGGGTTTAGGGCTATTAGTAGTTGATAATTGGGGTTTAGGGTTTAGGGTTTAGGGCTTCTATGGACTGCAATTTCGGAACGATTCTCCTTTCTTGTGGGGTGGGGGATGTAGGAGCGTTCTAACATGCCTATTGATCGGGCTGCTGTTCCTATTGCTCCTTTCGGGGTCCGGCTTAAGGTGGCAGGATGTAGGGCTGAGGTTGATGGTGGGCTTTGAATGACCATGTCGCCACCTAGCCTGGAACAAAAACAAAAAAAGACAGAGAAGCTGCGGAAGTGTGCCCGAAACCCCCAACCCTAAACCCTAAACCCTAAACCCTAAACCATCATGATAGCCTCCTCGTCGTTCCATAATGCCTCCATTTCAGGAGCTCTACATGCCTTCCGCGCCCCCATGGGCTGGTTCGCTCAAGGCATTTCAGTGCTTTCGGATCCGTGTTTCCTGTGTGGTTCGGGGGGCCGGGGGTAGCAATTTCATTTGTAGCACACCCAACTCCCACAACTCCCTAAACCCTAAACCCTAAACCCTAGACCCTAAACCCTAAACACGAACTTCCAGCTTCAGTGGTGTGGCCAGCTGCTACTCGATGGGGACGTCTCTCTCCGGCGGGTTCCCCAGAATAATTTTCCGAAGGAAAAGAGGGCCTTTTTTTGTTTACAATGGAATCTGCGAACCTTGAATTTGAAAAAAACAACAGGGGGTCCTAGCTGCCTCATCACTGCAACGGAATCAGAATAGCCTGCTCTTTAACTCTAAAACCTAAACGCTTGACACAGAAAAAATATCAAACGCCCAAACGGGCACCCTTCGCCACCCTCGAATTGCTAGACTCCCTATTGGGAACCCTAAACCCTAAACCCTAAACCATAAACCCTAAACCCTAAACAAACCTCATGGCACCAAAGCTTTACAAATCCAAGCTTCATGGTGCAGCCGGTCGGTCAGCAGCCAATGCGAGTAGCTCTGGGTAGCTGCAGGTCGCTCGAAACAGGCTGCGCCAACGCACTCTTAAAACCTTGAACCTGGACTCTCTGCCTGCTGAACCCTAAACCCTAAACCCTAAACCCGAAACCCTAAACCCTAAACCCTGGACCCTAAACCACCTTAAGCAGAAGCATACAAGCCTGGCCTTAGGCCTCGAACCCAAACACAGATGTTGTTGCTCAGGCCAGCATGAACCATCTCCTGTGACCTAGGGATCAGTAGCTTTTCGGCTTGATCTATACTCCCCTTCGAACCCTTGGGCTTGTAGATTCACACAATTCCAAAGGGGGCGAGAATGCTTCCTCAAGTTTTGCGAAGCGCAAAGGATTCAGGTAGCGCGCTTCTTCAGGTAAACCGAACTGTGTGTAGCTGCACATTTGACCCGTGACTTTGGGCAAGAATGGCTGCATCAACGGCGCAAAGCATAGATTAAACACCGCATTGCAATTCCTA
The DNA here is from genome assembly GCA_905221605.1 of Symbiodinium natans. Taxonomy (NCBI): domain Eukaryota; class Dinophyceae; order Suessiales; family Symbiodiniaceae; genus Symbiodinium; species Symbiodinium natans. The sequence continues at coordinate 446,545 of CAJNDS010002568.1, forward strand.
ACGGCCTACGGGCCCGAACTGCAACACTCTACAAAACATTTCTCGCCTGAGAAGCAGCAAAAGAATGGCATCACAAATAGAAGCATATAAGACTAGTTTAATAGTGGAAGAATCTCACAATATAAGAACAGAATAATAATACAAGAACCTAGTAATATAAGAATATGTATTCGACATGTAAGACGATAATGGACAATTAGATACCGTGGTCGGTGGTGCACAAGGAAACCAACACCAGGGAGTCGAAGAGGGAGCTCGAAAAGCGAGGAGTGCATCAGTGGCCCCTAAACCCTAAACCCTAAACCCTAAACCCTAAACCCTAAACCCTAAACCCTAAACCCTAAACCCTAAACGGCTTTCACAGACTACTTGGAGGTTCAGGGGTAGTTGTAAGTAGGACTATAAGTGCCCGAAGCAGGGTTATAAGTATGTACCATACTTGTCACCCTGTTTACAACTAAGTACCCACGAACCGCCAACAACCACAACAACCCGCAACCCGCCAGCCCCCTAAAATCCAAAGCGCCCGCATAATTAACCCTTGCACCGACTTTCTGCTTCTGAAGAAAACCCATTACACTTACCTGCACAAGAGAAAAAGGACCCGGTGGCACGCTTTTTGTGGTGAAGTATATAAACATGCCTATCTTCAAAAAGCCACGAAGCGCAGGTCGCTGCGGTGGGCCTTTCTGATCACAAAAACAAAAACAATAAGCATCTGAAATACTAGTTAGAACACACAAGCATGATAATCGCAGCAAGAGTAGCCGTACAGGCTCCACAAACCAACATGAAGAACAGAAGTAACAACCCTAATTAAACTCTAATTGTCTTAATCCAGACTCTGCACCAAATCAGCTGGGGCCATGTGCACGCAAAACACTAGTTATCCCCTAGCCCCCAAAACACCCTAAACCTTAAACCCCAAACCCTAAACAAAAACAAGCAACTGCACACGAAAACAAGAAGGTTCTGGGCGCTGAGGCTTCAGGTACCCCTACTGGACCCAGGAGTAACCTAGGAAAAAAAGGTACCCTTTTTGGTTTTAACGGGATTACAATGGAACCCCAACCCTAAGAGAAGGAAATAAGGGCCTACTCCCGGTCCTAGTAGCCCTAAACCCCAAACCCCAAACCCTAAACCCTAAACCCTAAACCCCAACGTCCGGAAGACGGGCCTGAGATTGGATGGCGTGCCCGCCACGCCAGGAAGCTCCAGCCTGAACTTCGAGAGGGGGTTGTCTAGGGTTTAGGGTTTAGGGTTTAGGGTTTAGGGTTTAGGGTTTAGGGTTTAGGGTTTAGGGTTTAGGGTTTAGGGTCCTGTTTCTTTGGGGGACTGAGGTTTTTAGGGTTTAGGAGTTATATAAGGCTTGAGAGGCACAAAAGTGCGCTTATTTGTTGGGGGGTTTTGGGTTCAGGGTCTAGGGTTTGAGGGGCTGAAAAGAGGTTGCTTCTTAAAGAGTTTAAGCGGGTGTTAACAGGCCTTAACAGGCTATAGGGTTTGGAAAGGGCTCGTTTTTGGGTACCGGCTGTTGGTATTCTGATGAGGAGGGTGCTCGCAATACCCTTCTCGCGATGCCCCTCAACCCTAAACTCTAAACCTGTTTGTGGGTTGGTAGTGTTGGGGCGGCAGGGGGCATAAACCCTAAACCCTAAACCCTAAACCCTAAACCCTAAATATATTTATTGCACGTAGTTGATCTTGTGGGAGACCGGGGCGCTAGGCAGGACGGGCGAACTTCCGAGCCCCTAACCTATTAGGGTTTAGGGTTTAGGGTTTGGGGTTTAGGGTTGAGGGTTTCGGGTTTAGGGTTTACCCTAAACCCTGAGCAAAGCCCTTGAACCCCCCCAAAGTGCCTCTACTCATGGCTTGAAGCAAAGGGCTTAGGCTAAACGGTTTAGGATTTAGTGTGTAGGCTTACAAGGCTCGGAGAATAAGGATCCCTGTAAGGTTTGACGTAAGGGGGTACTGGGCTTTTTTTGGGCAGGTTGAGGCAGCATGGGAACCCCTAGCTTAACCACACTGACAGTGCCAGGCAAATGCGCTGGTAAGGTAACCCAAGCCCCAAACCCAACACCCCAAACCCTGAACTAAAACCCTAACCCCGAAAACTCTAAACCCTACACCCCAAGCCCTTAACTCTGAGGTTTCCACAACGCTTCGACCTTCTGGTAGGGCGACATCGTCTGAAGAAAGCTCGAGGAGGGGGGAAGCAAAGGGCTCGAGTGCAGGGATGGGTTGAGGGTGTGGAGTCTAGGGTTGAACCCTTTTCTGTGTCAGAACCCTAAACCCTAAACCCTAAACCCTAAACCCTAAGCCCTAAACCGCAGTCTCAAGTTGAGGGTTTAGGGTTTTGGGGGGGCTTGGGATGTCTTGCGGGTGGTTTGGGTGTAGGGTTTGTCCTCAGGGGTTTAGGGTTTAGGGTTTAGGGTTTAGGGTTTAGGGTTTAGGGTTTAGGGTTTAGGGTTTGGGGGCTTCTATACTCCCCCTTAGACCCTTAACAAAAATAAGATTTCTAAGATCCTCTTGGGGTTTATGTGAACAAAAAACTAAATAATTCTCATGGGGGGGGGGGGTATAGACTTCTGCCCAGAGCCTCAAGCGACTCCACCTGCCTGAGTTTAGGGTTTCGGGCTAGTTGCAGCATGCTACTTAGGGACTGAGTTCTCTAGTGCGAACCAAAAAAGGGTCAGCTTGGGGTTTTAAGGGGGATTCGGCTTATCATGCCCCCTCAATGCTGCTCAGGCCATGGCATTCCTAAGCATGCACCCCAAACCCTGAACTCATCTGAACTCTCTGGCGCCTCCTACCAGCAAGGCCCTACGCCGAGCCCACACAACAACATTCAACGCAAGTGAGAGCCGCCTAAGACACTTTCTTGTGCCCTAAAACCGACACCCGAGTGAAACTTCAGGTTTATCGGTTTCAATGAACGTCGCAGGCGGCTTCATTGAGGGTCCTGGGAAGAAAGTTTGAGGGCTTTGGGGTTTGGAGGACCACAAAGCTCTGGAAGTTTCACGGCTCAGGGTGCCGAAAACCAGCACAAGGGCGCCTCATTCTTCAGGATGGGCAACACCGTGTCCACAAACTTGATGCCTGCGTTGAGGCGCGCGCTAGGGTCTTCAGAGCTTTGGAATTGTGGCAGGCGTGCGTTTCTTCGGCAGAAGAAACACAAAACGCCTGATGTAAGGAGTCTCACTTTGTCTTGTAAGGATCCGACTCTGAAGGTTCTAGGTCCTGGGTCAGCTGGGATTTCTGGAGCTCAGAAAACAGATCAACCGAGTGAGGACTACGTAAGGAGGCCCCCTATACACCCTAAACCCTGAGCAGAGAAAAACGGCCCCCAAATTACATAATCCCTGTTCCCCTAGGAAGAAAAAAGGATCCTTTTGTGTTCATATATAAGAAAGCCCATAACCCAAAAAGCAGAAAGGATCCCCAACGCTGATCTAGATTAGGTTTGATGAGGGCAAGGGCTCCCAAGGCTTTGGGTGTGTGTGGCTTGGGGTGGAGGGCCTCAAGCCTGCGCTGAGCACCCTAAGCCCTAAGCCCTAAGCCCTAAGCCCTAAGCCCTAAACCCTAAGCCCTAAACCCTAAACCCTAAACCCTAACCCTAAACCCTAGGGTTTGCCTGGGTTTGGGGGGTCATTTGGGCTTTGGGCGCTGGTGGAGAGTAGGCGAAGGGCTGGAGCTTACAGACATCCATCACTCAACGCCAGGCCCAAGCCCTCACCCCGATATATACTTGCGGGCCCCAAGGTCATGATATGGGAGGTACTTCAAGGCCCAAGCATATGCTTTTTTGGTACATGGACGCTTCGGATAACCTGCCAGGGCTTACGGTGGGCTTAGCGTTTTTCTATCAGGATACACGGTTTGGGGCTTCTAAACCCTACACCCTAAACCCGAAACCCTGAGAAATTAACCCGAAACCCTAAACCCTAAACCCTACCAGCCAAGACTGCAGCCCAGGCACCGTCCGGCACAGACAGCGCCTTCACAGCCTCCCGGCACAAGGGCCGGCTGGACCTGCATTCTTCTTTGTTTAAATGGGTTTAGGGTTTAGGGCTTAGGGTTTAGGAGTTTGGGAGCTTAGGGTTCAGGAGTCCAGGGTTCAGGGATTAGGAGTTTAGGGTTCAGGATTTAGGGTTTAGGACTCAGGATTTAGGGTTTAGGAGTTTAAGGGTTTAGTAGTTTAGGGTCCAGGGTTCAGGGTGAAAGCGAATGTATATATATATATATATATATAATATATATATATATATATATATATATATATTATGTATAACATATTATATGTATATATATATATATGTAAGTCTAGTCCCTTTGTCCCAGCAAGCCCGCAGTCCCCAAATATCCTGAACCTTGAAGCACAGCAAGCTTAACCCTACATGCTTGGGGCATCTCGAAGGCGGTTAGGGTTTAGGGTTTAGGGTTTAGGGTTTAGGGTTTAGGGTTTAGGGTTTAGGGTTTAGGGTTTAGGGTTTAGGGTTTAGGGTTTAGGGTTTAGGGTTTAGGGTTTAGGGTTGGAGGGTTAGAGGGGGGTTGAAGGGTTTAGGGTTAGAGGCTTTAGGGTTTAGGGATAAGCTGAGGACAGTCTGCAAACTACGACGCCTCCAACCCCCTGCAAAGCAAACACCCGAAGCCGCGGAGTTAGGGTTTAGGGCTTTAGGGTTTTAAATAACCTAAACCCATAGGTCCAGCTCCATCTACATACCGTCTATGTGGGCACATGGGTCCTTCAGCATAAGCAACCCCAAGACGAAGTCGGCAACGGAAAGTTCGAACAGGCCCGGTAAATATTATCTCCTTCCTCATCTCCCCCCATCGCCCTGTAGCGTTGCGGGCTTCGGGCCCCTTAAACCCTAAACCCTAAACCCTAGACCCCAAACCCTAAAACCAAAACCCTAAACCCTAAACCCCAAACCCCAAGCCCTAAACCCCAAGCCCTAAACTGTGGCCCCTGCTTGTTGGGGCCTTGGTGAAACAGAGATCAGAGAGAGATTGAGAGTTGGGGCAGGAAGCGAAGCAGTTTTCACTCCACACTCTCGGAACCCGCTGAGGGTTTAGGATTTAGGGTTTAGGGTTTAGGGTTTAGGGTTTAGGGTTTAGGGTTTAGGGATGAAGGTTTAGGGTTTCAGGTATGTACCTTCATAGCCCGATGGGCTTCGCATCCCTACTACTCGGGGGGGGTGGGGGGGGGGGCTGAAACCCTTATGCAAAGGGACTTCGGCGACTTCGCAGGGTAAGCTCGCGCAATCTGAGCTAAAGTCCTAAGCACTACACCCTAAACCGAGAGAGTTACAGGTAGGTAGGCCCTGTCCCTCGGCTGCAGCTTTGGGAGGAGCTTACGACCTCTTGCGCTCAGGGTGAAGAGGTTTCAGGGTCTGGTTTAGGGTTGGAGGGTGCAGGGCTCCGGGATGAGAGAGGCTTTTGGGTGTGGGGTTCTTAAGGTCTTGGGTTCCAAGGTATAAACCCTAAACCCTAAACCCTACACTCCAGGGTTCGCTTTCAGGGTTTCGGGGTGAAGAAGGGCTCGGGGGACTCTAGGAGGGCCGTGGATCAAAACGGCTGGGAGTTTGGGCTTGGAAGCTTGATCGGGTTTTAGGGTTTAGGGTTTAGGGTTTAGGGTGTAGGGCTTTAGGGTTTAGGGTTTAGGGTTTAGGGTTTAGGGTTTAGGGTTTAGGGTTTAGGGTTTAGGGGGATTTTAGGCGCTTTGCGGCTCAAGGGTGCAAAGTTTCAGGCTTTGGGATGCTTCAGGGCACGCTGCACACAACCAAGGCCTCCTTCGCGGAAGCAGCCCCAGAGAGAGGGAGGGAGAGAGGGAGAGACTAGTTGAGGGTTTAGGGTTTAGGGTTAGGGTTTAGGGTTTAGGGTTTAGGGTTTGGGGTTTGGGGTTTAGAATTTAGGGTTTAGGGTTCAGGGTTTAGGGTTTAGGGTTTCATAGTTGACATGAGCAGCCCCCCCCCCCCCCCCTCGAAGAAAGCTTGGCAGCTGGGGGGGTGTAGGGCTCAGACTTTCATGATGTTGAGCATTGATCGTACCCTAAACCCTAAACCCTAAACCCTAAACCGCACCTCCTGATGTTGAATACTACCTTCTACCTTCCCCTCAGACCTCTGCTCCACGGACTGCCAGGAAAGCCTACCAGCCCTAAACCCTTTTTTTACAACAGGCCTCGGTTCACAGCAGCCCGGTTCCAGCATCACGCTCACTACTGCAGAGCGAGCATTGACGCTGAGATCTCTCTGGATACTAGTTGAAAGGTGAAAATCTTACTATATTCTCTGAAGACTAAGTGATGAAGCTGCATAAGCTCAGAAGTGAAAGCCTCGAATATCCACTGCTCAAGAAAGAACTCGACATTGATGCCCGCAAACTCGAACTGTAGATACTGTAACCACAAGTGAAGGACATGCTGGACCTCACCAACACGAGTAAAACTCTGCATCCCCTCAACTTCATTCAACCATCCAACCGTCACCTGAAAAGATCCCGTCTCAGCATCAGTCAGAACGTGCAGGGACGCTCCTAAGCGCCACTCGGTCTGTACTCGCAGAGCATCTCTCCAGTGATGCAAATCACAACTGTGCACGATCGGGTGTTGCGGCTGGCATCCTAGCATGTCACCAGTATTCATATTGAACCAGGCCTCTTTGTTGCTAGCTCGATGTTGTAGTTCATCAAAGTTTGATGGTCCCCCCGTACTGTGTTGAAGTTGCTGTCTACCCCAGGAGAGAATATGTGACCACGGGCTCGGGACTGCAGCCTTGACCGAGTTCAGAGCCACGATTGCCTTACGGGTAATGTGCGACTGTGGTTGCCTTAGAGTGTGGCCAAGATACAACCACCTGCGCTTCAGCCAGATGCAACACCAGTCATGCTGGGGACACTGTGCCAGAACCAGCAGGGCGACTCGACGTCGGAGCCGGTGCAAGTGCATAGCGGCGTTGTGGTTGCACGAGCTGGGTATGTAGAGCCCAAGCATGAGTACGAAGATCGTGATTTGTAAAGTCCTAATGGCATTGAGGTATTGCTGGAGGGGTTCAAGCAACGGACTTAGCCAAAACCAAACACCACCCACATAGCAGTTGAGAAGACGCAGTACTCCTTTAGGATTAGTCCAACAGCCCTTGCGAATCGCCCTTTGCAGTTTCTCATACGCCATATGCGCTGCACCATGTATCGGCTGAAGCATGGCCTCCGTCGAATCTTTGTGAACATCCGCATCAAAGTGCATCAGGGGCTTCTTTAGGTACTTGACACTGCGTTCCCAGGCTAGTTGTGGCACCACCGAACCCTCCCGAAAATTGTACGACTTGCCCAAACGAAGAACATTGGGATGCGACATAACGACAGTTTTTCGCAGATTTAATCGAAGCCCAAGATCATGTAGCACAGAGCACAAGTCGGCAAAGCATCGGTCGCACTGCTCCCAACTGACGAAGTTAAACATCATATCGTCTACATAAGCCCAGCCGTACGAATCATGCCAGCAGGGTTCCTTCCGATGCGCCCACGTCTCATCCAGCTGACTGACCGCAAGGCCCAAGACGTAACTAAACAGCAACGCTGAATGTGAACCACCCTGTTGCACTCCTGTCGACTGGCCTTGCGACCAACTCTCTCCCCTCCAAACAAAGTGCAGGTTGGGCCCCATGACTAACTGCAAAAGTCGATGCGCTTCGGCACCCAGGGTATCAGGACTGAAGGCAGCTACAAAGGCCGCGACCTTAGACTGGGATACAGAGTCGAACGCCGCTTGCACGTCGCAGCTGATCCAAACCCCGTATGTGTGCTCCCGACTCTCTTTCGCGACCCTTGAGTGTGCACATAGCAAAGCGTCCGCAACCTGCGAGCCGGCAAGGCCCCCGAGCTGCAACCCAGGTTTCGGCCAGTGCTGTTGCAGGCGGGAGATCAAAAGCCATGCGAAGACCTTATGAAGTACTTCGAGCAAATTGATCGGCCGAAGATCCTTGCATTCAAGTATGTAGTGAGTCTTAGGGATGAGGCAGACATATGCCTGAAGTAGATCGGGCGGAAGATCTTGGGACGTCAACAGGTTATTGAGGTGACATAAAAGCATGGCTTGACCATCCTCGTTGCGCCAAACTGCAAGCAAAAACTCATTGCTGATACCAGACATACCTGAAACCTTGCCTCGCTTCAGGCGGTCCAGAGCTGGCTGCACTTCAGCTGCGGTGAAAGGTTCTGGCGGGCACTGAGCTTCACGTTCGAGAAGAGTTTGCAAGGATCCCTTCAACGACTCCCTTTCAAGCGGAGTGGGCTCATTCCCAAACAGTCTTGAGTAGTGCTGTTTTACATTGTCGATGGACGCCTGTTCGCCACCGCTCTTCGCAACAAAGTCCTCAGTGTTAGGGGGCATCTGAGAACCACGATGCTTGAGGTACCTTATAGCCGAAGGATCTCCTTGCTCACTCTTGTCGTAGAGGTCTTGCATCCACCTACGCCTGGCTTCATGCCTAGCAGCAATGATGACCCTGGTAACCCGAGCCCTCTCCAAAGGATCACTGGCCAATCGTCTTTCTTGACGTAACTGTTTAATACCAGGAGGATCCCTGTACTTGAGGCTGGGGCTTGCAAAGGAGTGTTGGTTTGAGAGTCTCGACAGAGTCTCCCATTGCTGCACCAAGGTCTGCTGAGCAAAGGTGGCCGATGCTCCCTGAAGCTCAGCATGCAAAGGCTCGTGCGCTACACTGTGTCTGCGGCACTTAAAACGCCGATATCGCTTCCGCTTCGCCCTCCTGATGGGGTGAGTTGGATCTTTGAGAGCAAGCTCCAAGCAAACACAGTCATGATCACTACCAAGAGCTAGGTGCGAATGTTTGATAGTAGCAACCTGAACTGAGGCCGCTTGGGGTACGAGGATGTCATTCATGGATCTGTTCACCATGAAGAAGTCCAATTCTGCCTCTGAGCACCTCCCAAAACGCGTCGGCTGAAAACTCTGAAGGATGCGACCGGACACAGTCGAGGACAGTTGGATGCCACGAATACTTGAGGTCTCAGCATTGAAGTCACCCATGATTACACAAGGGATATTTTGACTGTCCATGCGTCTCTGTAGTTCTTGTATCTCCCTAAGGGAGGCCTGAAAAACTTCGTCTGAATTATCGCGATGGGGTAGGTGGCAACCAACCAAGCTCAAACGTCTCATCGAGCCCGCGCAAACGATATCCACACCCAAAAGTCTATCTCCCTTCCAGCAGCCACTGATGTGATCAACACAGTCTTTGCTAACAAGGATCACTTGACTCAGGTGTGAAGAAAGCTCACTGCACGAAAAGACGTGATAGTCATGGATATCGTTGCACTCATGCATCGTGATCTGTGCAATGCCATCACCATAGTTCTGTACAACTGGAAGCGCGGAGACACCACCCACCTCTTGCAAGGTAATCATGTCAAGGCACTCCCCTGACTCCTCCATCCAGGCCAGGAAGCTTTCGAGGTTTTTCCCTTGTATGTTCCAGCAAGCAAACTTTATGAATTCAGGTTTTCCATAGCCAGGATCGAGGTTTCGGGTTCAGGGAATGGCACGAATTGCGGTCTCGACTTCACCCACCGACTTAGCACACTTGGAGGCCAGCAGTGTCGCATTGAAGAAGAACTGAGATTGCTCCCTGTATGCGTCCACGAACTGCTTCGGCATCACTCTGTCACCCGTATTGGCTAGTAGCTGGTTCTGGGTGCCTGCTGCGACCCTCTCCTTTCCCCACCAAAGGAGCTGGCGGCCCCAGTCAACTTCAAGCTGGGAGTCTGGAGCATCGCAACTCAGCCCACTCACCGCCTCCACAACTTCCCTTGCCATTCTAGTGCTTCTATTCTTTGTCCGAAGAGATTTAGAGCGATGAGGTGAAAAGTAAAGAAAATCTCCAGTGCTGGTCCTAGTCTTGTTGCTGTAAGACTGCTGAATGGCATAGAAGCGATCTCGGGACAGGTCATAGGGGAGCGAGGACAAGATGATGTTGGCAGTCTTGGAGCGCTTCCCAAACACATACGTCTTTGTGATTTGGGACTGATACTGCTGATCCCAAAGCGCAAGTGCCTCCGAAAGGTCTCTCTCGATTTCTGCTCGCGGTGTGTCGGTCGCCCAGCCACCGGCCAAGACGCGATTGAAATCTGTGTCTTGACCAGCGCTGGGAGAGCCACCACCATCGCTGCCCTTGCCAGACTCGCCTCCCGAGCCCGGGCGGGACAGGTACTTGCTCCAAGGGTCAGCTGAAGACGTGGGAAGATGCGGTCCTGAGGCTCCCTGAAAGGTCGTGGTAGTCAAGGGTCTCTGCCAAGGATCTGATGGGGGAGGTACTGCTCTGAAGTCAGACCCTGACGGAAACTTCGACTGGTTGCTAAGCTTAGTCTCCATGTCATCCAACCGCTTGTTGATTGCAGCCATGTCAGACTTTCGCTCGCTCGATTCCAGGGCCAGCTCATCATGTAGCATGTTAACCCTCTCATTGAAGCTGCCAAGATGACCAGAGAGCTGGGTAGAGATGACTGTAGCCATCTCACTTGTCAGTGACAGCTTGAGACCCTGAACCCAAGCCGGTTCCGAACCCCCCTTCACCTTCAGTTAGGGCAAGATCACGACCACGCTTTCTGCAAGGCCCCTCCAAGTCCACATCTGAGCCTCCGAGTTCAAGCCCTTCGTCAGCGTTCTCGGGGGGGTGAAGACCCTGCATGGCGGCTTCCTCCATGAGCCCTCAAGACCTAAAGGCAAACCTCAACCCTTCAGGGGCCAGAGCCGAAACCTTGAGCCAAAACCCTAAACCCTAAACCCCTAACCGCCCCAAACCTCAAAACCAGCCAGTCTTGGGCACCCTGGCTGTCCATAAGCATGCCGGGTGTGAAGCCTTGCTCGTCCATCACCTCCCATCACGTCGCGGGTTGTAGGCATCATTTCCCAAGACCTATGGGTTTAGGGTTTAGGGTTTAGGGTTCAGGGTCTTCGGCAAGCTAATAAGATTAGGGTTTAGGGTTTGGGGTTGAGTTCTTTCAGGGTTTAGGGCTTAAAAACAACCTTGGACCTATGCACGAATTCAACCCCACACCCTGCGTGACGCATTGGGCAAGGGGAGCAAGGCGGTCGCTAGACTCGCCAGCGCCCGGGAAAGTTACAATGCACTCTCCTTACCCAGGGGAGCCACGCTCGCAAAGCTGCCATTGCAGAATGCTCCTGTGCAACTCTAAACCCTAAACCCTAAACCCTTAACCCTAAACCCTAAGCTTACCTCTTGTCAATGCAGAACAAGACGTGGCCTTTTTCCACTCATCTCGGTACGCTCGCAACTTAAAAGAAGCCAGGCAGATCTGCTGGCACTCTAGATAAGGCCTCGGGCACAGGATAGACTTGTGAACATGCTTAGGCTGGCCTTTCTTGAAAGGAAATCTTAGCTAGGACTATAGGGTCTAAGGTTTATGAGAGGGTGCAAGAAGCTATGGTCCACAAGGTCTTCGGCCCTAAGACGATGGATCCGCGTGCCCAGGCCATGAGCTGACCGAATCACTTTCCTACCAAAATCGCGGCTCATCAAAACCTTACCTACAGACCCCGGAGTCGCTAGTTTCATGTGCACAGATGAAGAAAGGATAGATGTCTACCGGTCTATCTATATACCTACGCACATGTAGATTATATATATATATATATTATATTATATATATATATATGCATAAGCATATGTATACATATGTATACATATGTATATGTATATGCTGCAGATATACAGCACACATACACACATAGACACACACACACACATACGTGCATGCAGGCATACATGCATACATACACGCATGTATACCTACATGCATGCATGCATGGTTACATGTGCATATAGTTGTATAGTTTTGCTTTTCGTCTACATGTATACCGTCAATATCCTTCAATTATGCATCGCAGATTCTTTGCCTGTGGGGGTCTATGTGGTAGCTACTTTGGGGCCCAAATAGATATTCCCTACAGCCGAGAAGTAACTGAATGCTTCGGCAAAGCTTCCCAAAGTGGAAGACTAGGGTTTTGGAGTTTGCAGTTTAGGGTTTAGGGGCCCGAAAGTCTTCAAGACGGACTCTGGTTTTGACGAGCTCCGATGTTTCGGCGTTAACGACCGCGCGCTTTGGCCTGTTGACCTTAGCAAGGTCTTTAGGGCTTCAGGTTTGAGACAGGAAGCGGACTTCGCATGGTGGAGCGCAGACGACCCATCTCCCTTCCAGCAACTCTGGAAGCCCCCTTTTTGCTGCATGGCCCTAACCCCGCTTTGTTTTTGTTGCCGTTAAACCCCTAAAGCAAACCCACGTAGTCCCCCCCATCCCCAACCACAAGTAAGCAAAGCAGCCAGCTTTCTGCTCCAGCAGCCAACTCTGGAAGTTTGCGCGGTCCTCGACGCTGAGCTTCGCCAGTCGCTCCTTTCCTTTGCAGCTTGAGTCAGCTTGAGTCAGAAAGGGGTTTGACGATATTGGGGGGTACCTTATTGGGGTCCTTATCATGAGGGAATCCTACTATTTAGGGTCCATTTTCGGGGTGCACTATTTTCGCAACTCCTCTCAGAAGCTCTGGGTTGAGATTTGAGCAACTGAGCGCGACTGCACTGCGAACCAGCACAGCAGGTATAGGGTTTACGGTCTATGAGGTTTAGGGTTGCTACCCTGTTTTGGGTTGCTTACATAATCAGGGCTCTTCAAAGATTTTGTCTTGCAATCTGACCTTAACATCCCACAACCTACTTTTTATAAACTCCCTTGTAGGATTCTTGGGTAGCCTGACAAAAAGTAGATATTGGTCTAGGTCTTCCCATGGGTGGGCCCAAAACCTGTCCCAAATCTGGATCCCTGAGCAATCTGGAAATCAAATGGCTTAGGTTTTGTTGAAAGGGTTATGCACGGGAACGCAGGCCGAACAAAACAAAAGGGAAACGCAGGGTTCTAGGAGGTTCTCAGAGCCCTGTACGTCCACACTATGGCCTCGATTTTGGCGTAGCCAAGTTAACCTAAAAATGAAAGCTGAGGAACCCTTTTGCATCAGGCTTGCGTAGTCACTACACCCTAAACTAGTTCACCAGTAACCAAAAGGGCGCCCTTTTTTGCTTAACGATGGGCTGATGATGCTTGGGTAAGAACGGTAAGCGAACTACTGAGCATCCGCATCAATAACCTACACATAAGAAAGGGGGCCTAACTAACTTAGGGTTTAGTAAACCCCGCACCCTACACCCTAAACCCTAAACCCTAAACCCTAAACCCTAAACCCTTTGGGCAACAAGCTTGAGGCTGCCTGGCTCGGAGTCCTGAATGCCCAGCGCAAGACACACCCCGACACACCAGCTTGCACGTGTGACAAGGGATGTGCTCCCCAAACCCTAAACCCTAAACCCTAAACCCTAAACCCTAAACCCTAAACCCTAAACCCTAAACCCTAAACCCTAAACCCTAAACCCTTTGGGCAACAAGCTTGAGGCTGCCTGGCTCGGAGTCCTGAATGCCCAGCGCAAGACACACCCCGACACACCAGCTTGCACGTGTGACAAGGGATGTGCTCCCCAAACCCTAAACCCTAAACCCTAAACCCTAAACCCTAAACCCTAAACCCTAAACCCTAAACCAAGCTATGAATTGCCCACTTCGGCCCCAAGCGCTGGCGAAGCCCTGGAGCCTCGAAAGTTCACTGGCCAGGGCCTGGAGAGCTGTCGCGGTTTCAGGTTTAGGGGTTCAAAATTTAGGGGTTTAGGGTCTAGGGCTAGGGTTTAGGGTTTAGGGGTTGAGGGGTTTAGGGGTTCAGGGGTTTAGAGGGGTTCAGGGGTTTAGGGGTTCAGGAGTTTGGGGTTTAAGGCTAGGGTTTAGGGAGACCCAGGGTTTAGGCTTCCAAAACAGGGTTCGAGTTGGTACGCTTCTCGATTTAGGGTCATGGGCCATGGGGTTATACAGGGTGGGGCCCCCTAGTTATAAGTAGAGTTATAAGGGCCCTAAATTGGGTTATAAGGACCCTAAGTTAGGTTATAAGTCCCTTAACTACAGTTAGTATAGTAAGGGGGCCCCACCCTGTAGGTTAAAGGGTTGTAGGGTTTAGGGTTTAGGGCTCAGAGTTTAGGGTTTGGGGCTTAGGGTATGAGGTTTTAAGGCTCTGGTCTTAGGAGGGTATGTACAGCACCTGAAAGGATTTTAGGGGTACCTGAATATGCCTTAAAAGATCCTTCTTGTTGGGCTTAGGCACACTAATAAATATGGTGGGGCAGAATGCAGAGATTGTCGAAGAGCAACTCTAGACCGTAAAGCCACCCTCGTGAGCATCCAGTGTTCTACTACCGCAACCTCCCCACTTGCCAGGTTGCCCAAGGAATGAAATGGGTGCCCTCGTTTGCCTACCCTAAACCCTAAACCCTAATCCCTAACCCCGAACCACTAAACCCCAACCCCTTAGAGGGGCTTGTAAAGCCCTGACTGAGGGTAGCACGGGGCGTCCGAGACCCCCCAAAAACCCGATAAAGGCCTGGCCTAGCCCGAAAACCCCCCAAAACCTACTTTGTACGTGTAGGTTCCCGCAGAATCCTATCAGAGGTTGTTATAGGAATTAGCTACTAAAGAGTAGGTAAATGGGTTCTTAAGGTAGGGTTTTTAGCCCCCTAAGCCTCTTTAAACCCCTGAAAAACCTTACGGGGCATCCTAAGAATCAAGGCCTGTGACTAACCCTAAATCCTAAACCCTACACCCTAATTAAACCCTAAACCCTAAAACCTTAACCCTAAACGGTGGCACCTTGCCTGGTAGCGCCTGAGCTCCTTCTTGACAAAAGTCCGCAGCAGAGATCGCTCCTGGGAGGGTTTAGGGTTTAGGGTTTAGGGTAGCTACGTCGGGCACACAAGCTCCAGGTCTCCACCCCAAAACTATGGTAGGACTATTCTGGGGTCACGATTACCCTAAACCAAAAACCCGCATCTGGACTGCAGGGGGCGCATCAGCCAGATAGCCCTTCAGCCCCATAAACCCTAAACATTTCACCCATTTTCACCCTATAAACCCCAATCTTTCCTATGGAGGGCAAGGCTCGGCAAATACCAGTTTCCGGGCTGAGCACGAGGCACAAAGCACTTTAAAGGAACGGCATCCGCAAAGGTTGGTCCGTTAAATCACTTTGAAAACTCCTTCAGCGTAAAACGGGAAGGTTCAACATACACCGACACCCTACCCGGTGAGAAGGAAACACTCTCAAAGCAGAGAGGGTGGGTGCTAGCTTTTTTGCGCAGGGATGGCGCATGATGCCAATGCAAGTGCTGCCTGTGTCGTTTACGAAGGTGAGATGTTCCCTGACGGCTCCAGGGACGCGGCAGTTGCATCTGATGTACGTACTGTTTGACGCTGAAGATGTCAACACCTCGCCTTTTAGAACCCACCCTCTCTCTCTCTCTCTCTCTCTCTCTCTCTCAGGCGCTCAGTCAATGTCACGCCTGTCGTGGCAGCCTGAACCCCAAATCCCTGAGCCCCAAACACCTTTAAAAGCAACCCTCAAGGGACTAAAGGAGGGACTTAGGGGTATTGGAGAGGCTACTTGGGTATATGAATATAGGGACTATATAAGGTGTGCATATATGTATAACCCCTATATGGTCCTCCTTAGATTCCTTAAAGGGGTTAGGACTCGTGCCCCTACACGTAGTGCCCCTAAAGGTTTCCCTTGATATACTCCTAATATGGCCCTTATCTTCCCTAAGGGGCTCTTTAAACAGGGTGCCAAAACCCAGAAGTACCAGCTTAGGGGTCCGAGGTCGAGCCCCTTGAAACCCTAAACCCTAAACCGTAAACCCTAAACCCTAAACCCTAAACCCTAAAGCGGTCCTCGGAACTCAGTGAGGCTAGGACTGCCTTTCGGCTCTGCTGCCCACCGTTCGCCTCATGAAGGACCTCAGGTTGATCTAAACCCTCCCAAAACCCCGGTCTAGGGTTTAGGGTTTAGGGTTTAGGGTTTAGGGTTTAGGGTTATGTTCCAAAAGGCCGCAGCAAGATTCGAAAAAAAAAAAAACATCATGTAAACGAAGTGCTCAAGGAGTCTTTTCCTGACAGCCGTAGTAAGATCCATAATCTAAAGGAGACCAAAGGTGTTCGGCTTCACCCTAAACCTTAAACCCTAAACCCTAAACCCTGAACCCTAAACCCTAAATCCTAAACCCTAAACCCTGAACCCTAAACCCTAAACCCTAAACCCTAAACCCTAAACCCTAAACCCTAAACCCGAATCGTCTTTCATGGTTGAGCTTTGAAGTCAGTTAAGCCTTTTGAGCTTGGGGTTGGCAGGGGCGGTGAGTGGGTCTTCCGGCCTCACGAAAGGAGGAGGACACGGACTGAGTGTAGGCTTTATAAAAAAAATATATATATATATACAAAGGGTTTAGGGTTTAGGGCTTAGGGCTTCGGGTTTAGGGTTTAGGGTTTAGGGTTTCGGGTACCCAAAACCAAACGCAAGCACGAGGTGAAAACAAATCCTTCACGAAGGCAAATGTTATGGATACATTCAGAGGGTGCACGTACACCCTCAAACCCTAACTACGGACCCTAAAGCCCTAAACCCCCCAACGCCCGAGCTGGCAGTTGTCAAGCCTATAAACCCCCTCCCTCAACCCCTAATTCTATAAATATTGAAACCCCACGCCCCTAACCCCTAGCCCCTAAACCGTATAAACCCTACAAACCTACAAACCCTAAAAAGGCCCAAACGCCTACGTTTTGCCGGCCAAAGGGGCGGCCCTCCACCTTCCACGTTCCTGCTGACGCCGCCTCACCGAACCAGGCGGGGTGGCGGCCACCACATGAGCCTCAGGCTGGCCCCCGAAACCCCTAAACGCCTAAACCCCTAAACCCCTGAAAGCCTTAAACCCCTAAACGCCTAAGCCCCTAAACCCCTAAACCCTAAACCCTAAACTCCAAATCTGGGCTGGCAGCGCCCCTAAAGCCGCAAGCCCGAAGAAAAACAACGAGGTTGAACCCAAAAGAGTCCCTTTAGCCCGTAAAACCCCAGAGACCTTTGAGGTCAGCCTTAATTCTGAATGCCTAAAGCCCGAAAACCCTATGGCACATTGGGAATTGCAGAATGTTGCGGTGTTCGGGGGAAGCACTACTCCCCCCTAGCCCAATGTGATGCGCCAATCCCAAAGCAGATACCCGATACCCTAATTATAAGCCCTAAGCCTACACCCTTCACCCTAAACAGATAGTGCTTGCTATCTAGGTACATGGACCCCAACCCTAAACACTAAACCCAAACAGAAAATATCAGGAAAACCCTAAACCCTAAACCCTAAACCCTAAACCCTAAACCCTAAACGGAGAATCTTAGTTAGGGAGCTTTCAGGCCGGGAGGCCAAGTTGGCAGTCCAGTCAAGCTCCTGCCCTCGGCGGCGTGCCCGCAAGGTGACCTGCCACTCGGTTTGTTTCGGGTTTAGGGTTTAGGGTTTAGGGTTTAGGGTTTAGGGTTTAGGGTTTAGGGTTTAGGGTTTAGGGTTTAGGGTTTAGGGTTTAGGGTTTAGGGGTTTTGCAGGTCTAGGAGATTCAGAGTTTAGGGCTTAGGGTTTTTTTTCCAGGTTTGGGGTGGAAGGGTTGTAGGACAAGCAGCTGGCTTCCTGAGCTTGGGCCTCACCGGGTTATGAGGAAGGCGGCAAGGCTTTCGGGCTGAGGGTTTAGGGTCTCGGGTGTGGAGTAAAGGTGATGCCTCAGGGAGCTCTGGGTCTAGGGAGGATCGGCGAGAGTGGAATGCCATCATGGGTTTGGGGTTTGGGTTTCGGGTTTTCGGGTTTCGGGTTTCGGGTTAGGGTTCGTCTAGCTTCTGGACAGTAGCAGGTAATGCCCTCCATGCGCCTTAAACCCTAAACCCTAAACCCTAAACCCTAAACCCTTGTCAGTGGCCCTCGTGTTCTTGGAGCCATGTCTCGAAGCCTACAGCCTAAACCCTCACCACCCTTGGCATGAATCGCTGCGACACATTTTTCTGGTTACTGTAGTCATGTCTTTGCAGCTATCAAAATCCGATTTCTGTTCTGGTTACAGCCCAAACCCTAAACCCTAAACCCTAAACCCTAAACCCTAAACCCTAAACCCTAAACCCTAAACCCTGTGATATCTGTGTCGAGGTGCATCACCCTGGTGCACGGCCAGGCTGCCGGCGTCTACCGAAGCGCCTGGTGAGCGAAGCTGCAGATTCCATGTCAGCTTAGGGTTAGGAACCGATTCCCCGTACACATGCAAGGACAATCAAATGCGGCACGTATGTGTGTTTGTCTATATATATATATATATACACGTATACATATGTTCGTGTGTGTGTATATATATATATATATACATAGTGTGTATATCTATCGGCGCGTGTACAGCTACGTGATATCTACATGTGTAAGGATATGTCCCCTTGCAAGCTATGGCATACCATAGGTGGCCAGGCAGGTTACCCACCATGCCTCACTCTGCATGCATCCGGCCAACCCAGAAACCGCTCACAAACCCCGTAGCCGTAAACGCTCAAGCTCTCGCTGGGGTGGTGGACTCTCTGGTCGCCACGGATCGCGGCCAGGAGGGACAAATATCTGCCTGCCAGGGTTCAAGAACTCCTTGTATCCTAGCCCAAAAAAAGGCTAACCTTTTTGTATAGATGCTATATAACCAAGCAGGTTAAAGGGTACCTGCCCAGTCCCTAAGACTCTAAACCCATCCAGGGGCTTAGGATTTTGTTTTGTCGCCCGCCTGGGCTGAGGGTTTGGGATTCAATTGTGGTGTAGAACCCTAAACCCTATACCCTAAACCCTAAACCCTAAAGGTCTTGTTGCAGTTGGCCCTTGAAACCCAGGACTCCCTTGTCGTCGTGTTCGTCGGGCTTTCCGGGACCCGAAACCCTAAACCCTAAACCCTAAACCGGTAGGGGCATGGAGCGGCGCTGCCAACGCAGTATGCTGGGTTTCTACCCTAAACCCTAAACCCTAAACACCCAATTCAGAGCCCCCAAAACCCGCAGCTCCCTCTGGGGTTGAGTGTTTGAAGGTCATGTTCGGGCTTTGGGGCGCCTAAACCCCTCCGAACTCTCTAAACCCCAAACCCTGAACCCTCAAGCCCTAAACCCTAAACCCTAAACCCTAAATCCTAAGCCGACTCTTGGCCAAGCCACTCAAGAAGGCGCCCGATGGAGCCAATGCAGCTTCCATCCTGGATGAGTGAAGGCTTGGATTGTCAGGGGTTTAGGGTTCAGGGTTTAGGGTTTTTTTGGCGACCTGCCCAGCAGCCTCGCAACGTGAGGGTTTAGGGGCAGGTTCTGAGCGCGCCAAAAACACGACTAAACTATGCTGCAGCCGGATACCCTTTGCCCTTTAGGGCTTAGGGCTTTAGGGCTTTAGGGCTTTAGGGCTTTAGGGCTTTAGGGCTTTAGGGCTTTAGGGCTTTAGGGCTTTAGGCTTTAGGCTTTAGGCTTTAGGCTTTAGGAGATCGGTGGCTTGCTCCTGGTTTCTGCTGAGGCTCCTTTTTTTCGGGCTTCGGCTCTACGAACCAAGCCAGAACTTCCACAAGACCATCACAAAGGAACATTCCTCAATTAAACCCTATAAAGCCGAAACCCGGAACCCTACGTAAACCCGAAACTGTGGGACGTTCTGAGAAAGAAGGAAGGGCTCTCTCCTCTTCCTGTTGGTTAGAAGGGAATGAGGGAATGAGGTACCCTAGATAATCCCTTAAGGGGTACATGTAGGGGGACATGGGGTACCTTCTTCCCTCATTCCCTACAAACCAGCAGTAAGTCTTGCCATCCAGGAAGCAATGGGAACCCAAACGCTCGAGTCATCGGCGGGCGGTGGCGGTGTGCACTCGCCGTGCCTAGTTCGTGGTTGGGATCGTATGCAACATTTGAAACCCTAAACCCTAAACCCCTAAACCCCTAAAACCTAAGCCCAAAACTCTAAACCCTAACCCCTAAACCCTAAACTCTAAACCCTAACCCCTAAACCCTAAACGCCTTGAACATGTAAAAAAAGGTTACCTGACAAAGGTGCGGGGTGTGGGCCATCGCGGGTGTGGCAACTGAAAGCTTTGCCGAGGCCGAGTACCTTGGCCATGAGGGTTTTCAGGGTTTGTAGGGTTTATAGGGTCCAGGGTTTAGGGTTTAGGGCTAGGGTTTAGGGTTTAGGGTTTAGGGTTTAGGGTTCAGGGTTCAGGGTTCAGGGTTTAGGGTTCAGGGTTCATGGGAAGCCCGTGGCAGTCCCCACCCTCCGTTCAACCCCACGCGCTCCCCCCCCTCCCCCCCAAAGAAAAACCCTGAAACGCCATAGGTTTGGGTTTTAGGGTTTGGGGCAAAACCTACCCTAAAGCTCCACAAATTTCAACAGAATCCAGCATCCCCTATGAACCACCCCAGTTCCCCCAAGGTTTGGGGTTTAGAGTTTAGGGCCCGCGCTGGGACAAGCCAGGCGGGGCACACAACAGTCTGACGTCAACGGTTCAGGGTTCAGGGTTCAGGCTTCAGGCTTCAGGGTTCAGGGTTTAGGGTTTAGGGTTTAGGGTTTTTTTGCCACCCGACTAGCCACTGCAATGCGGAGGGTTTAGGGCTTAGGGTTTCGGAGTTCACGGTTTGTGACCGTCTGGCCAGCTCCAAAACCCCCCGAAAGCAACCCTAACTCAGTTCGTCCCTAATTTCAAGTCGTCTGGCCGGGGGGTTGTCGGGAAGAGTTTGGGATTAGGGTTAAAGGGGTTTTGGAGTGGCCCAAAAAAACAGAAACAGTCATGGTTCACAACAACAGATATCAGCAGCTGGGCAATTGCTCTGAATGCAATGCCTGCTGCCACCACCAGCATCACCAGAACCGGGATCGCCCCAGGTCACGACCGAACCATCACCGCGGATCGCGACGAAAGCATGTAGAGAAGCTGAGATGTGCTGCACGCCCGTCAGCTGAGCTTGCACTGCATTGCTGTCGCCACCGAAATAGGCATCGCCCCAGGTCACAACAGACCCATCACCGAGGATCGCGGCGAAAGCTTGTCGAGAACCTTGAATGTGCTTCACGCCCTTCAGCTGAGCTTGCACTGAACTGCTGTCGCCAGAAGGAGCATCGCCCCAGCTCACGGCAGATTCATCATCGAGAATCGCGGCAAAAGCATGTAGAGAAGCTTGGACGTACTGAACGCCCTTCAGCTGGGATTGCACTGAACTGCTGTCACCCCCAGAATGAGCAGCGCCCCAGGTCACAACAGATCCATCACCGAGGATCGCGGCGAAGGCATGTCGAGAAGCTTGAATGTGGTGCACGCCCTTCAGCTGATCTTGCACAGAACTGCTGTCGCCACCGCAGTAGGCATTGCCCCAGGTCACGACCGATCCATCAACGAGGATAGCGGCAAAAGCAGAGCGAGAAGCTTGAATGTGGTTCACGCCCTTCAGCTGAGTTTGCACTGAACAGCTGTCACCACCAGAACGAGCCGTGCCCCAGGTCACAACACATCCAGCAACCAGAATCGCCGCAAAGGCGCTTTCAGAAGCTTGGATGTACTGCACGCCCTTCAGCTGGGATTGCACTGAACTGCTGTCACCCCCAGAACGAGCAGCGCCCCAGGTGACAACAGATCCATCACCAAGAATCGCCGCAAAGGCGCTTTCAGAAGCTTGAATATGTTTCACGCCCTTCAGCTGAGCTTGCACAGAACTGCTGTCGCCACCAAAACTAGCATGGCCCCAGCTCACGACCGATCCATCACTGAGGAGAGCGGCAAAAGCAGAGCGAGAAGCTTGAATGTGGTTCACGCCCTTCAGCTGAGTTTGCACGGAACTGCTGTCGCCGCCACCATTGGCAGAGCCCCAGGTCACAACAGATCTATCGCCAAGAATCGCCGCAAAGGCATCACAAGAAGCTTGAATGCACTGCACGTTCTTCAGTTCAGCTTGCACAGCGCAGCCATCGTTTACGACAGAGCCATCACCCAGAATCACGGCAAAAGTAGGACCCCAATCACCCCAGCCTGAGGAAGCTGCGACTTCTGGCAGCCGTATCTGCAGGCAGAGCTCATCACCGCTCTGTACGCCTGCTCGCTTAACTGTCTGTCCTGCGTCTAGGACTTGGCCATCAGCCCTTAACAGCAGCCCTCTGCCAACAGCCAGAGCGCTCTGGGCGTGCTGGTTCAACTCTTCCACATATGCATCTTCCCGAATCTCAAGAGAAGTCCTCCTGCCGCTGAGAAGACGCACATCAACCGAAATTGCCATGGCTGGGGAAATCGCAAACGCCACACCTCAATCTCCCTCTCATACTCGATGGAGGCCTTTCACCCACGTGCGGTCATGGTGCAATCCGAACCAAAGGGCGGAGTACATCATAAACGCGATAGGGTGTAGCTTAAACTGAAAGCATGTTCTCAAAAGGAATTGCGTATCAGTAGCCATAACCTACAGCTGCCTGGGGGCAGCTCTCAAAATTATGGCCCCTTTTTGGGGTACCCTAAATATCACAGGCCCCCCTACAAAGAGCAACCCCCAAAGGGGCCATTATTTAGAGAACTGACAAGGGAAAGTATAAAATATCCCCATGGCTACCCTAACCCCTAACCCCTAACCCCTAAACCCTAAACCCTAAACCCTAAACCCTAAACTCTAAGCTCAAGCCGCCCTGGAAACCACGTGGCCGTCCGCTGTCTTCGGATGTGATCAACTTGCGGGGCTATGCCCTGGGGCAAGTTTAATGGGTTTAGGGTTTAGGGTTTAGGGTTTAGGGTTTAGGGTTTAGGGTTTAGGGTTTAGGGTCCCAAAAGCAGTAGGACCCACAGAAAGCTTCCTAAGCCCGAAACCAAACGACTCCTGGTTGGGGTGGTTTTTGTTGGTTTTGGGGGCTTTCAGTGGGGCCTTGCACTTCGGTCTCTGGATTGGCCTGTTGTTGGAATACGTTCGAAACTCTTGCATCAAACCATAGGGGTCCGAAGGGGTCCGAAGGTAAGTCTTTTAGGGTTTTTACAAGTACTTACAAATTACATATACCAAAAACATTCGCCCTTAGCATCAATGGACAGGCCATCAACAACCTCGTCATCTGCAAAGGTGCTCGACACCCCAGAGGTCGAAGGTCGCAGCGACTCGGATCCAATCACCTTTCCTGAAGGCGTTGAGGGTTTAGGGTTTAGGGATTAGGGTTTAGGGATTAGGGTTTAGGGTTTAGGGTTCAGGGTTTAAGGTCTTGTGCGGTTTTATTTGGGGCTTAAAGCTGAAGGCATGATAGGGTTTAGGGTTTAGGGTTTAGGGTTTAGGGTTTAGGGTTTAGGGTTTAGGGTTTAGGGTTTAGGGTTTGCAGATATTCGGGCTTCAGGGCTTAGGGGTGCTCTCGTTCCAGGCCCTGGTGGCATGCTCGGCGTTCTCATGTAGGGCTTGTGGAGGCCTTGCTTTCGTACATCTTAATCCGCCAAAGCATGAACAATGGTAGAAACTACCCCTAAACCCTAAACCCTAAACCCTAAACCCTAAACCCTAAACCCTAAACCCTAAACAAGGACTCTCAGAGTCCCTCCACACCCCAAGCCCCTCGACTTTCGGCCAAGCTTTTCTTGTTTTCTTTCTAAACCCCTCAACCTTGGCATGCTCCCCCTTAAGGGGTACTCGAATCCCTACTCAGGACTGTTAGTATAAGGGGGAACATTCCAACCCTAAACCTTTCTTCTGAACCCAGACTCCAACCCTAAACCCTAAACCCTCGAACACCAAACCAAAAAAACCCTAAACCCCTCAACCTCCCTCTGGGCCTCTCCGCGGCGATGAGGACTTCCCCGGGTGAGAACTCGCCAAACTCCTGAGCTGACTTTTGCTTGAGTTAAGGGCTGAGTTTGGGATGCAAGCGCGTAGACTAGCAGTCCTTAATAGGGATTCCAGTACCCCCTATTATAATCCAATAAAGGCCTGTTTCTACAAGGGGAACATCTCAAGGCTTCGGGTTCAGCGACTTTTGTTTCACCACGCCACTGGTGAAAGCGCCTGACGCTGTGCCTTTGAAGCCTAAAACCCCTCTCTCTCTCTCAGGCATTCGAAACGTCAAGCCTAAAACCCCTAAACCCGAAAACCCCGAAACCCCTAAACCCTAAACCCCTAAACCCTAAACCCTAAACCCTATAGCAGAAGGCTATCCGAGAAAGCTTGCCCAGTGCTTAAGGGTCAGACCCTCATTAGTCATGTATCTTAGGGTATCTGAGTACGCCCAGTACATTCAATATGGCGCTTAGACTATTTATCAGCCAACAAATCCGGTTTACATTTAATAAACCTTAACAAAGGGAATAAGGGTCTACGCTGGGTCCTAGCATTTGGTGCTTCATTCAGACATCGTTAGACATCACGCCTTGCGCATCGTCTTCACCTCAAGTAGGTCATCACGTTTATTAAAGCACTATAGTTTCCAAAACGGCCTTTGCGAGTCACAAACTGAAATTGACAGGCCAAGGATTGTAACTACGAAAAGGGGATCCGGAGGGCAACTTGCGTAGGTTACAGTCAACTCCAGAAAGTTGGAACATTGACATGATTTGAGGAGGATCAGAGCTGGGATTCCCTTAAGTAGACTTTTTTCGAAGAATGGGAATAAGGATGTCCCAGCTGTTTGGAGTCTGCTGCAGAAGGGGTTGGCGGACCCCAAAAGGCGGAGCTTCAAATCCAAAAGCCTGATACTTTACCCTGATGGGCTGGTCGGTGGAGACCGAACTAACCTCCCACGCCCCCTGTTTGCAACGGCAAGTAGAAGACCCTGAGCCGCATCAGCCAGGCATAACCCCATAATTCCTGAACCCAACTCCTAACCCGCCAGACCCACCTTGAGAAACCCTAAACCCTAAACCCTGAATCCTGAACCCTAAACCCGAAACCCTATTGAAGACGCGATACCTAAGAGAACTGTACAGAGGTCGGGCGGCTCGACTGTCGGCCGCTGGTGCTTCGCGTGACTTCACCGGATCCAAAGACCGCACACGCCAAACTTCCTGACTTTCTTTACTGGCTCTTAGTAGGGAAGGTTTTTTTGCCACCCACCCAGCTGACTCAGAGAGAGACACACTGCAGGGAATGATTTTAGGGTTGAGGGTTCAGCCTCCTGGTACTTAGAGGGGGAATGCGGGAATGAGGTACACGCTATACAATCCAGAAAAGGGCCTATATACCAGGTGGGGTATAAGGTGCCTAATTCCCTTATTCCTTACCAAGAATCAGGGGGTGTTGCCACCCCAGGAAGTTCAGGGTTTAGGGTAGAAGGAGGAAGGCGGGGAGGGTGTAGGATTTCAGGGTTGTCAGGGGGCATGTACTTGAGTTGGAACTACAGCTAAAGTCGGAGCATGCGTGCCCATGAACCTTGGTTCTTCTTGCCACCCGCCCGGTACTCACGTGAGGTTTACCCTAAACCCTAAACCCTCAACCCTAAACCCTAAACCCTTCAAGGTCCGAGGGCGGAAGCTGGGGGTGGCAACTGCAGCGTGTGAGCCTGAAGCACTGTAAGCATCTAGCTTGCAAGCGCGGGGTGTAGGGTGTAGGGTGTAGGGTGTCGGGTGTAGGGTTTGGGGTTTAGGGTTTAGGGTTTAGGGTTTAGGGCTGCGACTTTGTGGCAACTTACAAAAAGCTGAAAAAACAAACCTTCAGAAAAATGCTAGAAGCCCTCCTGCGCCCGCTCAGCTTTTACATCTTCCAAACCCTGGAAGCCAAAAGCGTAGTCCCTGAGCGCTTTCGACCCCTAAGCCCGAAGCACTTCAAAGTTAGGCCTCTATAGGGTTCAGGGTTCCAGCTCTCACGTTCGCACGAGGCCGGCAGGGTTTAGGGTTTAGGGTTGAGGGTTTAGGGTTGAGGGTTTAGGGTTTAGGGTTTAGGGCTAGGTTTTAGGGTTCTCTGTTCTCTCGGAGATATTTTGCCAAATCTCAGTTCGGTCTCAAGAAAAAATTCCACAGAAGACAGGGAATAGTACGGGTGTTGTTTATACTGGGCATCCTAGGCTAAACCCTAAACCTTAAACCCTTCTGAGCCCATGCTCTCTGCCCGAGCATACCCTAAACCCTAGCCCTAAACCCTAAACCCTAAACCCTAAACCCTAAACCCTAAACCCTAAACCCTAAACCCTAAACCCCACACTAAAGGGTTTGCCGTCAACAGCCAAGCAGCTAAGCCAACTTCCTCCGCCCGCGCGCGCTCCGCCTGCTTGAAGCGGTGGTCCGTTTCCAGATGCTGCAGGGCCTCTCAGGAGCTGCTATAGGTTTAGGGTTTAGGGTTTAGGGTTTAGGGTTTAGGGTTTAGCGTTTAGGGTTTAGTAGGGTTTAGCACGGTTTAGTTAGGGCTTAGGGTTTACGGTAGTTCTCGAAGTTAGGGTCCCCTTTAGGGGTCCTTTCTGATAAGGTGATGTACTATTTTCAGGACCAAAAACCCTAAACCCTAAACCCTACATATAGGGCTTCGGCGAGCTTGGGGGCGCTACGTTTACCTAAACTCTCCAATGTAGTACCCTTTTTCGGGTACCATGCTGTTTGAACTACATTCGTGTCTTCAGGGCATTACTTAGGGTTTAGGGTTTAGGGCTTTAGGGTCTTCCAAGAGGGTTTAGGGCTAGGGTGAGGAAGGCTTCTACGCATTCTGGGTTGTAGCCCCCATCCATTCAGCCCAAGAGGACCCGAAAGGAATGTGCAAAGTTGTCTATGCATGGTGTGAAAGCAGCTCACTGAACCCAAACGGAGAGGAGGTGGGATGAAGCAACCCTAAACCCTAAACCCTAAACCCTAAACCCTAAACCCTAAACCCTAAACCCACATGTCTGTGGCTCCTGGTGTGAGGTACCTCTGAGGCCCTGTGTGAGGCAGATCTACTCTAACCGGGTGACTGTACAGGAACTTAAAGTAAGTCATCCTAATCTGGATGCATGAAAACGCTTTGGTAGCCCTAAACCCTAAACCCTAAACCCTAAACCCTAAACCCTAAACCCTAAACCCTAAACCCTAAACCCTAAACCCTAAACCCTAAACCCTAAACCCTAAACCCTAAACCATAAACCTTAAACCCTAAACCCTAAACCCTAAACCCTAAACCCTAAACCCTAAACCCTAAACCCTAAACCCTAAACCCTAAACCCTAAACCCTAAACCCTAAACCCTAAACCCTAAACCCTAAACCCTAAACCCTAAACGTGAACGTCGCCAAAACATGCGCGCCCGCACCTTCTCCTCTGGATCGAGCCCAAGCCAGTAGTCCTGCGCAGGGCGGCCCAAGGCTTACTGTAGCTGAGTAGGGCCTGGGGGAATGAGGGCACCCTATATCACCCCTTAACTTTGTAGGCCAGGAACCATGTTATAATAAGGGCACCCTTCTTGGGGTTGGTTACTTGATAAGGGAACCTTGAACCCCCCCCCAAAAAAAAAACGAAAAGGGTACCACTGGGCTACCAAGTTAACGAGTACATCTAGGGCCCTAATTCCCTCATTCCTTGCGAACTAACAGAAAGAAGGTAGCCCTGAAAAATGGGAGGTTTTGGGGATTTAGGGTTTAGGGTTTAGGGTTTAGGGATAGAAGGCTTTCAGAATCCTGGCTCCGGTTACAATGCGGCCCCAGCCCCGTATATAAAGGCAAAGGGACCATGACCTGCAGAACCGACCCTAAACCCTAAACCCTCAAAACTAAACCCTAAACCCTAAACCCTAAACCCTTGTAGGTTGCAGGTCTGGGGGGCTTGATACCTCTCCCTCTGCCTCTCTCTCCCTCTCTCCCTCTCTCTCTCTCTCTCTTTCTGTCTCTCTCTCTCTCTCTCTCGTTTTCTCTCTCCATCTCTTTCTCTATATATATATGCACATTCAGAGCTACTTTCTTCAAGCTCCACATCCAAGACCCCTAACCCTCGACCCCAGTAAACCCTACATCCTAAATCCTAAAACCCTAAAATCCTAAAATCCCAAACCCTGAGCCCGAAACCCTGAACCCTGAACCCTAAACCCTAAACCCTGAACCCTGAGCCCGAAACCCTGAGCCCAGTAGCAGGTACCTTGCTAAGGTGTTCCACCTTCAGACCCTGAACCCGAAACCCTAAACACTCAAAAACAAAACTCAATAAGGGCCTACCCCAGGTCCTAGTTTACCCTAAACCCTAAACCCTAAACCCTAAACCCTAAACCCTAAACCCTAAACCCCAATCTTAGCTAAGGCGTCCACCTTGAGAGGCTCGAGGTCGCCATCCCCATGTGCGAGCCAGGCGCCGGCGGAGAAGGGCTCTTCACTGTGCTCCTGGAAGGTTTAGGGTTTAGGGTTTAGGGTTTGGGGTTTAGGGTTTAGGGTTTAGGGTTTAGGATTTAGGGTTTAGGTTTAGGGCTTAGGGTTCTCTCTCTCTGCCGCGCCATCCCCTAGGGTCTTGCTACGCAAGGGCACGAAGAGTAGGCTAGCATCTCAGGAGGCGCAGTGTGACCTTAGGGTTTAGGGTCTAGGATTTGGGGTTTAGGTTAAAATGGTTTGTAGGATTTATAGGGTCTTAGGGGGTTTTTTAATGCTCTTCACTGTGCTCCTGCGAGTTTTAAATTTCAGGGCTTTGGGTGTGGGGGGGGGGGGGTTTGGGGTTGATAAGGGTTTATAGGGTTGATAGGGGTTTGCAGGGGTGATAGAGTTTATAGGGGTTTATAGGGGTTTATAGAGGTTTATAGGGGTTATAGGGTTTTAAGTGGTTTTAAGGGGCTTACAGGGTTTTGAGGGGTTTATAGGGTTTATAGTGGGGTTTGGTGTTTGCAGTTGCTTAGGGTTTGGGCTTTGGGGAGTTGGTCCTTGGGGGAGACAGAGTGAGGGGTCTGTTTTTTTTTTTTTTTTTTTTTGGGGGGGGGGGGGGGGGGACGGGTGGTTTTTGTCGGACTCCCTGCCGTTGCCGGGATGTGATTTACTCGCTTGTAAGATTTTGGGGTTGCCGATTGACAAAACTTGTCAATCCGTCAAGTGTCAAAACTTAACCTTAAACTCAGAATAGCCCGAAAACCTAACCCTAAACCCTAAACCCTTATGCAACAAGGCCTTTAGGGCCGGCCTAAAAACCCTCAATTAAGAGTTTCTTGGAGCCTTAGGGTCAGAGGCATGCTGACACTCCACTAGCTTCGCCGGACCGCACTACAGGTTTAGGGTTTAGGGTTTAGGGTTTAGGGTTTAGGGTTTAGGGTTAGGGTTTAGGGTTTAGGGTTTAAGGACTTAGGGTTTAAGGACTTAGGGTTTAGGGTTTAGGGCTGAAGGGTTCAGGGAACAGAAGATCGGGAGCTGGCCTCTGAACCCTAAACACTAAACCCCAAACCCTATAAGCTCTACACTCTGCACACACACCCTAAACCCTAAACCCTAAACGCTAAACCCAAAACCCTAAACCCCCCAAAACCCTAAATCTCCTGCTGGACCTGCCAATATTTTCGGAGCATCTGCGGCCCCTTCCTTCGAACGAGACGAGGTTAAAAGGGGAACAAAGGTACACTATAGGGGCCTTAATAATTAAAACAGGGTTTTGGGGGGGTTGATTATCGTATATTTGCAAAGGGACCATAAGGGAATACTTAATAGCAATTATTCCGACCCCTGTATTACTACTTGGGATGTTCACCCTTATAGGAACAAGGACTTAATGGGAATTCTAGTATCTCCTATGATATTCCCTATTGGGGATTGTTAGTTTAAGGGGGAACAAGGGCACTACTGGGTCTACTGGGTGTGCTACTTGGAGTTCTTGGGTAGTTAAAAGCAGGATTGTCAGCACCCTAGACAGGGCTAGAAGTATAGTTACCCTGCTTGCAACCCTACTTATAAACTACCCATGAATCTCCAAGTAGGAGAGGGGGGTGGAGTAGGGGGTGAGATGCTCTGTCTGTTCGGCTTTTGAAACGAAGAGCTTTGGGCAGTGTGCCTTGCTTGTCCCGTGGAAACACTTGGAAACTACTTTCGAAACCCTAAGCCCTAAACCCTAAACCCTAAACCCTAAACCGAGTTGCTGCAGCATCTCTTCGGGCACCGTCTTGCTGCCCAGGTTGTTCAAGCGGGCGAGGAGACCTCGAACTTCAGGCTTTAGGGTTTAGGGGTTTGGGGTTTAGGATTTGGGGTTAGGGTTTAGGGTTTAGGGTTTAGGGGGGGTTTAGGGTTTACGGCGCTGAGAAACAACGAAATGTGGGCCCTTTGGGGCGCTCGCAGCTCGAATTGAAGAACGCGCTAGGAAAGAGATTCCAGGTGGCCTTTTAGGGTTTAGGGTTTAGGGTTTTTCTGCGGACAGAGATATCAGTGACTTCGAAGTGCAGGGTTTACTTGCTAGATCTTCATAGGGAATTGGAGGATGAGAAAACCCAAAATACTGCAAAACTATACCTTATCTTACCAGAGTCCATAGGGTATAAAGGGAGTAGAAGGGAGGAATTCGGGCGGGTATAAGGGCGTTTTTTTTTTTTTTTTTTTGGGGGGGGGGGTATAAGAGGGCCCCTAACTCCCTGATTTCCGTTTTAAGAGCCGGACAGCTTTATAGCAAGTTTGACTTTCAAGAGCTTTGGCGGCCTTCCTGAGGGCATCTACGTTGGGGGTTTAGGGTTTAGGGTTTAGGGTTTAGGGTTTAGGGTTGAATCCTGGGTTTAGGGTTTAGGGTGTATAGGGTATAGGGTTTAGGGCTTGTGGTGTAGAAGGTCGAGGTTGGGGTTCGGCAGTTACGCGAATAAACAAGCCTTTCTTGTTGAACGAGGCTCGTTTCAGGGAACATGATCGCTCGAGAAGGGAGTTGAGGGAACCCGTTTTTGAAGACTGGGCTCTCAAACCTAAACCCTAAACCCTAACCCCTAAACCCTAAACCCTAAAGCCCTAAACCTCTAAACCCTGAACCCTAAACCCTAAACCGCTGGAGGGGTTCTTCGGGGAATCTCAGGGTGCCATCGTGTCAGGTGAGCGGCCGGAGGAGACGAGGGCTTTCTGCGCCAATCGCATGCCTCACTTCCAGGGCACGTTGGGGATTCATGGTTTTAGGGCTTATGGTATGGGTTTGGGGTTTTGGGTTTGGGGTTTTGGGTTTAGGGTTTTAGGGTTTTAGGGTTTTAGGGTTTTAGGGTTTTAGGGTTTTAGGGTTTTAGGGTTTAGGGTTTAGGGTTTAGGGTTTAGGGTTTAGGGTTTAGGGTTTAGGGTTTTAGGGTTTTAGGGTTTAGGGTTTAGGGTTTGGGGTTCCGGGTTAAGCATCTCATGTTCTAGCTTTCACTAGTCAAGCAAGCAGCTTGACGAATTTAGAGTTCACTCACATCCAGAAACCTTAGGCTGCGGACCCTGGGGCCGTAAGCCCTAAGCCTGAACCAACCCGCCTCAATGTATCAACCTCCTTCGCTTTACCCAATAGGCGTCGTGCCTGAGGCACGTTGCCCAAACTAGGAAGCTAGGGTTTAGGGTTTGGGTTTAGAGCGTTTAGGGTTTAGGCTTTAGGGTTTAGGGTTTAGGGGGTTAGGGTTTAGGGTTTAGGGTTTAGGGTTTAGGGTTTAGGGTTTAGGGTTTAGGGACCCCGAAAGTAGGTACGACTTCTGTGCCTGGAGCCCTTGGGCATGAAACTCGCGGAGGCGCATTCCTCATCGGAGCCCTGCCATGCGGCGTCGCAGTGCATGAACAAGTTGCAGCCTGCCGCAATTCCGCCTTGCTGCGTTTAGGGTTTAGGGTTTAGGGTTTAGGGTTTAGGGTTTAGGGTTTAGGGTTTAGGGTTTAGGGTTTAGCAGGGGGGGAGGTCGCGAGGGGGTGGGGGGGAAGAAACCCTAAATCCAACCCAGACTTTCACACGAAGTTGCGCAATTCACAACTGTTCTGCTTCAGTGTTGAAGGGCAGAGGCTCAAAATAAAAACAATGGCCAGGGAAAAACCGAACAAAATGGCAAACCTTGTACTCTGTTCTCTAGACTGAATACTATATGCTATACACGATCACTACATATTAAATACCTTACACAAAATACTATATACGATATAGTACCCTAAACCCTAAACCCTAAACCCTAAACCCTAAACCCTAAACCCTAAACCCTAAACCCTAAACCCTGAAACCCTAAGTATTATATAGGTACATGGACCCTTGGGGCGCGTGCCTGGTCCGCAGTGGTCGAAGTACGCCTGTGCCAGCTGTGGCTCTCTAAAGTCGGGCCTTTCCTATTTGGGGGGGGTGGGGGGGGGGGGGGTTTAGGGTTTAGGGTTTAGGGTTTCGGGTTTAGGGTTTCTGGTTTCGGGTTTCGGGTTTCGGGATTTTTTGCCACCCGCCCGGCACTCGCGCAGGCCTCGGGGACAACTTTAGAGGGTCCACCCTCAATAACAATAAGAATAATAAGAATAATCATAGTAATAATAATAATAACGGTTTGTAGATTGGCAGATGACTGTGTTGCGGGATGACGTCGAATGCACGGAACACCCTAACCTAGTTACCAGGGTAAGATCAACACGAGCCCACCAAAGACGTTCAACCTGCACAAGCGAGATTGGTGTCCACCCCACGTCCGGCAATCACCCAAGACAAAGTAATGAAGCCATTAAGATTGGGCTGAAAAGCATACGTGGATGGCAACGCATATGAGCCGGGGCAGTCGGGATGGCTTGTCACACGCCCGGGACTCGAATTGAGAGGGCGTCAAGGGCTTCGGTAGGTTTAAGGATCTAGTAGTATCCCTCCGGTGGCATACCCCTGCTCAGCGGGTGCAGAAGCTGATGCTCTCACCCTGAGGGTCGTAGTGATTGCGGAGGAGGAGCTCACACGATCAGCAAAATTGCTGCCTCGGTAAATGATTCTGCAGCCTCGGCCTGCAGCTCGGAAAAATCTGTAAAGCCGTTGAGGTTTAGGGTTTAGGGTTTAGGGTTTAGGGTTTAGGGTTTAGGGTTTTGCCACCCGCTTAGCTGACCTCTCGGACACTCTGCAGGGTTTAGGGTTTAGGGTTTAGGTTTAGGGTTTAGGGTTTAGGGTTTAGGGTTTAGGGTTTAGGGTTTAGGGTTTAGGGTTTAGGGTTTAGGGTTTAGGGTTTAGGGG
Source organism: Symbiodinium natans (assembly GCA_905221605.1). Lineage (NCBI taxonomy): Eukaryota > Dinophyceae > Suessiales > Symbiodiniaceae > Symbiodinium > Symbiodinium natans. The sequence goes on from CAJNDS010002568.1 coordinate 479,544, forward strand.
TCTATCCACTGCCTGTCCACCCAGGACATCAGTAGTGTCCACCCGTTTCTTTCCAGGCAAGATCTCGGCCGTAGCAGGCAAGGCTAGTAGGGTTTCGGGTTTGGGGTCTAGGGTTTAGGGTTTCGGGTTTAGGGGTTTATGCAATGACTAACAATATCCCCCATGAATGCCAACCCCTCCATTCACATGTGCGCTAGAATGCTTTCTTCTGAAGTACGAGGTAAGGAAGAATAGGCCCCCCCAAAACCCTAGACCCGAAACCTTGAACCCCAAACCCTCAGGGGCTTAACGGGGCTTAAAGGGGTTTAGGGTTTAGGGTTTAGGACGCCTCCCCCATGTCAGCCCTGTGTGTGTGCAGATGCTTGTAGGTTTTGCGAGGCCCCCGAATCCCCCCTAGATGCCCGAACAGGCGCTCCCAAACCCTCTTGCCCTAAGCCGTAACCTTACAAAGCCCTGAACCCAAACATACCTTGAACATCTGATATCCCAAACTGCCTAACTCGAAACATCCCTCAAACCCTATGAAGCCCTCAACCCTAGACCCTAGACCCTAAACCCTATGCCCTAAACCCTATGCCCTAAACCCTAAACCCTAAACCCTAAACCCGAAATCTCCTCAACCCACAGCCCCGGAGCACTGCACCTGGGAGCTCGCAAAGGCGAGAATTTGCGGGGGTGGCTCGTCCCAAAGGTCGGCCACTGAAGCCTGAGCCATGTGAAGGGGCTTAGCGCTCACCCTAAACCCTATACCCTAAACCCTAAACCCTAAACCTAAACCCTAAACCCTACAACCTAAACCCTAAACCCTAAACCCTAAACCAACCCTACCCGTAACCCCTAATCCTCTTGCAACTCATAGTTGTAGCGCTTCTGGCTCAAAGTTCCCAGCGCCTGAGTGAGATCTGTAGGGGGGCCCTGATTCCGAAACTCTGAATCTGCATCATAAACCCTGAGCCCTAAGCCCTAAACCCTAAACCTTAAACCCTAGCCCGAATCTTAAAGCCACTATTTCTAGCTGGAAGGGAATGAGGGAATTAGGTACCTTTTACTACGTATATGTTACACTTTGAGGGATGATATAGGGTACCTCACTCTCATTCCCTACTAAGAGCTAGCAGGTTTTAGCATCAGTGCACAAAGTTACATTTATCAACTGACCTTTCTTTGTTCACAAGGAAGGCAAAACCCTAAACCCTAAAGCCTAACCCTTTTTGCAACAGGCTTAAACCCTAAACCCTAAACCCTAAACTCTGTCTTAAGAACCGGCCTGCCAGTCTGCAAAGGTCTGCAGCACCAGAAGGGTTATCTCATCCGGGCGGGCGTAGGCCATGTCAATCAGGCAGATTTGCCGGATTTCCTTCGACTTGGTGACTCGGGGGTAGGGTTTAGGGTTTAGGGTTTAGGGTTTAGGGTTTAGGGTTTAGGGTTTAGGGTTTAGGGTGTAGGGTCTAGGGTCTAGGGTCTAGGGTCTAGGGTTTAGGGTTAGGGGGGTTGAGGATTTTCTTGGCGACTGGGGGATTGGGATGGGGTGTCTTGATCGATTTCTCTCCGTCCCTGTCCACTTTAGAAGAAAGGCTACAGAACCGCCCTCCAAGGTGTGAAACTTGAATTCATTTTGTAGGGTTTAGGGTTTAGGGTTTAGGGTTTAGGGTTTAGGGTTTAGGGTTTAGGGTTTAGGGTTTAGGGTGGTTGGTAGTACAAAAAAGACTACTGGCCGACAACCCAGCACAAAGTTGACACCATGTGCGCTGACACCGCCTTTCCCCCCTCTGCACGAAAAACCCAGCCTGGCCAGGCATACTTGGAGGTTCATACTTAGTAACCCAGTACAAGTGTATCTATAGCCCACATATCAGCCCCTTAAGTACCCTAATGGGCTTACAAGCGGGTTATGAGTACAGAAATATATCATGGGGTTACCAACCCTAAACCCTAAAACCCTAAACCCTAAACCCTAAACCGTAGAGGACCATATCAAGGTAACAAAGTACCCTGAACCTCCAAGTATGGGCAGGCAGGCCAAGAGAATGCTCTGTGAGCCGGGCCTTCAGTCTCTGACCCACAAAGCCGTAGAGTCATAAATCTTGCTTGTGCAGGTTAAGAAGGTGCAAGATACTTGCAGCTAAACCGAACCCTAAACCCCAAACCCCAAGCCCTAAAGCATAAACCCTATAGACCCTAAACCCTCAACCCCCTTTAAAGATTCTACAGCTCAGGCCCGGGCTGTTTTGGGGTTTCACGATATCAGGCTTGGGGCTGAAAGCCTTCCCGGCCGAGCAGCAACGCCCTCTGCGCGCAGCCGATCCAGTATCTCACCTGGGACTGGTTTAGGGTTTAGGGTTTAGGGTTTAGGGTTTAGGGTTTAGGGTTTAGGGTTTAGGGTTTAGGGTTTGGGGTTTGGGGTTTGGGGTTTGGGGTTTGGGGTTTGGGGTTTGGGGCTTCCCTCTGAAGCCCCACCCTAAACCCTAAGCACTTTTGAAGTGTGGGCTGAGGCCCTTCAGCACACTGAAAGATGGACACTTCTTGCCCTAAAGAATCTGAAGCCCTTAAACCTTTCTTGAAGCGTTCCCCGTATCAACCCCAGCGCCCTGATGTGCCCTAAACTATACACATTAACATCGCACAGAACTCCATGCCTAAGACAGACTGCATGCGTCTTGAGGACTTGGGTTTTTGAACCGTTGCCTTATTAGCTGAGCACCAGTGCTCGTTGACCGTTCACAAGCTTCAGAATGAAGGGTGGGCATATTTTGGGTCCGTTGACGGGGGAAACCCTAAACCCTAAACCCTAGGCCCTTTAAACCCTAAACCCTAAAGCCTAGCCTAGACCCTAGTTTCCAAAGGAGCGGCAGTCCCAGAGCAGATGGCCGCTCCCCAGTGACGCATACCTCGGGGCTCTTAAAGTAAGCCGGGCTTTCCGGGGGCTTTCGGGGGCTTTTGGGGTTCAGGGTTTAGGGTTTAGGGCTTAGGGTTTAGGGGCTCCCTAGTTGGAGGTTCACGGTACTTAGTAACCCAACAAGAACTATGCTTGTAACCCAATTATCACCCTATTGGGGGTACTTAATATCATGGTTGAAAACAGATTCGTGTGCTCTTCTACATCAGCAGGGTACTTAAGGGGCTTATATGTGGGTTAGAACTACAGTTATAATGGGTTACTAAGTACCCTGCACCTCCAAGTAAGCTTCCCTAAGGTAGGTTGTGGCTTCATGGTTTTGCAAAGCATAGGGGATAGGATTAGGGGGACCCTTCGGGCTATAGACCCTCAAAGAGAGCCAGAAGAGGGTTCAGAAGGGTTTCCTGACAAGGGTCCCCCCTTATCCTACCTAGACCCTAAACCCTAAACCCTAAACCCTAAACCCTAAACCCTAAACCCTAAACCCTAAACCCTAAACCCTAAACCCTAAGCAAGGCGCATCAGGCCATCCCGCCACCACGCCGATGCATCCTGCCAAGATTCCGGAGCTTTTTCAACTCAAGTAGCCCTTTTTTCTAAACCCTAAACCCTAAACCCTACAGCACCCTAAACCCTAGACTCTAGACCCTAGACCCTAGACCCAGACCCTAGACCCTAGACCCTAAACCCTAAACCCTAAACCCTAAACCCTAAACCCTAACCCTCGACCCGAAACCCCTCTTAAACCGCTCTGAAGTGCCGGCACAAACCCTAAACCCTAAACCCTGGACCCTAAACCCTATAATGTTGGACGCGTGTTCGAATAGGGGCCCACCGCTTTAGGGTTTAGGGTTTAGGGTTTAGGGTTTAGGGTTTAGGGTTTAGGGTTTAGGGTTTAGGGGAGCGAAGAGCAGGGGCCCCCCCCTTGAACGTTGAGCCGTTCCCAAAATCCGGCATGCTGTTAGCTTTTTCTAGAATTCAGGGTTTAGGGTTTAGGGTCCATAATTTAGGGTCCGTTTTGTGCATAATTTAGGGCTCGTAGTTGAGGGTTTAAGAGTTTAGGGTCCATAATTTAGGGTCCGTTTTTGAAGCCAACTTGAAACCGATGGCCTGGCCTCGTGGCTTCAAGGCCGGGCCTCTGAATCTTAAAGGCGAGCCTTCTTTCCAAGACCCCAAAAACCCGGAACCCCAACTGACACGAAATCAAGAATTCCCTGTGTAAAAACCATACTTAAGAATGTCACGAAATCAAGATTTCCCTTTTTTAAGAACCACACTTAAAAAATGTCGCCATCAATCCAACAAACAATCCAGGAGCCAGCATTGGGCACTGTTTCGGGCCCCTCACTCAGCTACTAAGGGATAAAGGCCAAGCTCTGGTGATCTTAATCCCGGCGGGCTTCTGATTTATTAAGCCCTGGCCTCTTGGCTTAAGGCGGGAGAGGCCTTAATCCCCTCCAAGGTAGGGAGGGTTCAGGGTTGAGGGCTGAGAGTTTAGGGTTCAGGGTTTAGGGTGGGGGGGTTGGGGGGGGGGGGGGGGGGGCAGCCTCTCTTTCTTGTCTGATCCCTGTTAAGAACATACCAACTCCTCTCTATTCAAATCAGGTAAAAGCCCGAACCGAAGCGGATGCTCACAAGGCTTTCGCACTGCGCGATATTTGCTCTCTACAAGAGTGCCGCGTAAGTGGGCGTCTCCAAGAAGCACACAAGCCAGCGTATGTTTAAAGGACAAGAGACTTCTTTGCTGTACTCGTAAGACACTGCACAGCTCTAAATTTTCCTCGGGAAGACAAAGACAACAAGCGAGCGTCTCCAAGAAGCTCCCAAGTGCCGGACTTTAAGTCGTCTACTGACCCAGTCAACTCAAGAGGAGGGAAAGCACCTTGCGAGCGGATACTCGCAAGGAACTGCGCGCAACGTGTCAAGTGAGGGCAAAGACAAGACTGCTTGCGAGCGGATACCCACAAGGGTCAGGGCACAACGTTTTAAAAGTTAGGGAAGATGCAAAACTTCTTGCGAGCGGATACTCACAAGGAACTGCACAGCTAGAACTTCCCCCCCTAGACCTCAACTAGGCTCCCTACGCCCACTGGCTTTTCCAGCGGGGGCTTTTCTACCTACAGCAGGGTTCCGCGAAAGAATTTAAAAGTCGGCTTCCACGGCTCCGGCAAAGGCAGGGGAACACACGAGGTCAAACATTGCTTGCACACATGATGTGGAGGATTTGGGGTACAGTTTCTAGGCCATGGCTTCAACAAAGCCCAATACCCCTGAAATACGGAATATACCGAGGCCCCTTACAGCGGTTTTGCAGGTAAAAGTCCATTTCTAAGGGGCAGTTTTGATTAGCACTTCAAGCACACGTCTTGTGTGCGAAGCCCGCAGTCAACCAGGACGTCCTCGGCCTACGCAAGGTCGTAGCAAGGACCCTAAACCCTAAACCCTAAACCCTAAACCCTAAACCCTAAACCCTAAACCCTAAACCCTAAACCCTAAACCCTAAACCCTAAACCCTAAACCTCTCCTGAACCCGGCTTCACCTTATCAAGCCTGAACTTGGGATGTCCCCCTGATACTTAACCGTCCTTAATAGGGGTTTAGGGTTTAGGGGGTTTAGGGTTTAGGGTTTAGGGTTTAGGGTTTAGGGTATAGGGTATAGGGTTTAGGGTTTAGGGTTTAGGGTTTAGGGCTACTTGGAGGTTCATGGTACTTATTAACCGATTATATTATAACTGTACTTATAGCCCACTTATAAGCCCCTTAAGTGCCCTAATACAGTTATAAAATGGTTAGTAAGTACCATGAACCTCCAAGTAGAGTCATCAGAGCATACCAGCCCTGAAGGCTAAACATGGCGAAGCCCAGTCCTTGTTCGACTTGCGAACCGTCTTGGTCAGGAAGGTCCGAAATCGTGATCTTACCTAGTTCATGGTTGGGATAGTATTGAAAAAACTCGATTCCCCATTGAGTTTAAGTATCCTTGGAAATGAAAAAACGCTACCCCCAATATGACAAAGTTACCTCCGGATGGTTGAGGCGATGTGCTCCGCAGCGGCTGTCACCGCATTCGCTCCTGGGCCGGTCTATCCCTCAACCCCAAACCCTTTTGACAGCAGGCCTCGGTTAACAGAAACCCAAAACCCTAAACCCTTAACCCAAAACTCTTAAACCTTTTTGGGGCAGCGGACCCTTAAACGTAAACCCAACCCCTAAACCCTAAAACCTAAACCCAGGATTGTCAGGTCGTTCAGCGACCTGTGCTTCAGGAGGGATCCTGAATCACGTCTGCAAAAAGAGTCTCCCAACCGCGAGGTGGGAACACTAAACCCGAAATTTCAAGCGACAAAAGGAGGGACCCTTATAAGGGACCTTAGGGGTTCGTTAGGGGTTATCTAGCGGCTACTTAGGTATATAGGGACTATATAAGGTATATATAGGGGTTATATATAGGGGAACAAGATTAAGGGTCCCTTCGAGGGTGCCTGCTTATACCCCTTAAGAATTTAAACCCTGAACCCCCCAAACCCTAAGCGCTATTTTTTGCATCATTCCTGCAGCCCACCAAAACATAAACCCCCTAAACGCCCCAAACCCCCCGAGACCCCCAAACCCTACACCCTGCTTGGTACCCTAAACCCTAAACCCTAAACCCTAAACCCTAAACCCTAAACCCTAAACCCCCCCAAAGTGTGGCAGCAACAGGCCGAGGATCAGCACGTGGAGGGGCGACTCGGGGTCCGCGTGCCGGACGCGGCAGTACGCATCGGTCACGAACTTCCTTGTACGGTTTGGGGTTTAGGGTTTAGGGTTTAGGGTTTAGGGTTTAAGGTTTAGGGTCTAGGGTCTAGGGTCTAGGGTTTAGGGTTTAGGGTTTAGGGTTGTGCACAACACTTTGTGGCTTTTGTTGCAAGGATTTTGTGGGTTCAGGGGGCAAGGTTATTTTCTAGGATCATCCCAATTAACGGGCCCTTTCAATTAAAAGCACTTTATACAACTGCGTGCCTTGCGCCTCTCAATTCTAAGTCCGAGCCGCCAAGAACACCCTAACCCTAAATCCTGAACCCCAAACTTTCCGATTTAAAGGTCCGTGGTGTAGATGGGCTGCCGTTGGGATGTTCCCCTTATACTATTAAGGACTGTTACAGTAAACTTCGAAAAGTTGGAACATGGTTTAAGGATGATTAGAGCTGGCATTCTTTAGTAGTACCTTTACTACCAATTGCTTTGAGAACCCCCAACAGATAAAAAACATTCTTCCTTGTAAGGGTAATATAGGAACTATTATTTTTTTAGATTTTTTTTTGGGGGGGGGTTCTTAAGCAAATAGTAGTTTAGGGGTATGGGGATAAGGATGTTCCCACTTTTTGGAGTTTACTGTAGTCTAAGGGGAAACATCCCAAGGCTGCCACTTCTTCAGACTTTAGGTTTGGGGTTTAGGGTTTAGGTTTTTTCACCACTCTTACGTATCTGAGAGCGGCCCGAGCTGAATGTGTCAGCTAGGATGGCCCCGAAACCCTAAACCCTATACCCTAAACCCTCTCTATCCTTACTTAATTGACCCCGCCGACTTATCGACTTATAAGTATGTGATATGTATCGATTAAGTTGTTTATCTTGGAGTTAAGTTTGTTTTATGTAATTAAGTTCCAGATAAGTTCGACGTTTTTTGCTTGACATATCTCGGACTTAGGAACTTATGCGTGCTATGTCAACAAACTTACATCGAACTTATCTCCACTTATCTGTTTTACATTTTGGGATGTTTTTCACTGGTTAGAGCGTGCATTTCAGTTAAAATTTAAGAAATCGGTCTTGCAGCCCCTGCAACAGATATTCTATAGTTGCCTGGCAGCGTTAAAGCCTCCCCGGCCACCTCGGGACGCTTGGGCGCCTTGTCCGCCAGGTGTCCGCCCGGTGTCCGCCAGTGTCCGCGACAATTTACGTCAAGCCCTGGCTCGCGGACGTTCACTTCCGAGGAAATGATGTCCGCCTGCATGGGCTCATATAAGCCCGGACCCCGCGCCACTACCATCGGGTGTCGTCTGCTGTCCGCGGGTGTCCGCGAGCCGGTCCGCAAAAAGTGCCAATGTCCGCGGAGTTGGCCTGCTTTTTCCTTGTTTTCGCACGTTTTGCCTTGCCATGCTTGCAAGAAGCAAAAGGTCTCTCTGCATCTCTGGGCATAGTTTTCTGCCATGCCTAAGCCGTGCGCCTTTTTTGTTTCGAAACAAAGGTGCTGTTCATGAAACGATGAAAAAGCAAGCCTACGAACTTATACACAACTTATCTCCTACTTAAAACGTACGTAAGATAAGTCCAGCATAAGTTCAAATTAAGTTCATATGTACCACGGCGTCAATATAGTATAGATTTAAACCCCATTAATTTTGTGGTGCATTTACCCCCCGTTGTTCACTTTTGGTGCAATCGGCACGTCTTTGAGCCATTTTTGGTGCGTCGGCATCGTTCTTGAGACATTTTTGGTGCGTCGGCACCGTTCTTGAGCCATTTTTGGTGCATTCGGCACCGTTCTTGAGCCAATTTTGGTGCAATCGGCACCGTTCTGTGCAATCAACACCGTTCTTGAGCACTTTTTGGTGCGTCGGCACCGTTCTTGAGCCATTTTTGGTGCGTCCACACCATTCTTGAGCCATTTTTGGTGCGTCGGCACCGTTCTTGAGCACTGTTTGGTGCGCCGGCACCGTTCTTCAGCCATTTTTGGTGCGTCGGTACCGTTGCGTCAGCACCGTTGTTGAGTGAACTTTATATTTCTTAATGTTATGAGATTCTTTGGTTGGGTGGGTTTGTTCCCCCGAATGACTCGTCAATGCTAGAACAGTGGCCCTCTAGACCCTAAACCCTAAACCCTAAACCCTAAACCCTAAACCACCGAGTCCAACCCAACATCCCAAAGTTTAGGGTTTAGGGTTTAGGGTATTCCCTTATGGCCCCTCGATAACTTGTAAAATGATAGCCCCCCCACAACCTCGTTCTAATTGTTAAGGCCCCTTATGTAATGTCAGAAAAAAACCTAAACCCTAAACCCTAAACCCTAAACCCTAAACACACGTTCTTCAGGTGTGTTTCGGCGCGAAACACCCCAACTTCTTACCGACTCTCACCTGAAGGCTTCCCATAGCCGAATCTCGTTAGGGTTTAGGGTTTAGGGTGTAGGGGGATCCCTTAAATCATGGCAGGGTCTAAGGTTTCGGGTCTAGGGATACCCTTTTTGCAACTGGACTCCTTGCTGCCAGGATGCCGAAACTCTTCTTAGAAGAGTCGATGAGTACAGGAAAAGCAAGCACACACACTGTAGCCAGTGCAGGCTTTCACATCAATCTTGAAGGGTAGCAATTTTACGTATATATCGCTCAGGTATGACATTGAAGGTGAGAAGTATCTGACACTGTTCTTGCAAAACATCAGCGACTCGATGCAATGTTGGTAAGTGAGCCTCCAGCTGTGCCTCTGCCAAGGCACAATGCAGCAGGAAATACGGATGCAGCATACGCACTGTAATGGCAAAATGATACAGGCCCATCTGCAGGTCATCACACAAAGTCCAAGTCTGCAAGCCCTGTTCATTATCAATCCAGACAAGTACAAAACCCTGCTCTCCCACACAGAGCGTACACGTGAAAAGCCAAACTGCATGCTGCAATACATAATCCTGCCATCGAGGAAAGAGGCCCGAATTGACGCGACTATGGAGCTGAGCCAGAGCCTGTTGTTCAAAGAAGCAGGCTCCACGCAACTTCCATGCCAGGCGGTCGGCAGCCAGCGCAAATATCTCCACCGGAGAGACGACTGCATTAAAAGCTTTGGCAGCACAACGCAGGAGCCAATCCAGCGGGGAGTTCGGGAAGCCACCTTGTGGCCGCCGCATTCTGATCATTGAACTGACAGCTGCCCGCACCGGCGCTTCAGGTGGTCTTCGCAAGACATGGCCGAAGTAGTTCCAGAAACGCAGCTGCCACTGAAAAGTCCATGTTTGGGGTATCTTGTCATTGAGGAAGAGGTATACAGCACGTTTGCGAAGTCTATGCAAGACCATGGCCTGCGGTTTCTGGAGCAAGGTGGGTATGTGCAGCTGCAGCAGGGTTTGCAACGCAGTAGCTTGCAGGGTACGAATGCTATCAAGTGCATGCACGGTAGGAGGAACGACAGGTGAAGCCCAGAGCCATTTACTTCCGATGTAACGGTTTAGGATGGTCAAGGCCAAATTGGGCTGTAACCAATTGAGGCCACGAAGTACTGGGAGCATCTGCTGCAAACCGTGATGCACACTACGCACGAAAAAGGGTTGCCAAAGATGCCACAGATTCTCGCCAACACGTAGATGCCTCAATGGCTTGCGCAAGTACTGAGTAAGATCAACCCACGGCACTTTGGACAACACATGGCCCGCAGGCAGAACCAGCTCACGACCCGCTGCAAGCGTAGCAGGAGAAGCCATGAGCTGTGTTTTGGTCAAGTTAAACGCAAGACCGACAGCTGACAAAGCATCCTGTATCCTTGGAAGGAGTTTGATGGCAGTATTCCAGTCATCAAAATGCAGCAAGAGGTCGTCAATGAAAAGCCACCCCCAATCCCCTACCACAGAGTCAAAACCATCAGCACGACATCGTTGGAACTCCTGTTGCAAAAGATGACCTATGATGAAGCTGAACACGCCAGAACTGTAGGTGTGACCCTGTTGCACACCCTGGGCCTGGCTGACTTCCCACTGCACCCCCTTCCATGCAAACACCAACTGTGGCTGCAGCACAACTCGCAGAAGTTGCAAAGCTTCGCGTGCCAGATGCGAGGGCGTCGACTCGGAGATCCACCGAGCTACTGCAACATGCTGCAATGAATCAAACGCAGACCTGATATCAGCATTAAACCATATTCTGTGTTGGTTAAGAACGCCCTCATTGTAGACCATCCAGTGTGCAGTAGCAAGGGCATCAAAGACCTGGCTACCTGCAACACCCCCACACTGACACGGAGGAGTTGACCACGATGCAACCAACCTCCGTAAGAGAATGTGGCAATACAATTTGTTGCATGCCTCAATTAGGTTTATAGGGCGGATGTCCGTTGGGGCAGCGACCTGGGCAACCTTTGGGATGAGAAGTACAAAAGCACGATAGAGGCCCTGCGGGTGTTGGGAAGCAGTGAAAAGGTTGTTGAGGAACTGTCTGAGAATAGTCCTTCCATCTTCAACGCCCCACATTGCCACTAACAATTCATAGGTAATACCAGTAAGACCTGAGGTTTTACCAGATTTGCCTTTGTTGAGTGCTTCCTGGATCTCCGCATCGGTAAACTCTGCAAGCATGTGCGCGCCGGACTCCAACTGCAAGGACTCGAGTATACCCTGAATCTCTTGGCGCTGTTCCTGTGGGACATCAGGGTGGAAAAGAGTGTCAAAGTGACGCTTGACCCTAGCAGCTGCTTCTCCGAGTCCTCCGGAGTCTTTGACAAGGGGTTGAAAGTCACCATGAGGTTTGAGCCTTGCTCTCAAGTAGCTAATAGCGTGAGCATCGCCAGAAGCGGCATCATCCTCAAGGGACTGGAGCCACAGCAGTCGCTCCGCCCGACGTTTTGCAAGGATAGCTCTCGTGAGTTCAAGCCGTTTGTCAAGATCAGTGCAGAAACGACGTTGGTGACAGAGATCCTTCAGGTAGGGGCTGTCTCTATACTTCTTGGATGGGGTGTTGTACGAAGAAGCTTGTTGAAGGGACTGCAGGCACTCCCACTGACCCTGGAGAGAAAGGGTTTCAAAGGAGGGCCGCACGACAGCCAGGCATTCAGGCAAATTAGAACCAGCAAGCCACTTAGCACATCGTGCCCTGGCTTTCGGCTTGCGACGTTTGGTCCTTTTAGGAGCAGCCGCACCAAGGTGCAAAGCCAGCGTGACTCGATCATGATCAGACTGAATGTCATGCCGGGATCCACAATGCACCAAGAGCTGATTCTGACCAACAGGCGTAGACACAGTCTGGGACTTTAAAGCACGGCTGATGTAAGCGTAGTCTATGCTGGAACTTGAAGTAGAACCATGTCTGGTGGGTATATCTGAACGAAAGCACGAAAAGCCGAAGGGCGAAAGTGCGGCGTCGAGTAGGACAGCTCTGGGACTGCCAAACTCGGCATTGAAATCACCTATGATGAGAGCTTCGGTTTCAGAGTATGCCTGGCAGACACGTGTGAGCTCCGCAAGCGCATCTTCAAACATTGCATCGCTATTGTCGCCATGGGGTAAATGTACCGTAAAGATCCAACGCAAATTATGAGTAGCGGATGAAGCATATTTGACACCAATCATCCTCTCCCCTTTGTAGGTATCAGCAATGTACTCAACGCTGCCTTTGGAAAGAAGAATCACCTGTGCCAAATACGAGTTCAAATCAGCAGTACCCAAAACATAGTAGGAAGAACACACGCAATCACTGAGTGAATACTCGGACAATGGCTCTGAATTCGATGCTTCCCTTAGGGCTGACGCAAGGGAGCCTGTACCACCAACTTCTTGCAAAGCCAGAAATTCGGGACCATTCTCATGCAAAAGACGCCAATCCGAGATGATAGGCAAGGACCTACCCTGTACATTCCAGGAGTCACAGTAAAAGACATCAGTACTTGGCTCCCTTTCTGCAAGTCAGCGATCATAGGATTGCAAACTGGCTTCGATTTCGGCGTGAGTCTTGCCCGTTAAGGTCTGAAGCACATGAACGTTAAAGTGGAAAGTTGCGATGTCTCCATCATTCTCGAAAACTCTGGAGACAACCTTATCACCCGTCGTCGGAAACAAGGCGGATGCCGACCCTGATGCAACACGCTTGCCTGAGATCCAGACAACTTGCCTTCCCCAACCTATCTCCAACTCAGGCTTGTGACCCTCAGCCCAAAGAGAGGAGAGAAAATCACACGCGCGTCTCGTGGCACGGTTCTTGCTTCTACGCTCAGCCGTTCTCGAAGGTGCCAGCCAGATATTGTCACCACTGGCTGTCTGAGCACAATTCGAGCAACGATCCTGTAAGGAATAGAAACGTTCTGCTGCGAGTTCTGGCGTCAATGGTTTGAGGAAGAGATGACCTACCTGTGCACGTTGGCCATATACCACTGTGCGTTCAACACAGTGTTGGAGTGGATCCCGAAAACGCTTCAAGAAAGAGTCCATATCACTCAAGATGAAACGCCGCGGCGTGTCGAACTGCCATCCGCCTATAATCACATGGTTGAAATTCGTATCGGATGTAAGGTCCGCGAACTCGGATTGCTGGAGCCTTGGAGGAGTGGAGTGGAACGCAGGATGGCTCTTCTGGTTCTGCGCGGGTCCTGCCGAACCGGATGCTGTTGACCTGTTGTGTTGGTTGGCCAAGTACACAGACCACGCATCTGAGCCATGCATCCCAGCCCCTTGGAACCGGTCAGGCGTGGAGTTGGGTGTGCTTGCTGCCTGATTCTTCTTCTGTTCATCAAACGCCTTCGTCAGCATATCAACTTTGTCAACCAAAGCATCGACTCTAGGATCGCGCGCTGGCTGGGAAGTGATAGCTTCAACATGCGTCAGTCTGGCATTGTAATCATTCAAGCTCTGCTTCACTTCTGCAAAACCAGTCTGGACTGATAGCTGTAGTGACGAAACCCAAGCTGGAACAATCTCTGCATGCCTGGCCTGTTGACTCAGAAGTTCATCTAGAAGAGCATCAGCATCAGGGGGATCCCTCTTGGTGCGTTTTGGGGGACTGGTAGATCGCTCATCAAACTCATCATGCTGAGTAGCAGCCAGTGGGAAACCATCCGACCCATGATCAGCCATGGGTTCTAGGAGTCAAGCGAACCAACTCGAACAAACGGGGAACTTAAGCCGAAACCCTTGAGCCATAGCCATTTGGGATACCCTAAACCCTAAACCCTAAACCCTAAACCCTAAACCCTAAACCGTCTATTCATAAGCGATGGGTGTTGGACAATCGGGGAACCCATGTCTCTAAGCTTCTTGATGCTGAATCTCGAAGCCATGAGAAGATTGCAAAACTCTCCCGCCCCCGTTCCAACCCACCTTTCTGTATAAGAAAGACCCTGAATCCCGATAAGTTTGCCGTGTAGGGTTTGGGTGAAACCCTAAACCCTAAACCCTAAACCCTAAACCCTAAACCCTAAACCTAGACCCTAAACCCTAAACTTAACCCCAAACCCTAAAGCTCCAAACCTCAGGGTGTTTGGGGTTTCGCGGTTCTGGTTATTGGGGTGGCCCGAGCTACAGAAAGCAATCGTTCTTCACAGCAACAGATAACAGCAGTCGCACGGTTCATAATATAGGGGCCTGAGTGATTACAATAGGGTTTGGGGGGGTTCTTGTAGTATAGTTATAAAGGGACCATAAGGGGATACTATTTGTAATTCTTCCGACCCCTGTATTATTCTGATGCTCTGCCGCGTCCCGTTTGCCTTGAACGGAACCGCTGCCCCAGGTCACGATCGATCCATCACCGAGGATCGCGGCGAAGGCATGTTGAGAAGCTTGAATGTGCTGCACGCCCCTCAGTTGAGCTTGCACTGAACTGCTGTCGCCACCGGACTCGGTGTCGCCCCACGTCACAACAGATCCATCACCGAGAATCGCCGAAAAGGCACTTTCAGAAGCCTGGACGTGCTGCACAGCTTTCAACTGAGCTTGCACTGATCTGCTGTCGCCACCAAATTCGGACTCGCCCCAGGTCACAACAGATCCATCATACAGGATTGCAGCAAAAGCCGAGGGCGAAGCTTGAATGTGCTGTACACCTTTCAGCTGAGCTTGCACGGAACTGCTGTCGCCACCGTCATCGGCGTCGCCCCACGTCACAACAGATCCATCACCGAGAATCGCTGCAAAGGCACTAGAAGAGGCTTGAACGTGCTGCACGCCCTTCAGCTGAGCTTGCACTGCACTGCTGTCGCCACCAAACCTAGCATGACCCCAGGTCACGACCGATCCATCACCGAGGATCGCGGCAAAGGCATGTTGAGAAGCCTGGATGCGCTGCACGCCCTTCAGCTGAGCTTGCACGGATCTGCTGTCACCACCAGAAAAAGGACCGCCCCAGGTTACAACAGATTCATCACGGAGAATCGCGGCAAAGGCATATCGAGTAGCTTGAATGTGGTGCACGCCCTTCAGTTGAGCTTGCACAAAACTGCTGTCACCACCAGAGTGAGCAGAGCCCCACGTCACCACAGATCCATCACCGAGGATCGCGGCAAAGGCACTAGAAGAGGCTTGAACGTGCTGCACGCCCTTCAGCTGATGTTGCACAGCACTGCTGTCGCCACCAAACATAGCATGACCCCAGGTCACGACCGATCCATCACCGAGGATCGCGGCAAAGGCATGTTGAGAAGCCTGGATGCGCTGCACACCCTTCAGCTGAGCTTGCACTGAACTGCTGTCACCACCACATCGAGCAGTGCCCCAGGTCAAAACAGATCCGTTCCCGAGGATCGCTGCAAACGCGCCATCAGAAGCTTGAACACACTGCACGCCCTTCAGTTGAGCTTGCACTGATATGCTGTCACCACCGACATCGGCACGGCCCCAGATCCTGCAAGACCCATCACCGAGAATCGCGGCAAAACCAGAAACCCCATGTATGCCTGAGGAAGCGATGACCTGCGGCAGCCGAATTTGCAGGAACAACGCATCGCCACTCTGTATCCTCGCCCGCTTAACTGTCTGTGCTGCATCCAGGACATGGCCATCAGTACTCAACAGCCGCCCTTTGCCAACAGCCAGAGCGCTCTGGGCGCGTTGGCTCAATTCTTCCACGGATGCATCTTCCTGAATCTCAAGAGAAACCCTCTTGCCGCTGAGCAGATGCACATCAATCGACATTTCGATGGCCGGGGAAACCTTAAACCCTACACCCTGAACTGTTGACCGAACCTTTCCCATGCGCTGTCATAGGGAATATCTCATAAAACGCGAAAGATGCTCGTTAGGTTTGGGACTTGGGGCTGCACAGAGGCGCGCCAAAACTGCCTGTTTTTGGGGTGCGTAGCTGAACTGATACTACTAGGGGTTCTTATATAAGGCAAGCGGGGTGCAATGGGGGGGTATGTAACCCAAGGTTCCCTACTACTCCCCCCTACTCAGGACCTCTGAGCTTCCGAAGGTTCCCTAGGCACCTACCCCCCATGAACCCTCCGTTTAGGGTTTAGGGTTTAGGGTTTAGGGTTTAGGGTTTAGGGAACCCTGAAATCATAGCATGATTACGAAGGAATGGTGCATAACTACCTAGGTTCTCAAGGTACAAAGCAGCCCTCAACAACCCCTTGGAGAATCTGGACATTCCCTGAACGTTACAACCCTAAACCCCTTAAACTCTAAGCTGCAAACCCGGAAGGTCCTGCAAGGGGTGTTCGGGAAACCCCCACCCCCCATGTTTCAGGTTGAGCTCCCCAAGAGACAGGCAAGTCAACCCTAAACCCGAAACCCGAGACCCGAAACCCGAAAACCCGAAAACCCGAAACCCTAAACCCTTTCAGGGGAGGCACCCATGGTGCAGGGTGAGGATTTGGGGGTGTGCGGTGTAGGGTTTAGGGTTTAGGGTTTAGGGTTTGGAGTTTAGGGTTTAGGATTCTCATTACACGGGGACGGCACCATCACCCTCCCCCGCTCCCCCATCTAGACAACCTGAACCCAAGACACAAAACCTTGAACCCCGAATCTGGGTAATAGGTTCCGCCATCCTCATGAATTCTCAGCATCTAGCTCCCCTAAACCCTAAACCCTAAAAATCTAAACTCTAAACCCTAAACCCTAAAAATCTAAACTCTAAACCCTAAACCCTAAAGTTTGGGAGTTTAGCCTTGGAGGACTTGCATGTTTAGGCCTTCCTCACGCAGTCGGACTGTAGGATAAGATAAGCAGAAAGGATTCGCAAGCGCTCTGAGCATGTTCCTAAATACCACCCTGCTACCCTAAGCATCTAGGAACCGCTTCAAGGCCTAAGTATATACGCTAAACCCTAAACCCTTTTTGCCACTGGACTGAAAGTCTAACCCTAAACCCTAAACCCTAAACCCTAAACCCTAAACCCTAAACCCTAAACCCTAGGGGTTGCCCCAAACAACGGCTCCCCAAGTTCCAGCTCAGCTTCATGGGCGCCTTGCCGCGGAGCCCACGGGACAGCGCCCGGACCCGAACCGGATCCAGAGTCGAGGGATTCCCTGAAAGCAGGCTCAGGGTTTAGGTTTTAGGGTTTAGGGATTAGCAGTTGAGCAGGACTTAGTAGGGTTTAGTGGAGTTCCCTCGAAGCCGGTTCTGTGTAAAACAAACACGTGCGCACCCACACGCATATCTGGTGTTTCGGGTTTATAGGGTGGACATACATATATATATATATATATATATATATATATTTGTTTCTTTATCTTTATATTTATTTGTTTATTTATATTTATATTTCTATATTCAAATTGTACATGCATTTGTATATATGCATATGTGTTGGGCAGTCGGGTTTCTGGGTGGGGAAGAGGGCGTTGCGAGGTTTAGCCCTGCGGAGAATGCGGGATTTCTGTCGACTCGCTTCGGATATACTGCACGGTGTGATGGATCTCTTGCTTATGGAACCGTAGCCTACGCAGGAGATGCAACGCAGGTTAGGGTTTGGGGCTGAGGGTTTAGGGTGTTTAGAGTTTAGGGTTTAGGGCTCAGGACCCTGACACACGAGACGCTTGTGCCAGCTCGTGGAATCCCCGTGCAGCCAAGGGTCCGGTGAACTCCACATACCTGTGTCGCGCACCGGATAACAGCCACAGTAACAAAATACAAAATCAAGAGTAACATAACACGAACATGTGTAGATGCATGTATCAATGGGGCGCATATCTAATATATGTATGCATACATATGTGTCTTAGAACAAAAACTCTCAACAGTAAATCCTAACCCTAAACCCTAAACCCTAAATCCAAAACCCGAACTCCTGCGGCTGCCTTCAGGACCCCGAGCGTTGGGTGCTTTCCCCGAAAGCAAAAAGTCCGCTCGTAAGGTCGAGTCGGTGCTTGCTGCTAGGGTTTAGGGTTTAGGGTTTAGGGTTTAGGGTTTAGGGTTTAGAATTAGGGTTTAGGGTTTAGGGCTTAGGGCTTAGGGTTTCGGGTTTAGGGTTTAGGGTTTAGGGTTTGGAGTTTAGGGTTTAGGGTTTAGGGTTTAGGGTTGTTTGGGGATGCCATGAGGGTTGAGGGTTGAGGGTTTAGGCTTTGGGCATAGGTTGGCACTGCGTTTTGTGGCTCCAACCCTTTATCAGTTCTGACCTCCACCAAGCACCACTCCGCCTAAGGCTTCGGGTTTCGCCCTGCAATCTGCAGCCGACGAGAACAGCAACTAGTTTCACTGACGTCAGCTCCTACTTGCCACCCGAGTACCAAGAAAATCGGCGCCTAGAACCGAATGGTGAATCCCTGCTCAATAGAAAAGCATTCAGGCAGGCCCCCTTTTTCAACCCAGGAATGCTGAGGCTGCGGCCTGAGGTGCAAGACACGACACCCGGACAAGCGACGCTCAACCATTGAAACCTAAACACTCTGAAGCCTAAATCCTTGTTGCGCCAGACCCTAAGCCCTTTTTTTCCTCATCAGACCCTTAAACCCTAAACCCTATGGGGCCGTACACCCTAAACTTCCGAGAAGCCTTCGGATCAATACGACTTTTCCTACCCTAAACCCTAAACCCTAAACCCTAAACCCTAAACCCTAAACCCTAAACCCTAAACCCTAAACCCTAAACCCTAAACCCTAAACCCTAAGCAAGGCTCATGGCAGGCCGCAAGTTTGCGCTCAGCCGTAATTTGGGTTCAAAGTGTCCTTGGGATTTTTGTTGGGGGTTCTTACCCTAAACCCTAAACCCTAAACCCTAAACCCTAAACCCTAAACCCTAAACCCTAAACCCTAAACCCTAAACCCTAAACCCTAACCCTAAACTCTCAGGTCTCCTTCAACAAGAGGCCCCCACCCCAAATGCGGCTTGATATCCCGATTTCGTACCTTGCATGCCAGCATCAGGCCTCACGATCCCCTTGCCCTTAAGGGTTTATTAAGGGTTTAGGGTTTAGGGTCCATGACCCTAAATAGGAAAGACCCCAAGCCCACTTTATGTCAGTAGGTACATGGGCCCTCAGGGCTAAAGCCTAAACCCTAATCCCTAAACCCTGGCAGGCACATGGGCCCTTAAGGCTGTTAAATCCTGAAAACCCTAAACCCTAAACCCTAAACCCTAAACCCTAAACCCTAAACCCTGAACCCTAAGCCCTGGCAGGGGCTTACTGACTCTGCTGGGCAAGCTGCGCAGGACCCTTGTCTGCACCAGTTTCCAGGTTGGCCTCGAAGCAGCCGCGGGGGTCGAGACCTTGTGAAGCCAGCTGCTCCTGTGGGGGCAAAGGTTTGAGGAAAGGGTTTAGGGTTTAGGGTTTAGGGTTTAGGGTTTAGGGTTCAGGGTTCAGGGTTTAGGGTTTAGGGTTTAGGGTTTAGGGTTTAGGGTATAATCCCTAATAAAGGGGACTGCTAGTAGAAGGGACAACATCCCAACCAACAAACCCAACAAACCCTTAATTAAGAGTTCTTGGCGCCTTAGGGATAGGGCTCGCGCTCGAAGAATACCCTTACAAACACGATTATAGAGTAAGGGCCCATACTTCGGATCCCTATAAACAAGGGCAAAGGACCACAGTAAGGGCTCATGGCTCCAACCTCAAAAGAATGTGTCCTTCTGGCCCTAAACCCTAAACCCTAAACCCTAAACCCTAAACCCTAAACCCTAAACCCTAAACCGGTCCTTCTGGTCCTCCGTCAAGCTCTCATAGAGCTGCCGGGCCTGCCAGGACGGGGTGTTCAGGTCGAGAGGGTTTAGGGTTTAGGTTTGGCTTAGGGTTTAGGGTTTAGGGTTTAGGGTTTCGAGTTTAGGGATTAGCAACCCCCCAAATCATCGAAGTCTGTGGGGTTGATGTCATTCGGGCTGGAATGCCCATGTGTGACATGGAAGTGCCTGCAACCCGCTAGACACGCTTGATCTGAAGGCCTCTAAACCCTGTACACGCAAATCGGCTACTTTGTAGCCCCCCTTACAAAAAAACACACATATGTATATGTATATATATATATGTATGGCACACCCTTATAACGGGTTTTATAGGGTACCTCATTCCCTCATTCCCTAGTATATAAGAGCCAGCAAGGACATCGCCCTGCCAGCCTCAACCCCCAGAACCGAATGCCTAAATCCCAATGCCCCCGTCCCCCTGGACCTAAAACACCCTGCAAGCTCTGGTAGGGCGATGTCCTTACTGCTAGTAACCCTATAGAAGCCCTTTAAGGGTATGTACAGGGTGAAGATAAGGTGCCTAAATCCCTCCTTCCTCACGAAGCACCAGGAAACTTGTGCCTGGTTCAAGTCGATTCCTTCCACGAGCCGCTGGCAAGGAACCTGCTTCATTCTTTCTTTTTTTGTTTTGTGGGGGGGGGGGGGGGGTTTTAGGTTTAGGGTTTAGGGTTTAGGGGGTTAGGGTTTAGGGTTAGGTTTAGGGTTTAGGGTTTAGGGTTTAAGGGTCTCTAGGGTTTAGGGTTTAACCTTTTGTTGCGTAGGCTACCTAAGAACCCCAGAAAGGGCTTTCGAGCAATGACCTACAAAATTTGCAGGTTTGGGGGTTTCGAATAGACGAGCCTAGGGGCTCCTCTTCGGTTCAAACAGGGCCCTATACTTACTGTTGGTTTGGTTTAGGTTTAGGGTTAGGTTTAGTTTAGGTTTAGGGTTTAGGGTTTAGGGTTTAGGGTTTGGGTTTAGGGGTTTAGGGGCTTGTGGGTTGGTCCTTTTCGGGGAGATCTGAGAGCAAGTTAGTAAAAAACACCCTTTTGAACCCGGAACCGAGGACCATGCCGGATGCACGAGCCTCACAACAGAAGCAAGGCGTGGCCCACCGAATCTGTAGACACCGGTGCTCACGTAGCTGAACCCTAGAGCCTGGGTCCTGAACCCCTTCTGCCTCTGTTGAGAAAGGCTGCCCCCTGAACCCTAAACCCTAAACCCTAAACCGCACCTCATCTAGTAAAGGGCAGCCCTGCGTGAGGTCACCGAGGTCCTCCACCGGCGGAGGTGGCGGTGGAGGCTCCTGGTGCTGGCTTTAGGGTTTAGGGTTTAGGGTTTGGGGTTTAGGGTGTGGGGTTTAGGGTTTTGGGGTTAGGGTCTAGGGTTTAGGGTTTAGGTCCATGGGACCCCATTTCCTGCCCCACTAAGATGAAACCCCTCTCCCTCTTAGGCTAAATACTCCCGTTATAGATATTTTCTAGGGTATGGGGACTCAATTTTTAGGGGTGTGGGGGGGGGGGGGGGGTTAATTCAGTTCAGGGGAGGGCATGAAATAGTCTGGATGCACTTCTAGGGGCCAGAGTTCTCTCGGGAGGATAAACTTGGCTGACTTCTGAACCCCTCCTAGCAATTTACCTTTTGGGCTCCTTATTGTAGCTTCTGCAGAAACCCAAAAGGTTAAAGTCCTAAGGGCCAGCCAGACGCACGCCAAGTAAAGGTTCACCTGTTTTGGTTGACGAAGGCCAAAAGGTTCAGCGCACAATGCATCGCGGCGTGAGCTTCTCCGACTCGCGCTTTGGGGCGAAAGGTTCCCTGTTCTTTAGCACCTAAGGCCCTAAACCCTAAACCCTAAACCCTAAAACCCTAAACCCTAAACCCTCAACCGATGAGGTGTTTTGAGCCAGGCCCAAAAAAGGAATTCAAGGTGCTGATTCCACCCGTGAGACCTCGCGTGACAGAGGAGGCCGGGAGCTGTGTCCCTGTTGTAGCACAGGGTTTAGGGCTTTGAGGGGTTTAAGAGTTTTTGAGTCGAACCCTTAACCCGAAACCCTAAACCCCAAACCCTAAACCCTAAACCCTAAACCCTTCCATCTTGGCCGAGGAGCCCGGGGCTTTGCTGAGAAGCCTCGCACTCCGCCTTCCCGCCGGGAACGCGTCATGGGCCTTGACAGCAGCGGTAGTATAGGGTCTAGGGATTAGGGTTTAGGGCTTAGGGCTTAGGGTTTAGGGTTTAGGTTTGAGGCATGTCATGGAGGCATACTCGGACCCCTGAAGATGTACCCCTCAGACGAGGTCCCCCTAAACTTAAACCTGAAAACGCCCTAAACCCTAAACCCGAAACCCCAAACCCCAAAACCTAAACCCTAAACCCTAAACCCTAAACCCTAAGCCTAATAAACTTCCGGGGCAAGGCGCACACGGCCCTCCTTTGCACCAGTCTGGAGGTTGGCCTCGAAGCAGCCACGGGGGTCGAGGCCCTGCGTGGCCAGTTGCTCCTGGTCTAGGGACGGGTTTAGGGTTTAGGGTTTAGGGTTTAGGGTTTAGGTTTTAGGGTTTGGGGTTTCGGGTTTAGGGCTTAGGGTTCGAGGGAATGGTTCAGGGTGTTTGGGCTGAAAGCTCAAAAGGGCTTACTTTAGGGTTGCTGGGGCTTATGCATTAATTAAAGTTCTTCGAAGGAGGCTAGCCGGAACCCTGGACGCTGCACCCGAAGCTAAAACCCCCTTTGCGTCAAGCCCGGAATCCTGAAAGCCTCGCACCTAAACCCTAAACCCTAAACCCTAAACCCTAAACCCTAAACCCTAAACCCTAAACCCTAAACCCACGAAGCCCTGATGAAGTCCTTCTGGTCTTCCGTCAGGCTCTGATAGAGCTCCCGGGCCTACGTGACTTGGTGCTTGCTTCAGCTTGTGGGCTTCGAAAAGAGCCCCCATAAACCCTGAACTCCAAACCTTAAAGCCATACCACTACCCAGAGGCTCCTATGTAGTACCTTTTTGGGGTAGTATACCAGAATCCCCTATAACTAACCCGAAAAGGCACTACATTGGAGCCTTTAGGTAAAGCCCATACACCCCTGGCAACCTCAAACCGCCCCTCAACCCTAAACCCCAAACCGCCGCAGAAACACATGGGCCCGCTCAAGCCCTCGGAACCAAACCATGGCACGACCCCTTACCGGCTGAGCGTTCTACAAGCAAACGCTTCTTTATAGGTCTTACAGGGAGGGTGCTCAGCAGCACGTTAGCTACTTGGAGGTTCATGGTACTTAGTAACTAATTATAACTGTACTTATAACCCACTCATAAGCCCCTTAAGTCCCTAATATGGATATAAGTACAGTCATAAGTACAGTGAACATGAGTTACTAAGTACCATGAACCTCCAAGTAGAGGGGAAGGGACTTCTGGTTCACAAGTGGGCACCCAATAGTGTTGAAGGTCACCTCCCTGGTAAGAGTCAGCCTGGTTCAGGTCGAATCCCTCCAAGAGCCGCTGGCAAGGAACCTGCGTTGGGGTTTGTAGGAGAGAACCTGTGCCAGTTCTTTGTTGGGGGGGGGGGGGTTTTGAGTCGGCGTGAGCCAGGTAGATTCCCGTGGGATTGAGGGTTTCGGGTGGCCAAGTGAGCTGCATGAAGCACGAGGTTTAGGGCTCATGGCTCTCCCGCTTTCTCTACCTAGACGAAGCAGGGTTTAGGGTTCAAGGACCTCTGATATGAAGGGTATCCCTTGTGCCACTTGTCGGGCAACCATGGCCCCAAGCAGGCATTTGCAATGCTAGCAGATCATTCGCCGTGAACCTCGAACCAAAAACACACCCCAACACGACGTCTTGCATCCCTAAACCCAAAGCCCCAACCAAGCTGCTACCCTGTTCTTTTGCAGCCGGTCTCCTCACCACTGCCTGCCTCGCCCTTATTCCCCGGCAGCCCACACCCTAAACCCTAAAACCTAAACCCTAAACCCTAAACTCCCTCAACTACCTTTTGGCCCTAAACGATCTAGACTCACTCGACTCCCTAAACACCCTGCACCTGCCGGCCCACCCTGAGCCCCCTTAAACCCCTAAAACCCTAAACCCTAAACCCCAAACCCCAAACCCTAAACCCTAAACCCTAAACCCTAAACCC
The DNA here is from genome assembly GCA_905221605.1 of Symbiodinium natans. Taxonomy (NCBI): domain Eukaryota; class Dinophyceae; order Suessiales; family Symbiodiniaceae; genus Symbiodinium; species Symbiodinium natans. The sequence goes on from CAJNDS010002568.1 coordinate 503,395, forward strand.
TAAACCCTAAACCCTAAACCCTAACCCTAAGCCCTTAGCCCCTAAACCCCTAAACCCCTAAACCCCAAACCCAGTGCCTCATCTAGCAAAGGGCAGCCCTGCGTCAGGTCACCGAGGTCCACTGTCGGGGATGGATCCACCTGGTGTATGGGGCTTAGGGTTCGTCGGGTTTAGGGTTTAGGGCTTAGGGTTTGTTGGGTTGAGAAGGTTTAGGATTGAGAGGGTTAAGGTTTTTGTTTGGGTTTATGAAGGGAATGATACGGGTCATCGTCAAGCTCCACCTCTACTAGCTTCGAGGTTGTATCACGTCCCATAAACCCTACAAACTCTACAAACCCTGTAAACCCTATTCACCCCCCTCCCGCCGGATGTGCTTGTTGGGCTTCCTTTCCGGGTCCGTGCACCTGATAAAGTTTAGGGGTTTAGGGTTTTAGGTCTTAGGGAATGAAGAAATTGGTGCCCTATATAAGCCGTTGAAGGGGGATATATGGTACCGAATTCCCTCATTTCCTCCTAAGAACCAGTCAGTTAAGACTTCGCCACATGGACACTGAGGGTTCTCTGAGGCAGTCAATCAAGCAAGGGAATGCTCGGGGTTAATAAGAATTCAAAGTGCCATACAAACCGTGATGGTTGGATGTACTCTTCGCAGATGTTCAAGCTTGAAATCAGGCCGAGGGTGCCCGGGGCTTGGCTGAGAAGCCACGCACGCCTCCTTCCCGCCGGGGCCGTGCCATCGCCCTGGGTAGCAACCCCAAACCCTAAACCCTAAACCCTGTATTCTCGTTTGGTCTGATCCCTAAGGGTCCATGTAAACTAAATAGTGTATACTTGCGCCCTAGACCTACTAGTTATATGGGATCCCCTTTGAGGCTCCCGTGTATACTATAGAGGGGATGGGTGTCTGAGATGGCTTGCGTCAGAACTCGGTCTCAACCCGTTAAGAAGCCATGTTAAGCCCAAGCCTGATTCTCTAGCTCTAGGGTTTAGGGTTTAGGGTCTAGGGTTTAGGGTTTAGGGTTTAGGGTTTAGGGTTTAGGGTTTGCTGTGATAGGGCGTAGATTGCTGTGAAGGTTCGGTTTCGGACCAAGCTCGAAAGCTTCGTGAGGTGCGAAGAGCAGCTTTGGCCCGATTGTGGAGGGCCATCTAACACTTTTCTCCCACCCCACGCCGTCCAAGGTGGCAAAGCCACCCAAACCTATTCCTTTTTAGGCTCAGACAAAAGTCCACTTGTAAAAACTTATCAGCCAAGAAGGGCAAGGGGGGTCAGGATTCAGAGAGGTTTAGGGTTTAGGGTTTAGGGTTTAGGGTTTAGGGTTTAGGGTTTAGGGTTTAGGGAAAAGTTCAGGAAGGCCAGGAGGGGGGGGCGGGGGGTTAGGGGGGGGAAGGTCGCAGGAAGCCGAGGCCGGGCCTCACAGAGCTTGGAGCTCCAGGTTTAGACTTTAGGGTTTAGGGTTTAGGGTTTAATAAGGGACCAGTACTGGTCCCAAGGAGAACGTGGGTGCTACCGACTTCCGAGCTTGGGCCATCGAGGTCGAGGGGCTTAGGCGCCCCCTCCCAACTGTAGGGGGCCGGCCTAGGCCTTGAGTTTAGGTTACTGGGCGGACTTGTCCAAGGACATGGAGCTTGTCAAACGGGCAAAAAGAAGGTGAAAGTCTACCTACTGAGACTCGGCGCCTCATGCTTGGTAGCCCAGTAACCATACATTCCATACATAAAGCAAGGAGGTTGGTTGCTCTTATACAGGAACCCAGAACCAAAAACAACAAAGGTAAAGGGTACCAGCAGTGGTACCGGGTACCACTGGGCTACCAAGAACAAGGAAGCCTAAGTCTACCTGCGACTGTTGCAAGGAACCAGCACGCTATTCCTTGACATGTCGCTTACATGGGGGTTTCTGAAAATAGGATGAGGACTACGGTATTTGGAGTTACATTAAGGGGTACCTTTATTTTGCGAAATGCTTACATCGGGGCACCCTTGGTCATTGGGTCCGGAGTAGTCCACAACATGAAGTTTGAAACGTGGGCAGCACGGCACGAGGTTGAGCATGGTTTCTTTAGGGCTGTGGGGGTTAGGGTATGGGGGGACTTTAGGACAATGTTTTGGGGTTCAGTCGGTTTAGCGCTTGGGTTGAGGCATCGGAAATACTGCCCAGGAAGAACCCTAAACCCAAAACCCTAAAGAAGTAGACCTCCCCCGGCCTAAAACTTCGGACGAAGCCTGTTTGGGGCCTGGTGACTCCTTCTTGTACGATTGCTTTGAACATCCTCTGTAGCTGCTATTCGGAGTGCCCCCTGCCTTCAAGGAAGCTGAAAGGCTTCATGCCACTCAACGGCTTCGTGACTTGGCTGACTTCTGAAAGTTTAACTTCTCGGCTCCTTCTTGTAGTTGCTTCAGAAGCCCAAAAGGTTAAAGTCCCAAGAGCCAAGTTAAAGCCCTAAGAGGTTAGCAGGGCAAGGCCTTCACTCTGATCACCTGGAGCAACGACAAAAAGGGGCCTGCAAAGGGCCTAAACCCTAAACCCTAAACCCTAAAAACTAAAAACCCCAAACCCTAAACTCTAAACCCTAAACCCTAAACCCTAAACCCTAAACCCTAAACCCTGAACCCTAAACCCTAAACCTAAACCCTAAACCCTAAACCCAAAGCCCTAAACCCTAAACCCGAAACCCTGGGCCCTCCCTCATCTCAAAAGCAGCCCCCCACCCCACCCCATCCACCAATAACAAATCCATTGGTGCACGACACACTTGGTGGCCCAGTAGCCATATTACAATGAGGGCACCCTTTTTTTGGGTTGGCTACTTTATAAGGGAAGCCAGAACCAAAAAAAAACCTAAACCCTATTAGGGTTTAGTAAACCCTAAACCCTAAACCCTAAACCCTAAACCCTAAACCCTAAACCCTAAACCAAAAAAAGGGTAAAGGGTACCACTGGACCACCAAGCACTAAGCATGAAGATCGCAGAGGCCCCGGCCCGAGATGCCGCCGCGCGCATGAACAAGGCAAAGGATTGCAAGATTGTTGGGAAAGGGTTTAGGGTTTAGGGCTAGGGTTTAGGGTTTAGGGTTTAGGGTTTAGGGTTTAGGGTTTAGGGTTTAGGGTTTAGGGTTTAGGGTTTAGGGTTTAGGGTTTAGGGGTTAGGGTAGAGGGTTTAGGGTTTAGGGTTTAGGGTTTAGGGTTTAGGGTTTAGGGTTTAGGGTTTGGGGTTTGGGGTTTAGGGTTTAGGGTTTAGGGTTTAGGGTTTAGGGGCTAGGGATTAGGGTTTAGGGTTTAGGGTCTTGTGTTGAGGGTTTAGGGTTTAGGGTTTAGGGTTTAGGGTTTTGTGTTGAGGGTTTAGGGTTCAGGGTTTGCGTAGGGTTTGGGTACGTTCGGGCTTGGACACGATAGTGTCTAGAAGCAAGCAAGTGACCAGACACTGTTCTGGCAAAGGGCCTGCACGAAATCCTGGACCCTTTTGATCGTGTCACGTGAGGGATGTGAAGAGGAAGGCCCCGCAACTGAAGCTTAAAAAGCTTCGGTTTACGAATGCTCCACGGATCCGCAGCTGCAACCCTGTGAGGCAGCTCCAGGGACATCCAACCGGGCTTACAGTTTACAGGATTCAGGGCCTTTCTGGGTCTTCTAGCATCTTTTGCAAGCAGCGGTAGCGCAAGCACATACTGAAGGGGGGCCTTGCTTTAGGGTTTAAGGTATAGGGTTTAGGGTTTAGGGTTTAGGGTACCAAGTGAATAATTCTAGGGTTGCAAAGGAGCGGCCCTACTCCGCCATATCAACCGCGAGGCCCTAAACCCAAAACCTTGAGGCCCTAAACCCTAAACCCTAAACCCTAAACCCTAAACCCTTCTCCCTAAACCCTAAACCCTAAACCCTAAACCCTAAACCCTAAACCCTAAACCCCAAGAAGGCCTTGGATATGCCCTGCACCCGGCCAGAACTCAGCAAGGAGAAGGGGCGGGTGCCAAATGGTGGTGTCCGAAACTCCCCTAAACCCTAAACCCTAAACCCTAAAACCTAAACCCTAAACCCTAAACTCTGGGTACTTTCTGGACAGGGTTTGGCACGCGCTCTCTGTTTAGGGTTTAGGGTTTTGCGAGGCCCTTGTCGCGGTTCCGGCAAGGAGGATTTTCGTGCTTTGGGGCCGCGATAATAAGCGGCAAGCGAACCCTCCTTCTGTGGAAATGCCCAAAACAGTCACCGACGGCTCCAGCAACGGCGCCTTAAAGGCTAAATGCAATCTCCCATCTCTTTGCAGCCGAAACCCGAAACCCGAAACCCTAAACCAGTAGTAATCCGAGTAACCCTACGCCCTAAACCCTAGAAGCCCTAACCTTAAACCCCAAACCCCAAACCCCAAACCCCAAACCCCAAACCCTAAACCCTAAACCCTAAACCCTAAACCCCTTGGAGTCCTCAGCCCCTATAAGCCTCAAAAGGTGCATCAAGACTCTAAAGGGGCCCTGCGAAACCCCTAAACCCTAAACCCTAAACCCTAAACCCTAAACCCTAAACCCTAAACCTCTAAACCCTAAAAACCTCTAAACCCGAAACCCTGAACCCCAACATGTAAGCCCTAAACCCTCCGCCCCCTACCCCAGCTGCCTTGGGATCAGCCTGTCCATCCAGGAGCTTCATGACCTCAGCTAAACACCCCAAACCCTAAACCCTAAACCTTAAACCCTCAAGCATCAGCATCGGAAAGGGGTACCCGTCACAGGCCTTCCAGAGATCAAATGCACCGTCTGAGCAACCCACCAACCCCCAAAAACCTCTAGGCAAACCCCACGATCGCTTGACGTCGAAAGGCCCGCTACTTGCAGGGTCTGCCGCACTTGTAGGATTTTGGGTTTATAGGGTTGTAGGGTTTAGGGTTTATAGGGTTGTAGGGTTTATAGGGTTTATAGGGTTGCAGGGTTTTGGGTTTATAGGGTTGTAGGGTTTAGGGTTGCAGGGCATGCGTAGGGCTTTGCTGGGGGAATTGTTCTTGCGGGGTTGAGGGTCCCACCTAGCTGAACGACAGCCTACTTTCCATGGGAGGTACACGGGCGCTTTCAGCAGCACGAGCGTATGCAGAAGTCTTTGCCCGCCCTAACACGAGGCATCGCTTTATGAACGACTTCGCAAAGTACCCTCTAAACCCTAAATCCTAAACCCTAAACGCTGAAGGACAGCCACCACCCAGGGTTTCGGAGTCGGTGTTCAGGGTTGGGGCTTGGGGTACCGGTTGAAGGGTACATGGTAACTCCTCTTATTCTGGTCCCTAGTGGGGGGGGGGGGGGTTGCTATTCTACGCCGGCCACTATATTTTTAGGGCACTCAAAACTGGGACCATCATTTGGAGAACTGTTCAGGGTTTAGGGTTTAGGGTTTAGGGTTTAGGGTAGGGTCCTGAGGGCTTCGATGCTCAGACTCCCGCAGGGCAGGCAAGAATTGGGTCACTTCCATGAACATCCCTGAACCCTAAACCCTAAACCCTAAACCCTAAACCCTAAACCCTAAACCCTAAACTACCCGAACCCTAAACTCTTTCTCAACCCAATGCCTCGCACATCCAACGCCTGAATTCTGGGATTGCGCTTGAAACCCTCTGACAAAGACTCCTAACAAGGATCCTCTTCAACCCAATAAGGGAGACATAGACTATCCCAAGGGCCTACCTAGTAACCCATCCATACCATACTGGCGCTGCGTGCGTTGAGGCCGTTGACGCTGGTTTACTACTATTTGCTTAAGAACCACCAAAATTTACAAGAAATAAGAATCCCTGTATGACACCTTAAAAGGAACATGATATTTTATTTCATGTTCATTCTTATATATATATATATATATATATTTTTTGTTTTTTTTTGGGGGGGGGTTCTTAAGCAATTAGTAGTTAAGAATGCGTAGGCGCCCGGGCTGTCTCGGAATGGCCGTTGAAGACGGCGTGATGGAGTGCAGTCCTGTGTCTTTGTTCTTTTGGGGTTCTTTAAGCAAATAGTAGAGAAGTCTCTATATATACAGGAGGTACTGTGAGAAGTGTTCCCTATTTTGGCACATGCACCCTTGAGGTTTGGGAACGCGCCTGGCTTCGGGCTCGGGTCTTAGGAATGCGATGCTTCTTCTTATTTTTCTTTTTGTTGTTGCCGTTCTTTTTTCCTGTCTCTGTCTCTGTGTCTCTCTCTCTCTCTCTCTCTCCCCGCGCTTTGTGCACTACTTGGCCTTCGTCCCTCAAACGCCCTGCGAACCACACAACACCGTACCGCTAACACGGATGCACGTGGTGACAACTCACAACTTCTGAGAAGGCAAAGTACGGCGACACCCCGCATCCCCGTGGCAGTCCATCCATCACTGTCGCGAGCATCAGGATTTGCCCGGCTTCCCAGGATCAAAGGCACCAACTCCTGCAAGGCAACATGTCGGTTTAGGGTTTTGGCTTTAGGGCAGGTGCGGGGGTAGCGTGCATTTCTTTGAGCATGTCAACTGCGACGATCCTGAAGACCCAAACTAGGCCGCGCGGCTAAAGGCTACTTCAACCCACCCCGAGCTCTAATAAGCCTTAAACCCTTCTCAAAATTCCCTCAACAACATGCCCTCCCCTGCCCACAACAAGCAAAGCCAGACCCGCAAAACCAGAGAAAAAAACCCTAAACCCTAAACCCAACTCTCCCCCCCCCCCACCCCTCATGGGTCCGTGAGGCCCTTCCGTGCGGCCACATGCAGGGCCGTGCGGCCGCGAGAGTCAGGCAAGTCTGCCTGGTTGAGAGTTTGGGGCTGAGGGCTTCTTGCGGTTTGGGGATCTAAAGTTCCTCTTTTTTTGAACCAGGAACTGGTACTCGTGCCTGGAAACAACTCACTGGGAGCACTATAAACCCGAAATCCTAAGCCCCAAACCCTAAGCTCTAAACCGTAAACCCTGGACGCTAGACCCTTGAGGGTTTAGGGGGTTTAGGGTTTAGGGTTTAGGGTTTAGGGTTTAGGGTTTAGGGTTTAGGGCCACGGTCAAGGGCAGAGGGCTCAGGTATGACTTCAGGTTCCCTGACCCTTTTCTTACGAAACACAGAGAACCCCTCTCATGGCAGCTTTGGAATGTAAGTTTAAAGGGTCTAGGGGTTACAGGGTTTAGGGTTTAGGGTTTAGGGTTTAGGGTTAGTGTTTAGGGCTCAGGGCTTGGGGTTAGGGCTTAGGGCTTCGGGTTTAGGCTTGAGGGCTGGCTTTAAGGTCATGGTTGTTTTGGGGCCGCTTGTCACCTGCCTGGCTGAAGACTGTAGAGCTCAGTGCGACTCTGCATCTTACCATAGATCTCATAAAAAGCTTGAATATAAGTGCGCCCCCTACAGAATCATTGCAATGTAAAGCTTATATCCTACCTCTCCAACAGCACCCCCCCCCCCCCCCACCGAGGCTTGGCGGGGCGAGACGCGCAAGCCAGGGCCAGCTCAAGGTTAATTAGGCTGCGTATAGGACTCTACATATAAGAACGCGGGTCTTGGATCAGAGGAGTAGATCCCCGTCAACCCCCCAGTGAAGCCGTAGAATCCCCCCCCCCCCTCTGCGCCAGATGCACCTCTAAACCGAATCCCTCTCAAGGAACTGAAGCGGTGAGTATATATACATATCTATACATGTGTGTGTAGATTTTTACGTATACACGGCAGATAGTCTGGTGTCTTTATGCTGATAACTCGTTTTGAGTTCCTCAACAGACAACACGCCCAAAACCTGAGACCCTCAGTGCACTACCTGCAGCGCCGTGCGGGTCGACTTGTGAGGAAGCCTGCTCAGCAAGCCATATTAGGGGATTTCTCCCTAAACCCTAAACCCTAAACCGTAAACCCTAAACCCTAAACCCTAAACCCTAAACCCTAAACCCGAAACCCTAACCCTAAACCCCTAAACCCCTTAGGGACCCCCTAGGAGGGACCCTGAATCGTACTCCCCTCTTTACCTAAGTAGCCCCTCCATTACCCCTCAGGTCCCTTAGAGGGGTCTCTCCTTTCGCCCCCTGAACTCACTTCCTTGGGTTGAGATTCGCAAAACCCGCGAAGGGAACTCAATGGGTATTTGTTTAATAGCAATCCCCTAGTAGTATACCCACCCATAACACTGTAATTAAACCCTGAGCGTCAGAACCGTTGACGAAGGTAACAACTCTAAATCCTAAACTCTAAACCCTTTTTGAAGCATGGACTGAGGCACACTGAAAGATGGACACTTCTCTCCAAGACTCGTGCCCGGGGAGACATATCCAAACTGAAAGCATCGGTACGAATGTGAATGTGAATGTGACTGATTTGCAGTCGGAATGAGGACTTCTGAAACATGAGACAAGCAGCAAGGATATTACAGGCTGGTGGCTTGCAAACCCTAAACCCTAAACCCTACACCCGATTTAAAGCCCCCCCCCCCTTGCGGAAACCCCCACATGTTTACAGCGCCAGGAGCCCACAGAGCTCGCAAGATGTTCTCATGGGGCTGTCAGGGCCCGACAGAGCCCTGAAGGAGTCTAGGGTTTAGGGTTTAGGGGGGAGCTTTTTATGCAAATAGTAGCATAGCGTTTGGGTTTCTGAGCGCGTGTTGAGGCTCTAAACCCTAAATTGTTTCCCCCCCCACGCCCTGGCACACTTCCTGCTGAGACTCGTTCACCGCAAGCCCGGAGATCCCACGCTGAAGCGAGGGGGCGGATGGAGTCTTGCGTTCCAAGAATTCCCTTCCTCACAAAAATGACAACCCTCATGGGTTTCCCTACTACCCCCCCTTTTTAGGGTTTAGGGTTTAGGGTTTAGGGTTGTTCTACTTGAGGTAGAGCAGGCTACGCCCTAAGCCGTAGATGATTCGGTCTGCAGCCCTTTGTGCAAAACCGAAACCCTAAACCCTAAACCCTAAACCCTAAACCCTAAACCCTAAACCCTAAACCCTAAACCCTAAACCCTAAACCCTAAACCCTAAACCCTAAACCCTAAACCCTAAACCCTAAACCCTAAACCCTAAACCCCCCCCCCCCCCCGCAGAATTGCTGCAATAGGCTCCGGGCTTGACGAGGCACTCCACATACTCGTGGTTGTTCCAGAACCTCAAAGCTTATAGGCCCATTTCCCAAAACAGGGGAACCCCTACTATTTTTCCCAAATACTATAACCCTTATTATAGGAACCCCCAAAAAGGATACCGCTAGTGTCGGAAACCCCCCCCCCCCCCCATAGAGCATAGTTGCTTCTACGGTTTAGGGCTTCGTCGCTCAGACTCGGGCCAGACAGCCACACGGTCCCTAGTCTTCCACTTGGCCCACATTGAGGCACGAGGTGATGCTCAAGGCAATGTGATACCCTAAACCCCTAAACCCTAAACCCTAAACCCTAAACCCTAAACCCTAAACCCTAAACCCTAAACCCTAAACCCTAAACCCTAAACCCTACACGTTACTGGATTAGGGCTTGCGGTTCGGGGAGCTGCTGCCTGTTTAGGGCTTCAAGGCTTTTGGTGTTTAGGGTTTAGGGTTCAAGGCTTTTGGGGTGTGGGACGTTCGGCCTCAGGAGACCATGCTTCTTAAATGGAGCCTTAAGAGGCCAGGAGTTCTGAATCACCCTTAGGGAGATAAGGCTTCGAAGTACCCTGACATAGCCCTGCTGTAAGTCCAAAAAAATATTACATGAGGTTTTTGCATGCTAAACCCTAAACCCTAAACCCTATGCCCACTTCTAAGGGCACGAACGCTTTCGGGAGCTGGCCGGAGCCCTTCGTCTCCCTAAGGTGAGGGCTTGTGGAACTAAGGGCCGCGGCATGGATCGTACCAAAGGCTCCGATGTGGGACCTACTGTAGTTGTTTTAGGGTAGCTTTCTATCATCCCCTTTAGAAAACCCCCCTAAGAAGAGCCACGTTAGAGCCTTCAGGTACGTATGATAGCTCTTGAGTAAAGCCGCGGACAGTTGACGAGGACTACTTTGCGGTTTAGGGTTTAGGGTTTAGGGTTTAGAGTTTAGGCTTTAGGGTTTAGGGTTTAGGGCTTAGGGTTTAGGGTTTAGAGTTTAGGGTTTAGAGTTTAGGGTTTAGGGTTTAGGGTTTAGGGGGCTGGTGAGCACTGGTTGGTCTTTGTTACGGATTGGGCGGGGCTTACACCCTAACCCTACACCCTAAACCCTAAACCCTAAACCCCCTACCCTGGGTTTAGGCAGGGAACACTGCGGCAGTCAGCGGCGACCAGCCGCGATCATTCCTCGGCCACATGTCAAACCCTAAGGGCCCATGGATCTGTAAAAGGGTTAGGGTTTAGGATTTAGGGTTTAGGGTTTAGGGTTTAGAGTTTAGGGTTTAGGGTGTAGGGTGTAAACCCTACGTTTAGGCTTTCGGGTGTAGGGTTTAGGCCAGACTTCAGATGAATTCAGCGAGAGGGCTCGGGGTTTAGGGATGAGGCTGTCGGGGTGAGGGCTTCAGGCTTTGGTTCCTGGAGCCCTACACCCTAAACTCTAAACCCTAAACCCTAAACCCTAAACCCTAACCCTAAACCCTAAACCCTAAACCCTAAACCCTAAGTGGCTCAAGGGGCACATCCCGAACCCTCCAAAGCCCTAAGCCCGTTGAGCAACCGTTCAGGTTTGGGGTTTGAGGGTCAGAAGCAGGGTTTAGGGTTTAGGGTTTAGGGTTTAGGGTTTAGGGTTTAGGGCTAAATTAGTACCTAGATCAGGGTTTGGGGTTGTCTTGCCTCCCGCCGGGCACAACATTCTCAGGTGCCCTTCTCTGGTCCCATCGTAATCGCCTACCGTAAAATTACCTGTTGCCACTCAGTATGGGCATTAAGGATGTCTCGTTTTCGAAATGTTACAATCTCAAACCCGAAGCCCGAAGAAAACTCTACAAGCCCAAAGCCTAAGCACCAAAACTCTTCAACCCTGCATGGAGGTTCAGGGTACTTAGTAACCATTATAAGTGCAGTTACAACCCACAGATAAGCCCCTTAAGTACCCCCAAATAGGGCTAAAGGTGCAGTTCTAATTGGGTTACTAAGTACCATGAACCTCCCAAGTACAGGGCGAGGAGCCTGTAATTCACACTCGCACCCTTCAGCAGAAGGTCCCGCGCGTCCTGCGATGGCAGGTTCGGCGGCTTGCAATGTACATCTTGCGGATGCCGCAGGGTTTGAGTGTGAGGCTAAACCCTAAACCCTAAACCCTAGACCCTAAACCCTAAACCCCCTTAAGACCTCGGGAGGTTGAGAAGCGACCCTGCGCCCCCCCCCCCCCCCCCCCCCACCCCCCCCCCACCTGCATGGCCCTGAACCACTCCACCCCCCAAGTCCGTCCCTAAACCCTAAACCCTAAACCCTAAACCCCAAACCCTAAACCCTAAACCCTAAACAGCGAACCTCACCCCGAATCTGAGATTCGCGTAAAGTCTAGTGTTTGGGGTCTTGGGGGTTAGGGTTGGGATGTTCCCCTGAAACTGACATGGGGATTAGAACAGGGGGGGTACTATGATCGCTATTCAGGCCTGCAAAGAAGGGGAACCCTAAACCTTAAACCCTAATCCCACAAACCCTAAACCCTAAACCCTAAACCCCAAACCCTAAACCCTAAACCCTAAACCCTAAACCCTAAACCATCCCAAGGTTTAGGGCTTCTCGCGAACTTTCCAAGCCATCGGCATGGCCCCTCTTCACACGTAGACCCAAACCGCTACTTGGAGGTTCATGGTACCTAGGGCTTAGGGTTTAGGGTTTAGGGTTTAGGGGTAGTAACCCAATTATAACTGCGCTTATGACCCGATTCTAACCCTATTAGGGTCCTTAAGGGGCTTGTATGTGGGCTATAACTACACTTATCATGGGATGCCAAGTATCCCAAAGAGGCTTCCTGAATATGGCCCTTGTATTTCTTGAGAGATCTTAACAAAAGGGTGCCCAAGCCAACGGCACAGCCCTTTGAGAGTCCCATGAAGAACTTCACAGATCGGTAGGCCCTAAACCCTGATACGAGACCCAGGAGCAGCCTAAATATAGCAAAGGGCTGCCCTGTTTGGTTTAAAGGGCCAAGGGAACCGACCCCAAAAAAAGGAAAGCAGGGCCTACCCTGGGTCCTAGTAGCCCTAAACCCTAAACCCTAAACCCTGAATCCTAAACCCGGGCCCTATATCAAGCCCGCCAGAGAGCCTTGGCCGTCAGCTCAGCCGCTTTGTCAATGAGTTGCTGGGAGTGCAGAGCGGTCTCCTTTTGAGCTGGGCTCAAGATCATGATCATGGGTTTCGCTGCTACCCCTCCCCCTGGTGTCTGGGGTTTACTACCCCCTCTCTACCCCCTAGGTTCCCCCCTCAATATAACCTTAATTCGGCTCAAGTATCCCTAAATAGCATTAGATTGTGGGGGGGGGGGGACCTAGGAGGGGGGGGGGACCTAGGAAGGGGGGGGGGGGGGAGCGGGGTGGCAGAGGGAAACACATGATCATGCAGCCCACGGAATAGGTAGATATTGGTGTTCCTACTAAATAAGGGTTTAGGGTGTAGGGCTTAGGGCTTAGGGTTTAGGGTTTAATCCCAACAAGTTTTAAGTTCTACCATTGGCCAAGTAAGAAACTCTGGCCGCCAACGCAAACACAGAAGGGCCATGTACTACTGACCCAGACTTGGATAACTAGACCCCCCCCCCCCGGCCTCATTTTCCACGCCGGTATTATCACCGCCAATCTCGCCCAGCATAAGCAAGCGCAGCACCTGTACAGTTCAGGGTTTAGGCTTTGGGCCTGTGAGTGTTTTTGTGGCCTCTACTTTGTAGCCCAGTAACCATATTATAATAAGGGCACCCTTTTTTGGGTTGGTTACTTCAGCTCCTTCTTGCCTTCTTCTGGTGCTGCTTAACCCTATAAAGGGTTTAGGGTTTAGGGTTTAGCGTTTAAGGTTTAGGGTAAACCCCAAACCCTAAAAAAACGGCATATAAGCTACTTACTGCCTTGAGGCGAACTCCCCTCTTGCCGCTTCTTGCATCCCAATTGTCTACCCTAACCCTAAACCCTAAACCCTAAACATAAAACCCTAGTGACTGCCGGATCCACCTCAAAACTCTCCACTCTCAACCCCCTACACCTACACAGGTTTTGGGGTTTATATGGGGTTTAGGGTTTAGGGTTTCGGGTTTAAGGTTTAGGGTTTAGGGTACACCCTAAACCCTCAACCCGAAACCCTATACCCCAAATCGTGTAGAAACCCCTAAAGCCCATGCAAAAGTCCCCAAGGGTCCCTTCTATCCTAAATCCTAAATCCTAAACCCTAAACCCTAAACCCTAAGCCCTGAGCTCATCGCCTGCAGCTTCCGGGCGCGCGCTGCGGCCAGGATGGGCGAGTCCTCTCGACATATGGGGCATATGGGGTTACGGCCAAGCCGGGTTTGGGTTTTAGGGTTTAGGGTTTGGGGTCTAGGGTTAGGGTCCCAGAAGTGTCACTTCCGTTCTCGCTGCTTATGGCTTCCCAAGCCCATGCGCTTCAACACTTGGGGTGTTGGGCGTCGTAGCAACCTTTCGAGTTTTGCAGGCGGCGCGAGCTCAGTAGCAACGCTGGGCAGCGCTCATTTCCAAGATGAAAGAACGAGGTGTCCCAGCCGGAAGAGTTACGAACACGCGGCGAAGACTCAGACTCACTCTACCTGACCCTACCTGTATCTGCCATAAATGACTCTGGTCACTAGTCGCGCTGCTTGTAGACCTCGACGACGCCAGTGGAGTATCCCACCAAGAGAGATTTGCCCTGCGGCGTCCACCTTAGCGTGGTGGCGATAGATCCCGCGGCTGCCGGTCCAGGGGTGAGCAAGGCCTTGGTTTAGGGTTTAGGGTTTAGGGTTTAGGGACCCTAAACCCTAAACCCTAAACCCTAAACCCTAAACCCTAAACCCTAAACCCTAAACCCTAAACCCTAAACCCTAAACCGTAGCCCAGTAGCCATATTTTGATAAAGGTATCCGTTTAGGTTTGGCCACTTCTTATAAGGGAGCCGTAAAGCAAAGAAAGAGGGCAGAAGGGTTACCACAGGGCCACCAAGAAGCCATCCGACTCTTCTGCTCCAACTCCCAAACTTCAACGCCCTCATCTGTGGCCACAGCCAGCCAGTATTGCATGGGGTTGTAAACCTAGGTTGCCCAGTCTCCTAGGATTCAAAAGGGTGCCCCCTTTTTTGCTTCAAAGGGGTTGTTCTAAGGGAACCCTACACCTACCAAAAAGGGAAAAAGGGTAGGACTGGGCATCCTAGAAGCCAGAGCATTCACGCAGTGGCCGACCTCCAGGGCAAGCAACAACTTGGTCTCTTGGACATCCCAGAGGAGCACGGTACCGTCGCGTCCGCCCGATGCCAGCAAGCTGCCATCCGGCGAAATCTCCACGGCGTGGACCGCTGCGGTATGCATACACGGCAGGACCTGCGGTATTCCAGGAACCATCTTCTAATCCGGGTACCCTAATTTGTGGTTGGCAACTTTAGAAGGGAACCTTGAACCACAACAGGGCAAAAAAAAACCCTAAACCCTAAACCCTAAACCCTAAACTCTAAAAGGGCACCGCTGGGCTTCCAAGGGACTGACAGAATCGTCCTTGCGCCCGAATCCCACACACGTATTTGCCGATCCCATCCGCAGGTCACGGCCTTCTTCGTGGTGAAGTCGCCGGGGACATGAGCGACTGCTGTGATCCAGTCCTATACTCCCCTTAGAACCTTAATTAAAAATAATAATTTTGTAATGTCCTCTTGGGTTGTTATATAAACAAAAAGAAAACATGAGTCTCAAGGGTGATATAGAGTCGTCATGGCAACAGGCACAGTCCGGATCCTTCAACCGCCCGAGCTCTGAGCCAGTGGTGGCCCAGCATCTGGCCGTGCGGTCGCTGGAGACAGACAAGAACTCCATGTCATCCGCGGCGGAGAAGCAAACCTAGTTCATGGTTGGGATCGTAATTATTTAAGCATTTAAGTTGATATTCCTTATTGGGTTACGTAAAGTACCCTCAAACATGTAAAATGATACCCAACTACGGCCAAGAAACGCAGTTCACGTGACCCTCATGTCCCTTGAAGGTGCGCAAGCACCTCCCAGTGTCCAAGGACCAATACCTAGAATGGCACTTAGAACCCTCTGAAAAAATCCTGAAGATGATACTCTTAAACCCAAGAACGGAAAACAGAAAATGTCCCAATTGAGCCTACTACCCTAAAACCCTATGAAACCCTAAACCCTAAACCCTAAACCCTCAACCCTAAACCCTACCTTGCCCAGGTACTTGAGAGTCGTGTCCCAGGAGCTCGACACCGCGTGCTTGCCGTCCCGCGACATTGCGACGCAGGACACCGGGCCCCGATGGCCCCGGAGCACTTTGGAGCTCTCACCTAAGGATGGCCCTAAACCCTAAACCCTAAACCCTAAACCCTAAACCCTAAACCCTAAACCTGAAACACATATTCCTGAAGATGCTCCTCTACAACCCCAAAAAAAGGGAGGAAATACACAAACATGCCCCTTAAGAGCCTACCATGATCCTCTAAACCCCCCCCCCCCCCCAAAAAAAAAAAAAAAAACACCCAACATGTCCCTTAAGGGCCTACTGTGATCCTCTAGACACCCCAATAAGGGGGAAAAAATACACAAAATGTTCCTCAAGGGCCTACCATGATCCTCTAAAACCCAGTAAGGGAACAAATGCACAAAATGTCCCTTAAGGGCCTACTATGATCCTCTAGAAACCCCAATAAGGGAAAAAATGCACAACATGTCCCTTAAGGGCCTACTATGGTCCTCTAAAAACCCCAATAAGGGAAAAACCCTAAACCCTAAACCCTAAAGCCTAACCCCTAAACCCTAAACCCTAAACCCTAAACCCTACACCGAGCCACCCAGCTCCCGGATTTTTTCGACATCGCCCGTCAGCTCCCAGAGGCGGAGGGTGCCATCTCCTAGGCCCAAGAGTGGCCTAGGAATAAAGAGGGTTTAGGGTTTAGGGTTTAGGGTTTAGGGTTCAGGGTTCAGGGTTCAGGGTTTAGAGCAAGACCAACCCTACAAACAAAAAAGGAAGTAAGGGCGCTTCCTCTGGGTCCTAAACCCTAAACCCTAAACCCTAAACCCTAAACCCTAAACCCTAAACTCAGGGTGGGTCCGAGTCACTGGAGGCTGAGAGGAGGCGCTCGCCATCCTCCGCGAAGGCCAGGCTCGAGATGCCATCGGTGTGCTCCTTCAACCTGGGGCTAGGTTCGGAGTTTAGGGTATAGGGTTTAGGGTTTAGGGCTTAGGGTTTAGGGTTTAGGGTTTAGGGCTTAGGGTTTGGGGTTTGAAGTTTAAGGTTTGGGGGCCCTGCAAATATTCATGATTCTTTCTGGCCTTGCAAGGAAAATTAAGGGCTTCAGGGCAACGAAACATGAAAAACTCTGCTCAAACCTGGCCCTGCGACGAGGAAGCCAACAGAAACTCCTCTTCCTTTCGAAACATGTGTCTGTGGCCCGAGGGTCGGAGAAAGCCAAGGTCACAGTCGGTTTAGGGTTTAGGGTTTAGGGTTTAGGGTTTAGGGTTTAGGGTTTAGGGTTTAGGGTTTAGGGTTTAGGGTTTAGGGTTTAGGGTTTAGGGTTTAGTCCTAGTGTCTACGCCTATGCGCTTTGCGTTTGCAGGTGCTGGACGGTTTGAGCTGAAGCCCGAGGCGTGCTAAACCGTATAAGCCTTATGAACCCTAAACCCTAAAACCTACAACCTATGAACCCTGAACCTGATAAACCCAAAACCTTAAACCCCAAACTTCTTTAAAAAATGACCTTAGAGGACAACTTAGCGACTGCCAGACGTACCGTTCCAATGCCAGAGCAACCTTTTCAGCATCTTCTTGCAGTTTTACCCATACTGTTTGGAAAATTAGGGGTTGAGGGTTTAGGGCGCGTGCAAGCTGCATGAGCTCCCCTAAACCCTAAACCCTAAACCCTAAACCCTAAACCCTAAACCCTAAACCCTAAACCCTAAACCCTAAACCCTAAACCCTAAACCCTAAACCCCAAGCACTGCTGGATCGGCTTTGAACTGAATCTGAGAGAGCAGCGGAACCATGTTCCGAGCGGCGATATCGGCTTATGAGCTTCTGGAGATTAGGGCTTAGGGGTTTAGGGTTTAGGGGTTTAGCGGTTTAGGGAGACTTCGAGGGGTTTGGGTTGCAGTTTTAGTGCTTGGGGTTGTGGCAGCTTGGGTTTGCTCAGGGTTTAGGGTTTAGGGTTTAGGGTTTAGGGTTTAGGGTTTAGGGTTTAGGGTTTAGGGTTTAGGGTTTAGGGCTGGTAGACATTTCGGGTGTGCGGCTGTGGGGGTTGGCCAAGTTGACTGTGCCGTGCTGCAGGGATTTAGGATACAAGTCCTCGGGAAAACCCTAAACCCTAAACCCTAAACCCTAAACCCTACACCCTAAACCCCAAACCATTGCAAGCGAAAGCCCGACCATTCGCGCAACAATGATGATACCGACAGGACAAAGGTTTCCCTAAACCCTAGACCCTAAACCCTACACCCTAAACGTTTCGGGTGGACCTTCGCAGCACTGCGGGGTTTAGGGTTTAGGGTTTGGGGTTTAGGGTTTAGAATGGTTGTTCTTTAACCGGATGATCTTCGGCCCCTGCCTATGTAAACTTACGTGGGAGGGCAAATGGCCCCCTGTTATGCATCTCGCAACCCCTTTAGGATTTGGGGTTTAGGGTTTAGGGTTTAGGGGTGTGCACAAGCTTTTTGAGGCGCATGGAATCTTACGATCTTAGGGAATACCAACTAGGACCGAAAGCGGGTCCATGTGCTGGCCGGCACGCGAAGCGCTGCCACCATGCTCGAGAAGCCTGAAGAGAACCCTAAACCCCAAAGGGGTTTAGGGTTTAGGGTTCGGGGTCAAATCCTTGATATCTGAGTCGGCAGAAGTATAGTGAGCGCACTGCCTTTTTTGCCAATACTAAAGGAGGCGCAAAAGCATATGTACTTGTGCATGTATGTGGTAGTATGTGTGTATATATATATGTATATATATACATAAATGCATATATATATATATATATGTATGTGTGTATGTGTATATATATACACCTATGTGTGTATATTACTTATGTCGTATTCATGCTTTTGTTATGACACTAGGTTGGCCCTCAAACCCTCTGAAGCCCTAAACCATGACAACAGAAACTAAGACTTCCTCCCAAAAAACCGAAGACCTAAGCCTGGCTTTGTTTATTCGGAGAGAATTCCTCGGCGCTTGCGTAAGGGCCCCAAAGATGTTTAAAACTTAATCTAAGGGCCTGTAAAGTAAGAATAGGGTGTTGGGGGGGGGGGGGGGTACTAGTATAAGGGACTATGAAGGAATGCTATGCGTGATTTTTTCCGACCCCTATTCTTGCGTTTCGCCTGACCCCTAAGCCCTAGACCCTAAGCTGAGTTCCTTGCCTACGACATGCTGGACTCCAGGCACCCTGTTTTTTAAGGTTTCAATAGGGGGTTTAGGGTTTAGGGTTTAGGGTTTAATCTTTGGGTTTAGGGAAATCAGCGAGCTTCGCCTTGCCATGCAGCCGACTTCGCATTTCGAGGCGGCGTGCCACAGCACCGTGTTACCCAGACCTCCGCTGGGGCTTCCGACAATCCCAATTTAGGGTTTAGGGTTTAGGGTTGTAGGCTATGTAGAGGTTGAAGTTTATAGGGCTTAGGGTTTTGTTGTTTAGCCTCAATTCGCGCGGTCCTTTTCAGGTGATTCTACAATATCTGGGGGATTCTGGGGGTAAAACGGGGCACCCTACTTTTTGGAAACACATGGGGGCCTAAAAACGCACCTGAAGGTTCCCTGTAGGAGTTTGCAAAGCCTTGTCCAAAACTCTACATCCCTAGATCTTGACCTCAAAACCCTAAAACCTGAACTCGAAATCTTGGCAAGGGAAAGCTGGCCGTGCATGTAAGACGGCACAAAACGACACCCTAAACCCTAAACCCTAAACCCTAAACCCTAAACCCTAAACCCTAAACCCTAAACCCTAAACCCTAAACCCTAAACCCTAAACCGCCACTTTCACTCGTGTACAGTTTTGGACCTGGGCTCAGGTCGTCTTGGAGCCTTCCCGTTTGGGGTGCTGGCCCTCACCTTAGGGGTTAAGGGTTTGGTGTTTGGGGTTCAGGGTTAAGCCCCAAAAACACAGTGCCATTTCGGCAGGATTGGGTGCATTCATTCTCTTTTTCATCTTCGTCTTCTTCGTCTTCTTATTATTATTCTGATTATAATTACTGTGATTATTCTGATTCTTCCTTTCTTCTTAGTCTTGTTCTCCTCTCACTCTCTCTCTCTCTCTCCCTCTCCCTCTCTCTGTCTCGCAGAAAGAAGCTCACATAAATATACATCCAAAGGCGCAAGGAAAAACACACCAACATGCCGAAGTCCTACGAAGAAGTTGTAAAACTCCTATACCCTAAACCCTCAAGCCTGAAAAACCCCCAAACCCAACCCTTTTGAAGCTGGACTTGCTGACTGCCAGACACCCGCCTACCCTAAACCCTGAACCCCAAACCCTAAACCCGAAACCCGAACCCTAAAGCACGGGAGAGAGCAACTGGGACATCGACGATCGACCTGGTTTGGATCTGCAAACTTTCGGAGCAAGCCCTGGCCAAGGTTTAGGGTTTAGGGTTTAGGGCTAGGGTTTAGGGTTTAGGGTTTAGGGGTTCGGGGTTAGGGTTTAGGGTTGAGGGTTGAGGGTTTAGGTTTAGGGCTAGGGTTTACGGCTTCAGGTTCCAGATCACCCATACTCTAAAAGCACAAATGATAGCTAAACCCCAGAATTGAAGCCCAAGCCCCAACCCTGAACCCTGAACCCTAGACCCTAAATCCTAATTCTAAACCCTAAACCTACATACATCCTAAACCCTAAACCTTGGGCGCGCAAGGTGCCAGGCGCCTCCTGATCTACATGCCTAAGCCCTAAACCTAATAGAGAGATGATAGAATGAGTTGGGGTTTAGGACCAGAACCATCGACCCCAGACAGAGCCTACCACGAAAATAGCCTGCAAATCCATGCCTTCGCTTTCCAAGGCCCCCCCCCCCCCCCCCCATACGTCTTTAACCCCCTTGAAGCCCAGAAAAGCGCCAACACAGCAAACATCCAAGAGGAACTCGTTCCAGAACAGCCGAACCCCCCCCAACCCCCCCCCCACCCCCCCGCCCCCCAGGTTGCCAACAAAAACGCCATCTCAGTTCTCTCCGTCCACGGGCTATTATACCCTATAACCTCTTAAGAAGCCCTTTACAGGGTTGTTTAGGGGATTATAAGGCCTAATAGCCCATGCTGGTTCCTCGATCACATCCTCGTGCTCCCGACCGAGGTGCTGTGCGCAAGAGACCTGCGTGGACCCCACTCTCTCTCGCCAGCAGATGTACAAGGAAATATTTACAGAAACAAATAATTATGATAATACTGATGCAAAAATACTATTAACTAATGATTATTTTGGGATCCAGGCTGTAAAACAAAGGATCAAGTCATTGAATGAGGTGGAGCCCGATGAAACAAAACCTGAGTTCCACGGTTTGGGGCTTAGCCTGCAGGGTTTAGGCTTAGGGTAAACAGCTGTGTCTTGATGACCTACAACCTGGGCACTGGACCCTTCTTTTGCTTCAGGGCTCCCTTGGTAGCTTGCCTGTGAGGTTGTTCAGGTGATTTCATGCACTGGACCCTTACGTCCTAAACGCCAAGCCCGCAAGGTCTAGGGGTTCGAGTGGGCTTGGGGATTGGCTTCCTGCATATCCTAAGCCCTTTTACATCCAGGCCTCTGAAGGCTGCCGGGCCCTAAAAAACCTAAACCCTGAAGCCTAGAGCCTTGGCCCTAGACCCTATCCAGAAGCAACTCGTCGAGGAGAGCATCGAATCCCATCGACATGGGTTGCCCAGGAAGCTGGGAAGAAACCCTGAACTCTGGGCCCTAAACCCCAAGATCCACATCCCAGACCCCCAAACCCTAAACAAGATTATGCTTGAAGCCCCCTCGGAGCTGGAAACCCTGGACGCCAGGAGAGGAAAAACCACCAATACAGGGGTCGGAATACTTACTAATAAAAGTATTCCCTTATGGTCCCTACGTAATTCTACTATCATAGCCCTCCCAGAACCCCATTCCTTACCATTTCGGGCTAACCAAATCTCGCCCAACCCTCTGGAATATGTGTAGGGAGGGGGGGGGAAGGGGGGGCTATGACAACTAGACGTTAGCTTCATAATTATTCTTGGAAACCCTGAACCCTCTCTCTCTCTCTCTCTCTACATCCTTAACCCCAAGCCGTAAACATAGTTCTTCTTAACAAGCTTGGGGCTCTTCGAAGCCGTAACAAACGGGAAACAGGCAACAGCCCTAAAAGAATGGGGCCATGGATTCTCCCGCCAAAAAAGTTCTCTGCATTGTTTACTATACACGTAAGGCACATGTGTTTGCATTCGGCCACGCTACTCCCCACATTCTGAGAATGACAAGGCGCGCACATGCGGCTGCAGTTCATTCATCGCCACCCACCGTGGCTGGAAAAAAAAGGCATGCATCTTGGTCCTACAGATCTCGTCCCTAACATTAAACCCTAAACACCAAAACATCAATACCCGGATCGTCAGGTGGAGATGGGCGAATCCCCGTGAGCTCAGTGGCCAGTAGCAGTAGAAGTCTCCTGGCAATGCAATACACCACTTGGCTTTCCTGTCGCGCGAGGGCTTCGGGCTATAGGGCCGTAGGTCTAAACCCCGAAAAGCGGCTTTCTCGGCGCTCTCTCCGCATCTGAGTAGTGATTTAGGGGGTTTCGGGTTTATAGGGTTTGATAAATTAGGGCTTCGGGCAACCCTATATCGTTGACACGAAGCCTCCTCTCCACTCTCAACCCTGTACCCTGAACCTTTTTAACCCAGGACTGCGGAGGCTCCGGCCTGAACGCAGAACCCTAAACCCAGAACCCGAAACCCTGAACCCTAAACCCCTAGCCCTAAACCCGAAACCCTAATCAAAGCCGTCCCTAAGCGTTCCACTTGAGATTCCGTTCTGTATAGACTCATGATGCTGCTTGGGTGCTGGCTTGATTGAGTCTTGCTTGCTCAAGACAGTTTTGTTTTTGTCGAAATGACACATCCTGTTCTTTAGCCCTCGCTCTCCTGCCCTGGCTCCAGCAAGCTGCGCACCGAAGGCTGGACGTCTGGCCCGGCTGCGATTTTCCAGAATGTTCCTGGGTTGGTCTACTAAAACTTAGGGTTTAGGGTTTAGGTTTAGGGTTTTCTTTTTCCCCAGAAGAGACTCTTCCTAGGTTGTGAGCTCAAATGGCTTTTCTGGGACGATTTCCTAACCCTGGGTTGCAAAAATCAAAACCAAAAACCTCGGTGTACTCTGCGTCCAGAATTTGGGCCTAAGAATTTGTGCCCGGATTCCGCTCCGTGCTGTCATCGCAAAAAATGACAACCCGAGCTCCCATAGGCAGGCTGAGACCCACGCACAAGTAGCAGCATTGAAGCGGATTTCGCTTGGCGCCAATCTGCCCATGTGCCAAAAGAAACTGCAAGGCCATCTGCTGGTGCCGGCCCTGAAAATGAGGGCATTTGGCACGCTCTGGCAAAGCATCTGCAGGGGCCACTGGAGCTGATGTCATGTGGCACCACTCTGTCCATGGGCACCTGCATCTGTGAAAGCAAAGGCAGGGCCATCCGACACTGACTCGCAGACCCTCTTACAGGCACTGATGCCGGCATTGAAGCTGATTTCGTTTGGCAGCACTCTGGCCATGGGCATCTGCGAAAGCAAATGCAGGGCCATCTGCCACTCACCAGCCTTCTCACAGGCGCTGATGCCGGCATTGAAGCTGATGTCGTTCGGCACCACTCTGGCCATGGGCATCTGTGAAAGCAAATGCAAGGCCATCTGCCACTCACCACCCTTCTCACAGGCGCTGATGCCGGCACTGAAGCTGATGACATCTGGAATGACTCTACCCATAGGCATATGCCAAAGCAATAGCAGAGCCATCTGCCACGCGCCACCTTTCTCGCAGGCACTGATGCCGGCATTGAAGCTGATGTCGTTTGGTAACACTCTTGCCCCGGGCATCTGCGAGAGCAAATGCAGGGCCACTTGCCACTCACCACCCTTCTCACAGGCGCTGATGCCGGCACTGAAGCTGATTACGTCTGGAATCACCCTGGCCATGGGCATCTGTGAAAGCAAGTGCAGGGCCATCCGCCATTTGCCACGCTTCTCACAGGCGCTGATGCTGGCATTAAAGCTGATGTCGTCTGCAATCGCTCTGGCCAAGGGCATCTGCGAAAGCAATTGCACGGCCATCTGCCACTCACCACCCTTCTCACAAGCACTGATGCCGGCATTGAAGCTGATTTCGTTTGGCACCAGTTGGGCCACGCACATCTGCGCAAGAATGTGTAGTGCCATCTGCCACTCACCACCGTTTTTACAAGCCCGAATACCGGCATTGAAGCTGATTTCGTTTGGTACCATGGGCATGCGCGAAAGTTGCGAAAGCAAACGCAAGGCCATCTGCGACTCACCACCCTTCTCACAGGCGCTGATGCCGGCACTGAAGCTTATGACGTTTGGGACCACTTTGGCCACGGGCATCTGCGAAAGCAAATGCAGGGCCATCTGCCACTCACCACCCTTTTCACAGGCGCTGATGCCAGCATTGAAGCTGATGACGTCTGGACTCACTCTTGCCATCGACATCTGCGAAAACAAATGCAGGGCAGTCTCCCACTCACCACCCTTTTCACAGGCACTGATGCCAGCATTGAAGCTGATGTCGTTTGGCACAACTCTGGCAATGGGCATCTGCGAAAGCAAATGCAGGGCCATTTGCCACTCACCACCCTTCTCACAGGCGCTGATGCCGGCGTTGAAGCTGACGGTGTTTGGCACTACTCTGGCTGTGGGCATCTGTGAAAGCAAATGCAGGGCCATCTGCCACACACCGCCCTTTTCACATGCGCTGATGCCGGCATTGAAGCTGATGTCGTTTGGCACCACTCTGGCCACGGGCATCTGCAACAGCAAATGAAGAGCCTTCTGCCACTCACCCCCCTTCTCACAGGCGCTGATGCCTGCACTAAAGCTGATTACGTTTGGCACCGCTCTAGCCGTGGGCATTCGCGAAAGCAAATGCAAGGCCATCTGCCATTCACCACACTTCTCACAAGCACTGATGCTGGCATTGAAGCTGATGATGTCTGGAATCACTTTGGCCAAAGGCATCTGCGAAAGCAACCGCAGCGCCATCTGCCACTCCCCGCCCTTCTGACAGGCACTTATGCCGGAATTGAAGCTGACGTCATTCGGCACCACTCTGGCCACGGGCATCTGTGAAAGCAAATGCAGGGCCATCTGCCACTCACCGCCCTTCTCGCATGCGCTGATGCCAGCACTGCAGCTGATTACGTTTGGCACCACTTGGGCCATGGGCATCTGCGAAAGCAAATGCAAGGCCAGCTGCCACTCACCACCTTTCTCACAAGCACTGATGCCGGCATTGAAGCTGACAGTGTTTGGCACTACTCGGGCTGCGGGCATCTGCGAGAGCAAGTGCAGGGCCATCTGCCATTCACCACCCTTCTCACAGGCGCTGATGCCGGCACTGTAGCTGAACACGTTTGTTTCAACTCGCGCCAACCTCATCTGCGAGAGAAGCTGAATAGCAAGCTGCCACTGCAGGCCTTTCTCGCACGCCGTGATCGCAGCACTGAAACTGCGAACATTGGGCAGCACCTCAGCCATCGTGATCTCTGCAAGAACTTGGATTGAAACCTGCCACCGCCTGGCCCTGCCGCAACCCACGATGGCTGTGGAGAATGCCTTCTGGTCCCCTTCTGTTGGCCACAAGTCCTGGAGCCGATGGACCGCAAGCTGCCAGTCTTGCTCCCGGCAAGCTGCTCGAATTTCTGCTGCAGCGCGAGTCGTCGCGGCTCCCTGGTTTGGTGTTGTAGCTGGCGCCCGCATGGCGAATCTTGGTAGCACAGTAATCAATAAGGATACCCTTTTTTGTGATTGGTTGCTTTGCCAGGGAACCCAGAACCAAAAAAAGTGTAGAGGGTACCTCTGGGCTGCCAAGTACTTGACGGTGGTAGCACGCAGAATGTCAGGACAAGCTGTAAAGCCCAAAAGGTCCCAGCCTAAACCTCACAATCTCGTCAACACAACAAGTCCCTTCCAGTAATTAGCACTAAGCCCCTAAACCTTAAGCCGTTCGACCATAAGCTCTGCAACGCCCAACCTCCAAAACCACCTAGGACCGGCCACCGTAATCGTGCGTTCCCCCATCGTCTACCGCGGGATCAACCCAGAGACTCCAAAACCCCTTAATTAAGGAATAGACCCTAAATTCGAATAGGAACCCGAATATGATTTAAGGTATATTCCTGAATTAAGGGGTTTTGGAGTCTCTGGGAACCCTAAACCCTCTACGGCACAAACCCTCTGAACCCAGAGCCCTACATCCAAGTGCAACCGAGGAATTCAAGGGCCGTCCGAGCCCTAAACCCTAGCCCTAAACCCTAGCCCTAAACCCTACAACCCAAGGGCCCATACTTTAGAACCCGGAAGGGACTATGTTAAGAGATGAAACTACCCCTCAGAGATTACGCGCGAACTTCCTGAAATTTTCGGGGCTCAGGGTTTTGGTCTGAGGACCTCCGGGTGCCCTAAACCCCTTTTCGGTGAGGGGTTTAGGGTTTAGGGTTTAGGGTTTCGGGTTTAGGGCTAAAACCCCAGAACCCTCGATCCTAGACCCACCTTCTCCAGCATCTGTCTGGAGGCCTGGTCGTCATACCTTCTAAGCGGGTTGCTGGTCTTCTTTTAAACCATCAACCCTACACCTCCCCCCCTAGGTTGATGTCCGTTATACATGGGGTAGCAACATGATTCAGTAGACGAGCCCTTTGTCCTACAACCCTACTCCTCATGCTGGGGTGGCCATTTCTAGCCGGCCAAAGAACCCTGACAAGCTGGAACACGACAGCCAAACGGACTCCCTTGCAACGGTGAACCTGATCCCGGCAAACCCCATAAGTTGTTGAGCTCGGAGCTCTGTCCTATCAGCCGGACCCTAAACCCTAAACCCTAAACCCTAAACCCTAAACTCTGAACCCTCAGCTTGGCTAGTCTCTGCAGACCCTCATAAGACACCCCACCCTACAGTAGA
The DNA here is from genome assembly GCA_905221605.1 of Symbiodinium natans. NCBI lineage: Eukaryota > Dinophyceae > Suessiales > Symbiodiniaceae > Symbiodinium > Symbiodinium natans. The sequence continues at coordinate 529,558 of CAJNDS010002568.1, forward strand.
CTCCCAAAAGTTGGAACATCATTCTCCTCAGACCCGAAGAGAGTTTAGGGTTTAGGGTTTAGGGTTTAGGGTTTAGGGTTTAGGGTTTAGGGCTTCGGGTTTAGGGTTTGCTAAAAGGAATCCCAGCACTTCTCGTTCTAAAACCATGTTCCAACTTTATGCTTCCGTGGAGGGTCTACATGGTTCTTCGGTTCCTCCCTTTTCCCCAAAAAAAGTGTAGGGTTGAAACAAACCCTGTGTCGCTCTGCAAGGCGCAAGCCCACCCCGCTCAAAACACAACCTTCTACTTGCATCCGGGCTTATCCGGGCTTGGTGCCCTCAACCCTAGACCCTCATAAACCCCACAAACCCTGCAAAAACCCCATACAACCCTCAAAAACCCGTCCAAAAACCCTGCAGACCCTTTATAAACCCTTTTCGACCCTTCACAAACCCCAAACAAACTTACCCCACAGACCCTAGTTCCTTTCATTTCCGCGTCGAATCTCAAAGCCCTCGTTCTTGGATTATACGTAACCCGATTATCACCCTATTAGGGTACTTAAGGGTCTTATATGTGGGCTATAACTACACTTATGATGGGTTACCCTAAACCCTAAACCCTAAACCCTAAACCCTGAACCCTGAACCCTGAACCCTAAACCCTAAACCCTAAACCCTAAACCCTAAACCCTGAACCTCCAAGTTGGCCTCCAGGCCAGAGCTCCGGCCACCTTCTTGGACTCTTGCTCCTGCTGCTCGCGCAGAAGGCCTGCACGCGCACTCTGAGCTGCTGTTTTGGGGGGTTTAGGGTTTAGGGTTTAGGGTTTAGGGTTTAGGGTTTAGGGTTTAGGGTTTAGGGTTTAGGGTTTAGGGTTTAGGGGCTTCGGGTTGGGACGTTCCCCCGTATACTGACCGTCCTTAATAGGGATTATAGTACCCCCTATTATAATCAATACCTAATGAGGACTGTCAGTACAAGGGGGCACATCCCAAGTTACAGGGTTTAGGGTTTAGGGTTTAGGGTTTAGGGTTTAGGGTTGTAGGGTTGAAGGAGCTTGAGGGTTTCGGGTTGAGGTTTAGGGGGTTTATCAGGGTTTCTATGCCTTGGGCTTTTTGTAGTGTACGGCTTTGGGTCTTGATGCTGTAGGAAGGTAGGGCTTAGGGTGCAGCATGGCTCAGGGTTTAGGGTTTAGGGTTTGGGGTTTAGGGTTTAGGGTTTAGGGTTTAGGGTTTAGGGTTTAGGGTTTAGGTAGGGCTGCTGGAGGGCTGTTGGTGTTCTCTTGTTGGGTTTAGGGTTGGGATGTCCCCCCCCTCTACAAACAGTCCTCAATAGGGATTCGAATAGGGGGTTCTGTAATCCCGATAAAGGGACTGTTAGTATAAGGGGGAACCTCCCCAACTTGGGGGTTTAGGGCTCTCTTGCTCCGTCCTGCCTGAACCCTGCAGACTAGACAGGATGTGACCCCGATGTAAGCCCTAAGGGTCCATACACACAGGGGTTCCCATAAAGCGCTCTAGGGGCCAAAGTATATACTCCATCGTTCTGGGTCTCTTTTTGGGGGAGCGACTGCAGGGCGCGTTGCCCGCTGAGGTTTCGCTTTGGGTCTCTAAACCCCGAAACCTCTGACATCCAGCCTGCAACCCCAAACCCTAAACCCTGAACCCTAAACCCGAAGCCAAAACCCTAGAACCTAATGTAAGGACTCCTCTCGACCATTTACAGCCTGCGGTTTGGAAGAGAAATTTATGCATCTAACTCCTGTTGCCGTCCCACACCCCCTCTCCGAGACCAGCAAAGCCACTTCTTCCAAACCCAGACTCTGAAGCCCTGAAGCCTTTACCCTAAACCATTAAATCCTTGAATCCTATTGAATCCTATACCCTACAAGCCCTAAGGCCTTCGACTAAATCCTTCAACCTACATCCCTAAAACCTCAGTGCCCTCCGCCGCAACTGAACAGTGCTGCCTTTGCAGGCGTCCTTCAGGTAGGCGCGGCCCAGGACCTGCAACTGCTGCATAAACCGTTGCGGGTGCGATGCATGAGGGATTAGGAACAGAGGGTTTATGGTGTTTACAGGGAATATAGGGTTTTCGGGTTTAAGCAGCAGCGCCGCTTGACGTCTCACTGGAACTTCTCGCGCGCATCAAGCAAAGCCCAAGCTGCACGGTGCCTCAACATGGGCCTTTAAAAGGGGAGCCCTTACCCCTTAATTACCCCTTACCCCTGACCCCTGACATGCATCAGAACCCTTTAAAGAGGGGCAAGGGACCACATGAAAGGCCATGAAACTGCTTGGAGGAATTCTACGTGCAGCTATAAGCCCCTTAAGTACCCTAATAGGGCTATAAGTGGGTTATAAGTACGGTTAGAATTGGGTTACAAAGTACCATTAACCTCCAAGCCCAATTAGACTTCGACTGGAAGGGAAATTGGGCCCTTTAGCTGCTTAGACGCCCCAACCCCCTGGGTTTAGGGTTTAGGGTTTAGGGTTTAGGGTTTAGGGTTTAGGGTTGTTAAAGGTTAGGGTACGGCAACCCTTCCTGTGCCAGTCTCAGGTCCCCACGGAGACCAGACCTCACTGGAAGCAGTTTTTTGTCCACTTTGATTTGTTCATCTGTTCTATGCTCTTCTTTATGTCTTGTCGTTGTGTGTGTGTGTGTGCGTTCTTGTCTTTCTTTCCCTCTCCCTCTCTCTCTCTCTCTCGCTCTCTCTTTCGCTCTCTCCTTTGCGCTCTGGCCCGTGGCGGTCTCAGGAGCGTCTAGACATTCAGGTGTACGTTGGACGTTTGGGTGGAAAGTGAGGGCGCTAAACCCTAAACCCGAAACCGGGCTCCACAACTTCGTAGTTACCCTATAACCTCACAAAGAACTACCATGTGGGGGGGGGGGGGGGGGGGGGTTTCCGAAATTAGGGATACCTTATTGGGGTCCTTACTGTAAGGGACCCCTGATTTCGTAAACACCCTTCTGAGAACTCGAGGACTTGGGTTGACAGGGTGCACCTGAAAACACCAACTTTGCACCAGGAGAGCAAAAGAAACGGCTTCAGGGCACAGCATCAAGATGACCATTCCACAGAATCACCCTAAACCCTACACCCTAAACCCTACACCCTAAACCCTAAACCCTAATCCCCACAGCCAGACGCTTCAGGGCTTGTGCCCGCTTTTTTGTGCCCGGCCAAGTTCCAGGCTTGACGCGTACTCATTCCACTCGGCCTTCCGCGGGCTCGAGTGGGTTTAGGGTTTTTGGTTCAGGGTTTAGGGTTTAGGGTTTTTGGTTCAGGGTTTAGGGTTTAGGGTTTAGGGGGCCTTAAAAGCTATACATATATATATATATATGTAGAGAGAGAGAGTACATTCTACATATAGTTTTTGTCTCATACTATAGCATAGCAGGTTGATTATATATATCTATAGAGATAGATAGATAGATAGATAGATAGATAGAGAGACATATTATATTATATACCTTTCGAATTTCAATATCTCATAAGGATCCGGGTTCCGGGCAACATGTCAGGTGAACCCATGTTGCAGCTCTGGCACGTGCCCCCAAGGAACTACAGGTTCACCTTTGGGATTCTGTAGGGTTCAGGTTTAGGGTTTAGGGTTTAGGGTTTAGGGTTTAGGGTTTAAATACCCCGAGAAGGTGAGGGTTTAGGTTTGTTCCCCGCCCGTGTCGCAAGCGTTTAGGGGTTGGGGTTTAGGGTTTAAGGTTCAGGGTTCAGGGTTTAGGGTTACCTACTCTACTGCCAAGGCTCAGCACATCACAAAACAACAGTGGCAACAACTGAAACTCTCAGAAGGCCCATGTGTCCATACCGTAGACATGTAGATCCCAAAATGATGTAGTAACTCCTTCACTATACTCCCCTTAGAACCTTAACAGAAAAATTATACTTCTAATTTCCTTGACTATACACACCCAAATACCCGGGGATTCCCTAAAACCGCGACTGTTGAATCTCTTAAACCAGCTAGAAACACATTGCAACCAAAGCGGAAGCGTAGTTCCGTCCAGCAGCGAGTTTAGGGTTTGGGGTTAGGGTTTCCTTCCAATGCCTTCTGAACGATCAGCGACCCTAAACCCTAAACCCTAAACCCTAAACCCTAAACCCTAAACCCTAAACCCTAAACCCTAAACCCTAAACCCGAAACGGCCCCCCCGACTCAGCACCTTGTCCAGAAGCGTGTCCTGGTTGAGATCGAACTTTCGGAAGACCTGCTCCAAGTCCCGGAAGCATGCAACAGCTCAAAATCGCCCTAGGGTTTGGGTTTAGGGCCTAGGGTTTAGGGTTCAGGGTTCAGGGTTTAGGGTTTAGGGTTTAGCGTTTACGGTTTAGGGTTTTAGGGTTTAGGGTTTGGGGCTTAGGGTTGTGGACCTTGGACCAACATCCATAGAAACCCTAAACCGTAAGCCCTAGACCCTAGTAAGAGTCCTTCGAGGCTCAGGAAAGGACCTGCATGGTAGGGTTCTCTGGACTTGACTGGACTCAATGTTCCACTCTCAGCCACCAGTTGCTGGAAGGCCCCGAATCAAGATTCCCATGAAGTACGAAGGCCCTAAACCCTAAACCCCAGACCCTAAACACTAAACCCTAAACCCTAAACCTTTTCTTCTTCCCACCCCCCTGCCTGCTGCGGGTAGGTGCCGCCCAGGCTCTGCAGCCGGTCCGTGATGCTCGTGGGCCGGCCGTTGTAGAACATCCTCGGCTTCGATGTGAGTTTAGGGTTTAGGGTTTAGGGTTTAGGGTACTTCATTATAAGAGGGTCTAGGGAGCCAGGTTTTGAATGGCAGCGCGCGGGCCGATTCCCTTTAGCTAGATGGAGTTGGGGCGCCCCTATGTCGTTCCTTTCTTGTGATACGGAGTGAACTAAACGTGCTCATGTTCGTATATACCTGTACTTGTTGCTTATTTCTTCATTTATGTATATGCAAGTTCTCATCATACCAAACAATACAAAGCAACATGATGCTAGCGTAGGCCCCAAACAATTCGAGACCATGTGGACCCGCCAGAAAGTTCCAATCATGGAATCATCAGCATGTCCAACTGCCTGGTTCTTGGTAGGGAATGAGGGAATGAGGTACCCGAAGACCTAAACCCTAAACCCTAAACCCTAAACCCTAAACCCGATAATCCCGCAAAGGGCATGCATGGGGCCCTACTTCCCTCATTCCCTGCTAGGAACCAGCATGTCCAAAACCAGCATGTCCAAGAGCCCAAGTCCAGAAGCGACGACGGTTTCGCATTGGGGGTTTAGGGTTTAGGGTTTAGGGTTTAGGGTTTAGGCAGATTTGTTTGCCGCGCAGTCCCGACATGGAACTCACTGGCTACGGCTCGACTCTGTGACCTCCAGCTCATAAATCCTAAAACCGAAACCCTAAACCCCTAAACCCGAAAACCAGAAAAACCCGAAACCCTATACCCTAAACCCTAAACCCTAAACCCTGAACCCTAAACCTTTAAACCCTAAACCCTATCGGAGCCCTACGAAGCAGGGACCCGTCCAAGCCCAAGGCAGGCGAGTGTGAAGCCAAGCAAAGTCCTCGTAGCCGACGACACCTGTGTCGACGTCCCAGTCCGCGTTGTTGGGTTTAGGCGTCTTTGTCACTAGGGTTTTTTTTGCCACCCGCTTAGCTGACCTCTCGGACACTCTGCAGGGGAAAGTCTGGATATACTGTATACACTAGGGTTTAGGGTTTTGGGTTTTGGGTTTAGGGTGTTGGGTTTTAGGGTTTTAGGTTTAGGGTTTAGGGTTTAGGGTTCAGGGTTTGGGGTTTGGGGTTTAGCGCTTAGGATTTGTAAGGATCAGTTGCCGACCCATGGCTCTAGGGCCCCGACCTTCTTTGGGGAGACTTTTTGAGCCCACAGACCATGCCACACATCGTTTGTAGACAAGTTGAAGGCTAAGGGCTTCTCAGAGACACACTCCAACAACAGAAGCAAATCCTAAACCCCTAAAACCGCCAGTGACGAGGTAAGGGACGTAGGGTTTAGGGTTTTGGGTTTATGGTTTAGGGTAACCCAAACTTCAGTAAGAGGATGTTCATGGGTAGTTATCGCTGAGGGCATAAGCCTACTCAGGGCACTGATAACCGCTTTCTACCTACCCATGAAACCTCCTAGTCGCCCTAGACAATCCAAAATATATTAGATAATCCGAAAAGCCCTTAGCCCTCCCGCCTTAAAACCCAACTGAGCACTACCCAAACTGGGGTAGGTAGGTTTGGAGGTCTATAAAAGTTCACTTGTTATGCCTGTCTCAGGAATATGTAGGGGATTAAGTGCAAGATAATTCTGTTGAAACCTACCCCTGCAAAAACCCTTCCAAGCGCTTTTGTTCCTGGCCTTTGTTGCCCGGATCCACAAGCTCTGCAAAGAGCTGGTCCAGTGCCGCCTGGGTAAAGGCTTCAGGTTTCGGGTCTTTTGAACTCCCACGGCCTCAAACCCTGAACCCTAAACTCTTTTGCTTCAGGGCTCCTGTGGCAGCTTGCCTGTGAGCAACCCTAAACCATAAACCTTGTAAACCCTCAAGCTCCAAAACTCTCTTCCTCTCTCCTTCTCTCGCTCTCTCGCCCTCTCGCTCTCTCTCTCTCTCTCTCTCTCTCTCTCTCTCTCTCTCTCTCTCTCTCTCTCTCTCTCTCTCTCTCTCTCTTCTCTCTCTCTCTCTCTCTCTCTCTCTCTCTCTCTCTCTCTCTCTCTCTCTCTCTCTCTCTCTTCTCTCTCTCTCTCTCTCTCTCTCTCTCTCTCTCTCTCTCTCTCTCTCTCTCTCTCTCTCTCTCTCTCTCTCTCTCTCTCTCTCTCTCTCTCTGTATCTCTCTATTTCTCTCTCTCGCTTTCTCTGTCCTCTCTCTCTCTCTATCTACATATACATATACATATATATATATATATATATAAACAGCTATTTATGTATTTATGAATCTCTCTCTCTCCCTAAGGCGCCGAAACCCCAAAGTCACCAAACACAAGAAAGCCTGAACACTAAACCCCAAATCCTAAACCCTAAACCCTAAACCTTAAACCCTAAACCCCAAACCTAAACCCTAAACCCAAGTCACCAAACACACAAAAGAAAGGCATTCCGAGGGCACCTTGCTGGCTGAGTGGGACAGGGCCGCCGTGGCGGGAAGCTCCTCCTCGGCCTGCAGGGGTTTCGTCTGGGGTTCAGGTTCAGGGTTCAGGGTTTAGGGTTTAGGGTTTAGGGTTTTTTTTTCCCCACCCGTGTCGCAAGCGTATACGGGGAAAAGGTCGGGCGTAGTAAAGGCCTAAGTTCGGGTGAGAGCTGAGTTCTCCTACTGCTTCGGGCGGGCCTCAGGTTGGTCTACTGAAATCAACCAGCCCCAACGCCAACATCCACCGAAAAAGACAAACAGACCTTCAAGGACAAACACCGAAACCAAGAGCCCACCCCTTCAAAAATGAGAATTGCCCACTCCGCAGTTCAGCGGGGTAGGCAATGCTTCAAAGGGGCCTGCTTAGTCCCGAGAGCCCTCGCGCATTTCAAAGGGCTTTTGTGGCTCTCGGGGGTTCCGTAGCAGCAGCTTCCAGTCCTCACCCTAGAGGCAAGAGTTAGACTCTGGGCACGCCTGTGGCACCTATCAAAGGTGACAGATGAGGGTACTCTCACTGTGGCATGTAGATGCGGGTCGGCAGGACCTACAAGACTTGCAGATGGACATCAGAAATCCATGCTCAACTAGGACGCTATGAAGAAGCTAGTAACTCATGACCCCTGCCCTCCCCTTGTGCACCCACGTCGACGCATGCTTCAAAGGCGTCTAGGCCCCCTATCAGGGCTTTCAGAGCATGTCTGTGCGCTCTGCTTCAAAAACCTAGGATCTTGTGAGTAAACTACAGGGGGGGGGAGGCCTGCAAGGGAAGTAATTAGATATGGACAAGCCTGTGGCCGGTGGCAACGGGTAGGGTCCCTTCCAGGCCTCAATCCCTAGGGGTCACTGGCACTTCATACGTGGCAGCCATGCACGAATTCTTAAATTAGCATGTAGCATGCTTCATGCATCCGTATCAGCATCATGCAAAGAGGCTCACTAATCATGAATTCATGAATTCCGTATACCGCTTTCTGCTGAGTTTGCGTGTTCATTGCAAGGCACTTAGATCTGTGCACGCCTGTCAAATGCAATCTCTGCAGTAGGCTTCATGCAGTAGCGTCAGCATCATGCAGGGAGGCTCAGTCAGCACGAATTCGTGAATTCAATATAGCTTTTCTTGCCGAGTTTGCATGTACATTGCTGGTTACATAGGTCTGTGCACGCCTGTGGCCACTGGCTGGGATAACAGCATCATGCAAACTTCTTGGGCGCGTGTTCTACCTTTACTTAATTCCTGGCCTCACGCCTCAGAGGCTCAGCACTTGTCTGTCACCTGAGGCCAGCTTGACATGCCCACTCTCTCTCTCTCTCTCTCTCTCTCTCTCTCTCTCTCTCTCTCTCTCTCTCTCTCTCTCTCTCTCTCTCTCTCTCTCTCTCTCTCTCTCTCTCTCTCTCTCTCTCTCTCTCTCTCTCTCTCTCTGTCTCTCTCTGTCTCTCTCTCGCTCTCTCTCTTCTCTCTCTCTCTCTCTCTCTCTCTCTCTCTCTCTCTCTCTCTCTCTCTCTCTCTCTCTCTCTCTCTCTCTCTCTCTCTCTCTCTCTCTCTCTCTTTCCGCAGGCTCATCGTGCTTGCCGTCCAGCGCCACACCTAATTAGCGTAGACTTCCTGCCAGGTGCGGGGCGCACAGTGGTCACCTCTTCCTGCACTGCTCCCATCCAGCTTTCCCTTCACGCTGCCGTGCTGCTCCCATCCAGCTTTCCTTTCACTTTGCCGCTTTGCCCATTCTTTTGCTGCTTTGATGGTCTGTCTGATGGTGGTGGCGGCAGCAGGTGCAGCGGGCTCCAGAGCATGTGGTCCCCACTCGCCCGGCCATGCAGTCAGTCAGTTAAAGGAGCAGAAGGCCTAGGGGCCTGGATAGATTGGCTAGTCGCGATCCAAGTCACCATTTCCAGCGTCAGACCATTTCAGAGATCCTTCCAATCTGACCCACTGCAGAGCAGCCGTAGCGCAGCTTCCCTCATCAGCCCTCACATCATGCAGTCGACAGCTTGCAAACGCTAGCAGCCATGGCTCAATGCTAGGAGTTATATATATTAGGGTAGCACAAAGGAGTTTTACATACTATGATAGAGTGGGGTGCATGTAGCGGTGGGGGAGTATGTAGTTCTAGCGCGGGCAGACATGAGCTTCCACTGCACCAGGCAGTCGCGGATCCCCGTTAAGACTTTCTTTGGACCCCCGTGCCCCTCGCGCGGGGCCCAGGCTGGCTTGCGATAGAGGGGGTTTGGGAGGATGGGAGGGCTCATGCAGTATGAGAAGATGGGCGGGGGGGGGGGGGGGGGGGCGCAAGCCGGTAACATGACAATCTGACACAGTCGATTCATCTCATCGCGGTGACAGGAAGCTCACAAATTCAGCATGCATCATGCAGCAGTTACAGACATGCAGAGGTTGGAGAGTCTTATGTTTCAACAGGTGGAACTATCCCATGAACCTGGCATGTGTTGCACACGCAACCCTCAGTCCAACAGCTCTCTGTTCCTTGGACAGACATGGTCAGAAACCCGCCGGTGTTGTCTTGGCTCTCTTAGGGCAAGGCTCCGGGCAGGGGGGGCAGGAGGGGACGCGTATGGGAGGGTGGAGGAGCCCTATGCTGTGCAAAGGTAGTTCCCCTCACGGAGCCCTGTAGCTTTGACAGGTTCTTCATCCCGAGCTCGTTACCTCGATGGCCTCAGCACATTCAAGCTCAAGCTGGGTGAGTGGCCCCAGCAGGGCTACCCCCACACTTCCCCTGACCATGCTGCTGGGCAGTGTGAGCTGCCGCGGTCCTCCTGGGCGGATGACATGCGCCTTGTAGAAACTAAGCTGAGCCTTAGTAGGCAGGCAGAAGCCCGCAGCAGCTGACTTCTTCTGATAGGGTCCTGACTGTCCCAACAGTGAAAGCAATCAGGACCACCCTCCTAGCCCCCTTCCACGGCATGGCCACATGCCTCAGGCGTGAAGCAGAGAAAACAACTGGCTTAGTTCCCAGATCTTTCCTCGCAGGTTTTTGCCCTCATATTTGAGGTGATCCTGTCCCTCTGGGTGCTCAATCCACAAGCCCCCTCCCTGAAACGTGGTGAGATTCATTATGATATTTGGGGGGCAGGCATTGTGAGTGTCAACATGGACCCCATGTTTCGCTCCATCCAGAATTGTGAGTGCTGAAGGGCAATCCAGGAGCATGATGTCTAACGAATCTTGTTGCAGCTTGGGTTACAGAGGGAAGGTCAAAGATGTTATGGAGGGGGGCCTTAGAGCTTCGTGGGTTGCCCCCCGTTATCATCTGCCGAGCATTCGTGGGGCCCTGCTTGCACTGGGCAGGGGCCAAATCCTAAAGCTCCAGAATGTGCTCTTTGTGAGGTTTTCAGGGGTCTGGAGGAGCTCAAAGGCTCGTCGTTCAGCCCTTTCTGCCAGAGATCCCCCCTGGACACTCATGTCTGTCATCACGAGGAGCAAGTTGAGGCTTGGGTTAGGGGGAGTCGGGGAAGCAGGGAGTAGATCTTTATTGGGTCAGGGGTCAGGGAGATTATGCACTTGCTTTGTCCACGCAACGGGCTGCAGTGTGACAAGAGGGCAGGCCACATCCTACAATTCCTATTGAAGGCTTTCCCAGGGTTTAGGGTTTAGGGTTTAGGGTTTCCTGGCTTGGGTTAGGTTTCGGGTTAAGGGTTTAAGGTTCCTATGTGCACCCAGGTGTGCGCATAATTTCTCTGTATAAGTCTGTATGTAGGGCACCCTGACCCCTCCTTGGGCCTACCATTTCATTTTGAAGCTCGTGTTGGTGAGGCCCAGGGGGGGGGGGGGGGGGGGGGGGGGGGGGGGGGGGGGGGGGGGGGGGGGGGGGGGTGGGGAAAGAATAGCATGGCAAGAGGACTTCCCTTCTAAACTTATGAACCCATATATAAACCATTCTAGACTTCTAAACGAAAACAGTATGCAAAGATGACTTCCCCTTAAAACCACTAAACCCCTATAAGCCCTTACAACAGTATGTAAACAGCTACACCCTCCTGCACGCGCAGAAACCCTAAACCCTAAACCCTAAACCCTAAACCCTAAACCCTAAACCCTAAACCCTAAACCCTAAACCCTAAACCCTAAACTTGAGAGTCTCTTGGATCTTGAATCTGGGATCCGGGTCGACTTTCAAGTCGATTTAGAGTCACCAGCCACGAGTGTTGGTTCTGCCCCTAAACCCTAAACCCTAAACCCTAAACCCTAAACCCTAAACCCTAAACCCTAAACCCTAAACCCTTCTTTTAGCGAGGGCTCTCTCAAGTGCCTCGCTCTCTGCCAAGGCTGCTTTTCAGCTAGGCGTTCTCATTGAATATGTGTCTCAGTAAATTGGAAAGCATCTCACGCTAAACCCTAAACCCTAAACCCTACACCCTACATCCTACACCCTACACCCTAAACCGTACTGTTTGTTGGATTATTTATCATGATTTACTATTACTTGCCTGCATCTTATTATGATTCTCATTATTCTTCTTATTGTTATTCTTATCATGATCACCATCATCATCATCATCATCATCGTCATTACTTTTTTTAGTATTATTATTATGTGTACATATTACGTTTGTTTTGTTTTCATTTTTTTTTTGGGGGGGGGGGGTACTTAGCAACCCACTAGTAGGAATATAATTGGGTTATAAGTTATAAGTACAGTCATAATTGGGTTACTAAGTACCACAGTACCATGAACCTCCAAGTAATCTGGGTCTTAGGGCTTGGAAGTTGCCTTCTGGTAGGAATATCCGTTTACTTGTTTACTAGTAAATTTTACATAGGCCTGTCGTAAGTATGAATCTTCCAGCCATGCCACTCATAATCCAGCTACGTGAATCCATGCACATGTGACCTCGCGACTGTTAGCCGCCAAGATGCCTGTTTAGGGGTTTTTGGGTTTAGGGATCTAGGGGGAGGCATGAAGTTCCGAGACCTGCCAAAAGGGCAAGGTCCAGGAGCCAAGCCGCCACAAGTGAGATCGACTGCACATATGATCAAGCCCCTTTTCCATTTGCACCCTCACAGTTTAACGGGTCTCTAGCACAAAGGCGCGCAAGGAGAAACGCCGTAAGGAGCTGGGAAGCTGCACCGCTTCCAAGCTCTGGTCGAAGCTGTCGCCGAAGGTCAAGCTCTGCAGGCCGCTGGGAAGCTGCACACCTTCCAAGCTCTGGTCGAACTCATCGCCGAAGGTCAAGGTCTGTAGGCCGCTGGGAAGCTGCACCCCTTCCAAGCTCTGGTTAAAAGCATCGCCGAACGTCAAGGTCTGTAGGCCGCTGGGAAGCTGCACCCCTTCCAAGCTCTGGTTGAAAAACTTGCCGAAGGTCACGGTCTGTAGGCTGCCGGGAAGCTGCACCCCTTCCAAGCTCTGGTTGAAGCTGTCGCCGATGGTCAAGGTCTGGAGGCCGCTGGGAAGCTGCACCCCTTCCAAGCTCTGGTTGAAAGCATCGCCAAAGGTCAAGGTCTGTAGGCCGCTGGGAAGCTGCACCCCTTCCAAGCTCTGGTTGAAAAACTTGCCGAAAGTCAAAGTCTGTAGGCCGCTGGGAAGCTGCAACCGTTGCAATCCCTGGTTGAAGCGGAAGCAGAAGGTCAAGTCCTGCAGGCCGCTTGGAAGCTGCACCCCTTCCAAGCTCTGGTTGAAAAACTTGCCGAAGGTCAAGGTCTGTAGGCCGCTGGGAAGCTGCGCCCCTTCCAAGCAATGGTCGAATCTGTCGCCGAAGGTCAAGCTCTGTAGGCCGCTGGGAAGCTGCACCGCTTCCAAGCTCTGGTTGAAGCGGAAGCCGAAGGACAAGGTCTGGAGGCCGCTGGGAAGCTGCACCCCATCCAAGCTCTGGTTCAAAGCATCGCCAAAGGTCAAGGTCTGTAGGCTGCTGGGAAGCTGCACCCCTTCCAGGCTCTGGTCGAATCTGTCGCCGAAGGTCAAGGTCTGTAGGCCGCTGGGAAGTTGCACCCCTTCCAAGCTCTGGTTGAAAAACTTGCCGAAAGTCAAGGTCTGTAGGCCGCTGGGAATCTGCACCCCTTCCAGGCTCTGGTCGAACCTGTCGCCGAAGGTCAAGGTCTGTAGGCCGCTGGGAAGCTGCACCCGTTGCAATCCCTGGTTGAAGCGGAAGCAGAAGGTCAAGGTCTGTAGGCCGCTGGGAAGCTGCACCCGTTGCAATCCCTGGTTGAAGCGGAAGCAGAAGGTCAAGGCCTGTAGGCCGCTGGGAAGCTGCACCCCTTCCAAGCTCTGGTCGAACTCATCGCCGAAGGTCAAGGTCTGTAGGCTGCTGGGAAGCTGCACCCCTTCCAAGCTCTGGTTAAAAGCATCGCCGAACGTCAAGGTCTGTAGGCCGCTGGGAAGCTGCACCCCTTCCAAGCTCTGGTTGAAAAACTTGCCGAAGGTCACGGTCTGTAGGCTGCTGGGAAGCTGCACCCCTTCCAAGCCCTGGTTGAAGCGGAAGCCGAAGGTCAAGGTCTGTAGGCCGCTGGGAAGCTGCACCCCTTCCAAGCTCTGGTTGAAGTTGTCGCCGATGGTCAAGGTCTGTAGGCTGCTGGGAAGCTGCACGCATTCCAAGCTCTGGTTGAAAAGCTGGCCGAAAGTCAAGGTCTGTAGGCCGCTGGGAAGCTGCACCCCTTCCAAGCTCTGGTTGAATTTGAAGCCGAAGGTCAAGCTCTTTAGGTCGCTGGGAAGCTGCACTCCTTTCAAGCTCTGGTTGAAGTTGAAGCCGAAGGACAAGCGCTGCAGTCCGCTGGGAAGCCGCACTCCTTCCAAGCTCTGGTCGAAGTAGCCGAGGGTCAAGGCAACAACGACATCCATGGCATCTATGTCGTCATTCAATCCTGTCTTTGCGAACGCTTGCTTTATACTGCGTGCCGCACGGCCTGCACCACATTTTTGCACCACGTATGTGAGCTGTTGGTTTTGAATTTGTTGCGGCAGCGGCTGGTGCAGTGCGAGGACACCGTCACCCGAAGTCAGCACGATTGATGCTGTGGAAAGGCCTACGCTTTCTGCTACACGTCTCCGCACGTCCAGACCCGTTTCCGCATCGTCCACATGGAGCTCAAACGTGGAGCCGGCAAGACAGTGTATGGTCAACGGCCGCATGCCGGCGCTTCCGCAGCAGCAAGACTCGACGAAGAATGGCGCAAACGTCAGTGGGACTTTCAGTTCACTTACAAGCTAGTTCGTGAACGTGAAATAGAAAATTGGGCGAACTAGGTACCTTGCCTTTAGGGGGGGTGGGGGGGCTTAGAGGTCTTGGGACTACTGGAGACCCCCCCCCCCCTGAATCCTAAATCTCTCCCAAACAGCGCTCCAGTGTAGGGTTTAGAGGGTTTCGGATTTAGGCGTTTAGGGTTTAGGGTGTAGGGTGTAGGGGTTTACGGGTTTAGGAGGCTGCAACTCATGGCTCTAGCGACTCTAGCGAATGTGTTGAGTAAGGATGGGCCCAGACTCTCCAAATCCGACCTGCAGAAGGTGTCAACAAGCTTTACTAAGGGAATATCCCTAAACCCTAAACACTAAACCTTAACCCCTTTCTGCCTGCAAAAACTCCCAGACCGCCCTCGCTGACAGCCCAACACCCTGTTTAGGGTTTAGGGTTTAGGGTTTAGGGTTTAGGGTTTAGGGTTTAGGGTTTAGGGAAGTTCTCCAAGGCTTCCGAACCTTGAAAAAGGGGGTCTCTTGCCTACGATGTTCCCTAATACTCGGGGTCCATGCAATTATTTAAACAAAGAGTACTTGGGCTGCACCTCCTTGGGGGCCCAAACCCTAAACCCTAAACCCTAAACCCTAAACCCTAAACCCTAAACCCTGGATAAATCGCGCCCTCTCCAAAGCAGATTGACAAGAGTCTCAGGTCTTGCTGCTGAGGGTGAAGGAAAACGGAAAGGACACACCAGCCACTACGTCTGAGGGCGGCGCAAGACTTAAGGCCAAACCCTAGTACATGGGCTTTTAGGGTTTGCTAAAGAGCCCCCTCAAAAGAAAATGCAACATGTTTTTCTTCCTTATCAGCGCAATATAGGTTGGGATGTTCCCGTTATACTACCAGCCCTTACTAGGGATTATAGTAACCCCTACTATGTTCCCTATTAAGCACTGTTACAAAAAGGGGGAACATCCCGACTCTAAACCCTAAATCCTAAACCTCTACACTCTAAACCCTTCGTGAGTTTTTTTTGGGGGGGTTCTTAACGCCTATAAACCCCCAAACCCTAAACCCTAAACCCTAAACCCTAAACCCTAAACCCTAAACCGGGGCTCCCCAAGCCGCTGGGGCGCCTCATGGTTTCGGGCACTTGCGGGAAGGTGTGGCAGCGCGCCCGCCTCGCGCGTCTGGGGTTTAGGGTTTAGGGTTTAGGGTTTAGGGTTTAGGGTTTAGGGTTTAGGGTTTAGGGTTTAGGGTTTAGGGTTTAGGGTTTAGGGTTCAGGGGTCTGAGACTGGGTTCCAACTACGTGGCCTATTTTGGGGTTTTTCGGGCCTGCGCTCAAGGCGCCTGCGGTCTGGAAAGAGCTTCAGCCTACGCCCCTCCTATTGAGGGGGGTTGACAAGGATACACGATTTAAGCTACGGAAAAGTACGAGGTACGACCTCGGTAGGTCTGTACAGGAAGACCAAGTAGGATGGAGTTCAAAATGGGTTTAGGGTTTATAGGGTATAGGGTTTAGGGCGTAGGGCGTAGGGTCGGGGTTAGGGAGATAGGGGTTCAGGGGCTTAGGCGGCCAAGTGTTTGAGCTACCTTATAAAACCCTAAACCCTAAACCCTAAACCCTAAACCCTAAACCCTAACTCTTCAAGGGTTAAGGCGGAGGGCGCTGTGGAGCACTTGGATGGCAAAAGAGCTCGTCGGGTTTAGGGCTAGGGCCTACATCCCAAAAAAGTTACACGATCCCCGAATATGGGCCCTTAAAGAAGGGGACCCCTCATATACCCTTTACTTAGGGGCCCAAATGAGCCCGAATGGTTCCAATTGCTTACGCCCCCCCATTTCTTGCGTCCCCATTAGAGTGTCTTGATTAAAAACCCTAAAAACCCTAAAAACCCGAAAAAACCCTAAAAGCCCTAAAAGCCCTAAAAGCCCTAAAAACCCTAAAAAACCCTAAAAACCCTCAAAACCCCAAGCCCGTACTGCGGGGCGGACCTGGGTTGGAGTTCACATAGGTTGGGCCACCCCGGAACCCTTCAAGAAACCCCTCCAAAACCCGGTATTTTCGCAGGTCTGAGACTTCTTGAGAATGGTTTGGGGTTTAAGGGTTTTGGGGTTTTGGGGCTTTTGGGGGTTTTGGGGGGGTTTCGGGGGGTTTCGGGGGTTTTGGCGAGTTTCGGGGGGTTTCGGGGGTTTTGGCGAGTTTTGGGGGGTTTTGGGGGTTTTGGGGGGTTTTGGGGGTCTGAAAGATTCTTGGAACTAGCAGAGCTTTTGGGGCTAGCAAGGCAGGACCCTAAAACAGCCCGAGCTCCGCGAGAGGCCCTGCAATCTCCAGGTCCCCCAATGTAGGCTCCCCCTCAGCTGTTCAACTACCCAAAGAGCCTAGCACCAGCAAGGAATATACCGTATACCCTACACCCTAAACCCCAAACCCTAAACCCTAAACCCAAAGAGCCTAGCACCAGCAAGGAATAGACCCTTAAATAGCCACAAAAAGCACAGAGATCCCTCTGCGGCCTTTAACATCCTTGTTTTGACCCCAGATTCTGGTCGCCCCATTCGCTGGTAGCTAACCGTTTCGAACCCTAAACCCTAAACCCTAAACCCTAAACCCTGAACCCTAAACCCTAAACCCTAAACCCTGAACCTTAAGCCCCAAGACGCTGTGCAGCCTTTTCGGCCGGTGGGTGGGTGCTCTTCAACTTGCCGCCTCCATACCTTAGCTGGCTTAGGGTTTAGGGTTCCAGAAACGACCCTTGCCTCAAAAACTCTTAACGCCTCGTAAAGCCTCCATACTCGAGTTAGATATGTCTTAGGGCGGTTTAGGTACTGGGTTCGGGTGAAGTTTTTTCCTTTTGGGTTCCTCACACTCTGTGCGAGATTTCTGGATTGAGGGTGCTAGGGAGTTAAAGTGCCAGGGCTTAGGGCTTATTCGGGTAGTTGTTCTTGCTCCCGCGTAGCTGGGCGATCCAAGCGTAGCAACAGCACACGTACCTTTTCTCCAAACACCTCACAACCAAAATCCTACAAACCCTAAGCCTTAAACCCTGAGCCCTAAGCCCTAGACCCTTAACCCCAAACCCTAAGCCACAGCGTCTATCTTTCAGGGTTAGGGGACATGAGAACTATCACTTGCTGAGATCGGCTGTGCAGGGCCCCCGAAAGACCCCACGGCCCTGGATCCCAGGGTTTAAGGTTTAGGGTTAGGGTAGGTGCTGGTTTAGGGTTTAGGGTTTAGGGTTTAGGGTTTAAGGTTTAGGGTTTGGGGGTAGGTAGTTCAAAGGTTTACGGTGTTGGCCTTGTGCGGTGGGTTCTTCGGAAGATATTTTTCAGACCCGACTTCACAAGGCACGGGGGACTAACTGCAGAGCTCAAGGCGATTGGACTACATCAGCCCCTACTTTACAGGGTGGGTTGTGGCTTAGGGATTTGAGGGTCGCGTTGAAACAAAAAGGGTAAACAAAAAGGTACTACTGGTGGACCTAGTTCAAGCCTCGCTTTTTGACCCTCAGACAGTTTCTTAGGGCAGTTGCATGGTCCCTTAGTACAGGCCCCGACAAGGGGACCCCTTATATCCCCCTTGTATACCCTATGCAACCTAGGGGCTATATCAGAACCTTTTAAAGAGGGTTAAGGGACCATATTTCAGGGCCCATGAAGCTACCCCTACACCCTAAACCTTAAACCCGAAACCCCAAGGGACCGTATCAAGAGACCATGAAACTACCCTTAGCCAGCTTCAAGACCCACTGGGCTTAGGACACCCCTTCGCCCTGCGCAAGATCCACACCCTCATATACCCTGTGGGTTTAGGTAGGGTTCCCTACGCAAGGCCCACACGCCGAGGTCCCGGCGAAGGGGATGAGCTTGGCGGAGACTGCTTATAACCGGTGGTGGTGGGGCTTGCCTGCTGCGCGCCAGGGTTAGGGTTTATAGGAATTCGCGTTTAGGGTTTAGGGTTAGGGTTTAGGGTTTAGGGTTTTTGGGTTTTTGGGTTTAGGGTTTAGGGTTCAGGGTTCAGGGGTTAGGGCCAGCTTTGAATCCCAATAGCGCCGACAAATCCCGTAAGCCTCATTTGACCCAAGCCACCTAAACTCGTCAACCCTATGGAGCCTAAAGCGCAACTCCTCCCCTTAACCCCAACGACTCTTGCCATGAACAAGCCCAAACAAGAAGCATAGCATCAGCAAAAAACCCTAAACACCTTTTGGTTTTTGTTTTGCAACAGGCCTCCTCACCACTCCCTGCATCACCAGAAAACTCCCAAGCAGACCAATGTAGTGTCCATTTGGTCCCGAAGGTACATGTTCCCCAAACTAACTCCTTCAGTAGGCGTCCCTAAGCCCAAACCCTACACCCCTAACCCTAAAGCCTAAACTCCTAAACCCTAGAAGTGCTCTGCACTGGGAAGCTGAATAGGGGCCCTTTAGCTTTAAAGAAAGCAGCTAGAGGCTCAGGAAAACTCTGCCAGCCCACTCTGCACCCGAAACCGACTGGTTCGTGGTAGGTAGCACATTGGGCTTTCCGATGCATGATCTGAGGGCCGCGCACGGAATCAGGCATTTAAGCTGTAGGGAAGTTCTAGGAAGTTATAAGAAGTTATAGAAAAGTTAGTATTAGTTATAGGAAGTTATAAGGCACCAACTGGCGCTTGTTTTTCAGCGGGTCCAACGCTTTTAACTCCCCACTCAGAGAATCTGGGGGCGCCGCGGGAGTCAGCAAAGCTGGCAACTTCGAGTCCTTTGACTCTTTGGAAGTTGTGCGCGATCCGCTCATGGCCTCAACACCGAGACACCATGGAAGCTCACAACGAGGTTCCCCCCTCTCTAAACCCTAAACCCTAAACCCTAAACCCTAAACCCTAAACCCTAAACCCTAAACCCTAAACCCTAAACCCTAAACCCTAAACCCTAAACCCTAAACCCTAAACCCTAAACCCTAAGCCTGAACACAAAAAAAGTATGACCGAAGGCAAAGTGGCGTGTAAGCACTTCTGGGGCTGACCGGTTGTAAGCTTGTACCAGAGCTTGTTGGGTGTTTACCAGGATGGGCCGATTATACCCTATAATCCCTTTTACAAAAGGCCCTTTATAGGGTTCATTCTGAGGATTTTAAGGCCTAGTAGCCCATCCTGGTAGGGATGTATTAGAGGCCGATCTGCGGACAAGTTTGTAAGGTTCTAAAGGGAGGGGATTCATGGGGGGGGGGGGGAGGGTAGGTACCTAGGGAACCTTTCGGGCTTGAGGAAGCTTAGGGAGCCTTAGGGAGTAGCAGGGAGCATTAGGGAACCTTCACACCCCCCCCTTTGAAACACCCCGTAAAGAGTTACGAAAAAATTGTGACTCTTGCCCTCAGCGCTTCTTTGTCTAGCACAGGGTTACAGCTTAGGGCTTAGGGCTTAGGGCTTAGGGCTTAGGGCTTAGGGCTTAGGGCTTAGGGCTTAGGGCTTAGGGCTTAGGGCTTAGGGCTTAGGGCTTAGTAACTTAGGGCTTAGGGATTCGGAGGGTAGTTGTCATATGGGCCCCTATTATTTCCGGTCCCTTACCGAAGTATGCGCTCTGGTTGGGTTTCTTAGGGGGCCCATATAAAGTAGCGCTGCTACGACTAGTATCCCCCCCAAAAGGACACCCGCTATAGGCACTCACCAAGATTTTATAATGGAACCCTACATACACTCACCAAGAAGACTGATGTAAACCCTGCTTCATATGAACCCTGAAGCCCTCTAAACCCTCTCAGCTCCAAACCCTAAACCCTTAAACCCTTAGACCCTCAAACCCTCAAACCCTCAAACCCCTAAACCCTAAACCCTCAACCCCGGGGAAAGAGCCCTGAGTCGCACGGGTTTAGGGTTTAGGGTTTAGGGTTTAGGGTTTAGGGTTTAGGGTTTAGGGTTTAGGGAAGTCTCCCTCGGCATCCTGAGCTCGCGGCACCAGCGCTCCCAGCGAGGAATGCGACTCTCCGGTTACTGGGAGCCAGGGCATGCGGAGTGTGCGTAGGTCTTTTTGTTTAATTCTTTTTGTTTTTTTTTTGTTTAGGGTTTAGGGTTTAGGGTTTAGGGTTTAGGGTTTAGGGTTTAGGGTTTAGGGTTTAGGGTTTAGGGTTTAGGGTTTAGGGTTTAGGGTTTGGCGTTTGGGGTTTGGGGGTTAGGGTTTGGGCTTTGGGCTTTGGGCTTTGGGCTTTGGGGAAGTAAGGGCACCCCTAACAACAGTCCCCAAACAGTAGGATTAACTTATCAGGACAGCTGCGAGCTTCATCTTCAACTCCCATAGAAGCTGGCGCCGAATGGAGACCTGACTTTGTGGCTTTACCCTCTGCCTGCAGGGACCTGGCTATGGTGCCCCCTTAAGGGTTCCTGTAACCTTGACACTAGGGGTTTAGGGGTTAGGGGTTTAGGCGTTTAGGGGTTTAGGGTTTAGGGTGGTCCCCGGAAGGAAGCTACACAACCGATAAGGCCCTTTTCAGCGCAAACCGCAGAAGCCCGCACCTCTTGGGGTTAATTTGAAACCCTAAGCCCTAGCCCAAGGCGCTTCACAAGTGTGGCGCCTGCTGAGAACGTAAAGCCACACAAAGTTTAGGGTTTAGGGTCTAGGGTTTAGGGTAATTATTTAAATACCTGACAGAAACCTCCCAAAAACGCATCTGGGCGCGTTTTTGCTGTGCAGGTTTTTTTTTTCCCCGCCGGCATCACTCGTGCAACGTTTCTGCGAATAGCTCCTGTCCAAGGAACAGATTTCGACTTGGGCTGATCTCAGGAAGATTGCGGGGAAGCCATGCGGAGCATATGAAAACACGCTTGTAGGGTACAGGGTTCAGGGTTTATAGGGTTTAGGGTTTAGGGTTTGGGGTTTAGGGTTTAGGGTTTGGGGTTTAGGGTTTGGGGTTTAGGGTTTAGGGTTTGGGGTGTAGGGTTTGGAAGGCTGCGACTCTCCCACTGGCATATGCGGGCGAGTGTGGGCGAGGATGCCGTTGGAAGGTCTGAACAAAAGATGTTAACCACAGGTTCGCAGGCACCCTAAACCCTAAACCCTAAACCCTAAACCCTAAACCCTAAACCCTAAGCCCTAAATCGTCTCCTCCATTGCCCTCCAGGACCTCGCAGCTGCTCTTGGGGAATAACCAAAGGCTGGATTCGGATTCAAATCCTGGCAGGCTTGACATTCAAGAAGTCGTCCTCCACTGTCACCCTGATACCAAAAAACAGACCCAAAGGCTCCCATGTAGTACCATTTTGGGGTAGTACACTAGAATCCCCTATAACTCACCCCAAAAGGAACTACATTGGAGCCTTCAGCTACGCAGCAAGCGAGCCTGCGCAGGGTTTGTGAAGCCGTGCCGCACCCCACCGAAGACCAGCATGTCCTGGACAGCGGAGCCAAATCACATGTAACTGTGGGTTTTGGGTTTGGGGTTTAGGGTTCTAGGCGCCCATAAGATAATCATGCATACGCTAACACAGTGGGAGCCCAATGATGTCTCCATAAGGTCTTACGAGACATGGTTGTTGCACCTTGAACCCTATAAACGCTCCAGCCTAAACCCCATGCTGTTTCACTGTCTTGACCCCTAAACCCTAAACCCTAAACCCTAAATCCTAAACCCTAAACCCCAAACCCTAAACCCTGAACCGAATGTTGTAAGCTGCTGGCCCACCGGGCATTGGCGGACCGCATCTGTTGTTCGAACCTCGCCGGTGACTGCCACTAGGGTTTAGGGTTTAGGGTTTAGGGTTTAGGGTTTAGGGTTTAGGGTTTAGGGTTTAGGGTTTACCAAACAAAAGCAACAACGAAAATCCACAGGCGGCGGAATGCAAAACAGCAAAACTCTCTTTTAAACCCCAGAAACATCTAAAATGTCAGGCGGTGGCATGCAAAGAGCAACTCCCTTTTTAAACCCCAGAAGCATCTAAAGTGCCAGCTGTTCTTTGTCTCGAAAGTCTGCTGGGTGTCCTCTGTCTGCTTGTTTCCACACATCTCTCACAAGCAGTGGTTTTGTTGGTCTTTTGGCGCCGCTCTCCAAAGCCTTCCGTTGAGTGTCTGGCGCGGCCCGTCCGTCTGCGCTGACAAAGGGGTCGGCATCGCCGTGGCAAACCAACACACGCGGCCTGGGCAAGGCTGCGCCATTTAGGGTTTAGGGTTTAGGGTTGAGGGTTTTGGGATGTTTAGGGTTTAGGGTTTAGGGTTCAGAGTCTGATAGTTTTTGAGCAGTTAATCACAGGAGAAACGTGAATAATCATTGAGAATACGCACCCTGATTCTTGACGAGGCCCTGTATGTTAAATTCCTAAAGGAAGGATTATATGGGCATTGGGCTCTCTGGGTGCTCTTGTTATATCATGTCTGGTTATAGCATTTGCCCCACGGAAGGCCCAAACGTGCAGGAACTTGTTTGTGGCTAGGGTTTAGGGTTTAGGGTTTAAGGTTTAGGGTTTATAGGTTATAGGGTTCAGGGTTTAGGGTTTAGGGTGCACATCGCCGAACAAGCACTGAGGGTGCTGCGCATCTTTGTCCGACATATCTTCTGGAGGCAGCACGCCGTCATCAAGTATGCCGTGGAAGGAAGCCACGGCCTTGATTGGCAGGTCGCATAAACTGAGCCGGGATGCTTGACCCTAAACCCTAAACCCTAAACCCTAAACCCTACACCCGACTTCTCTAAGGGCCGAGCTGCAACTCCGGATGCAGGGCCCAAACCTTCGCAGCGCAATGCACGCGGGGGACCACATGAACCCCAAAAGGGTTAAAACAACGGGTTTAGGGTTTAGGGTTTAGGGTTTAGGGTTTATGGTTTAGGGTTTAGGGTTCGGTTTAAGGTTTAGGGTTTAGGGTTTTCCTGAACCCTAAGGCTCCAGGAGCTCTTATTTAGGGGGTTTTTGGGGCTATTTTACCAAAAAGTAATGCATAGTATAGGAATATGACCCATGCTCAGGGTTCATGAGTTTCCGATTCCAAACGGCAGGCAACTGGGTTCAAGGCGGGCCAAATCCAGAACAGCACGGCCACCGAAGCAGTAACCAATGGCACCGATACGTTGTGGATCGACACCTGTTGTGCAAACGAACTGGCTGAAAATTGAACGGACTGTCACCACTGCATGATTTGCTGGGCCGGCGGCCTGGAGAACAGAAAGGCTTCAAACATGCACGACAGGAACATGAAAACATCACCTAACCCATGTGGCCTTCAACTTCGGACATGGCTTGGACAGAGGCGCGCATCCTGGTGCAAGGCTGCTGCTTCAAGCTGCCCCGAACAGTCCATGCAACGGTTTAGGGTTTAGGGTTTAGGGTTTAGGGTTTAGGGTTTAGGGTGCCCCTTTACTGTTAAGGGGCCTGTATTTTCACAGCTCTCAAATGGGGTCGTTGAACCACTTTCGACACTGAAGGAAATTCCTCCAGCCATGTTTGCCATGAGGTTGGTGGCATATGGCTAGCACATCGCTCGTCGCATATCAGCATTAGCAGTTTGCGAACTGCTAACAAAAAAAACATGTTGCGGGACAACTCACACCCTGACGGCAATTCTTCGTTTGGGGTTTAGGGTTTAGGGTTTAAGGTTTAGGGTCTATAGGGTTTTGGGTTTAGGGTTTAGTGTTTAGGGTTTAGTGTTTAGGGTTTAAGGTTTAGAGTATCGCACGGATTCCTCTTCCGGCTGAGACTACGGTCGTCCATCAGCGGCTGGCGTGCAGCAGCGCCCCATTCGGGCCTTGAGGCTGCGCTGGGCCCAACATGCACCACAACACTGCGTGCTGAGCTTTGCGCTCCCATCCACGGCCCAGCCTTGGAAACAGTATGAAAAAGCCTTTAATAAGAATATGCACCCTAAAGGTTATACCCCCAAAGGATAATAGTAAACCGGGAAAACAATCAAAAACGTTCCAGACTGGAGCAACGTGTGCCTGCCCTTTTCAAGCTGTCTTGTCTCGGCGCCATGCTCGTCGCCCAGCAAATCGGCAACCAACACCGTGTAACCGCCGGCAGCAAGAACTTCCGCTCGCCAATGCAGGTACCTCCAAACAAAGCGCACATCAAGTCATGTCAAAAAGTTGAGGTTCTCATGCACCATATTCCAAAAATCCGGTATGGTGAGACATTTTTTTGCATGGTTCCTCTTTTGGGTGAGCGCTCCACGGATATTCTGCGTTGTTCGGCGTGGTTTTCTGCGGAATTTTCCGGTGAGTTTTGCGGCACTTACGGGTGCAGACTTTTGATGCCCCAAGAACTTGGTCTCAATGGGGTTGTTGGTGGCATTCTTCTGCGATTCTCCAAGTCGGCGACACGGTTGTGGGGATTCTCCGTGGGTTTTGCGGGATTCCTTGCACAGAAGGAAGCAGGGCACACATCACGCGGACCAACTGCTGTATGCACAATGACCTCGCGGCAAAACGGCTTGAAAATGACGACGCGCGGACCAATGTGAGGCAGCGACCACTCCAGCGCCATTCGGCTGGGCGGGCTTCACCACCCGTCCATAAAGCCGGCGAGCGCCAACCTGACTGCAGTGCACCTGTCTGCCCGTTGTTGCAACTCGGAGCACCGAACCATGCCTCGTCTTCGTACACGAACGGTTCGAGGACAACGGATGCGCTATCCTTGGAACAGACACATCACGTACGATTCTTGTGCTGATGGCTCGGCCCCTGCCTGCAACGAAGGGTCTGCCTGCCAGGCAGCCATCCTGAACAACAGTATATGTTGCAGCATTGCAGCGCACAATGCGTTTTTTTACATGTCGGACCGCTCATGGATCCGCTAAGAAAACACATCAGCCCCAAACAAAGCCGGGTGCATGGCACTGCATCTGCATATGGCTTGTCTTTGGCCATTCGTGGCTGCGGCGCCTGCTTCAGTGGCTAAACCCCATGCTCAACCACATGCTTTGCCAGAACTGCTAATTCCACAGGCTGTTGCGCGCATAGCGGAATACCATCAAGATTCGCAAAAAGTCGGTCATGCTGGTCGTGGTGCAGCATCGCCTCTTCTGCTGAGGCAAACATGGCGACCGATGGGCGCCTGGTTCAGTGGCCCGTTATGAATAAATTTCCAACAAAAAATTGTCGCGCCGCAGCAGTCTCATGCGTTTTTTCGCGACAAGTGCTGTGGGCCCAGCCTCCGTGACGAGACCCAAGTTCGGGATAGTTCTGCGACCGTTGCCTGAGGACATGGGACAGGTTGCTGGAAAAGAAAAGCGCTCGCGAACTAAAGGTATTTACATTGTCACTGGATCATTTCTATGTATTCAGCGTTTATATGTTTCCACCACTCAACATCACATGCGGCGTCAACCCATCACACATAGTTTCGGAAGCATGGAGCCGCAAACTTTGTCAGTCGATCATCCCGTATTTTGCAAGGGCCGCCCCACAAATCTAGTGGGTCGTGTAGCTGTGTAGCTACACAAGTTGTCTTCGCTATTCTTCACTCCCCCTTGTGGCACGGTGCGAACGGCAGCACGCGTACGCCGGTCACGCGGGCATGTGGGATGCCAAAGGTGGAGAGGCCGAGGACTCGGCGAGGAGGTCGCTGAGGAGAGGGGGATCTCCAATACCCCCTGCCTAGGGGGGCAGGGGGGGGGTGGACCACTCTAACACGCTGGAGTGCTCCGCACGCTTTGCATGGCTCACAATGTGTCTCTCATGAGCCTCTCTGTGCGTCTCTCTCTCGCTCTCTCTCTCTCTCTCTCTCTCTCTCTTCCTCCTTCTGTTGACATTCGACTCTCTCAACCCTATTTTTAGTTAGGGTGGGGACGTTGACCAAAATAGGTTTGCTACCTATTTTTTATAGGTGGGCCCTCAGGTGACCCCCCCACCCCAAACCCTATTTCTTGGGGGGGGGGGGGGTATATCTCCATCGACAATGGCTGCACCGGCGCGTGGCAGGGAGAGCAGGCTGGTCGCAAAGGCACGGGCAGAGGCGAATGCAAGGAGGGCTGACCACCGAAGCACGTAGGCCGAGATGCATGCACTCTGCAGTGGTGGTGGAGCTGACCGGGCTCGGCACCGGGCGAGGAAACGGAGGAAGACAGCGGCTTCCAAAGACCGCCTGAGGACGACGAGGCGGCATCGGCCGGAGGTGCAGAAATATGCAGAAATCTGGGTAAGTGCGCTCCTGAGCCCGGCCCACAGGGTTGCTCCGGCAGTCCGCCTTCCCTCACGGCGGAACTCACCGTTTGCGGACAAGGGGGAGACGAGGGTTGTGTCAACCGCGACTTGGACCCTTCCCCACAGAGACAAGCCGTTCGCTATGACCTCTGTGCGGCGGTCGTCTTGCCGGGAAGGAACGAAATTGAGGTCCGGCACCAAGACGTTGGTCGCACCAGCCTCACGGCAGACGCGAGCTGCCGCACGCCCGAGTGGGGCACCTCTGGCTCGCAGGACGCCGGAGCGGGGGCATGCAGCGAGATGGTCACCGAACTCGTCATGGCGTCGACGGCAACGACAGTGTGCCAGGTCACAAAAATGTGTTGAGGCACGCTGGCACTTCCTGATCTTGGCGGCGCCGCCTCACAGCACGCCCGTTGCTTCTTGCGACTGCGAGGGCGAACTGTTCCAGAAGGCGTGACTTGATCACGGCAGCGCTGGCGCCCTCGGTTGTAGCAACAGCCTCAGCGAACCGGTGCAGGAAAGCGGCAACTGAATGCCCGTCTGGAAAACAAGAGTAAAACAAGAGTACTATGCTAGTTGCGAATGACACACATGTGGGCTGTAACGGCAATTTCGAAGTTGAGCTTCCACGGCAAGAACTTTCCCCGCTGGTTATGCAGGCAAAAAAAACATTTGATGTGTTCATGTTGACCACTCTCACGTCAACCAAACACAGCCCCTTCAAGGGAGCATCCAAATGCGTCGCTGAACAATTTGCCGGGTTCACGTTCCCAGCGGGGCAAAGAAGAAACCTAACAAAAGGCCGGCTGGCGTCACATGCCACCCCTGCTGCTGGGGGCGGTGCGAGACACCCCAAGCTGCACACGACGACACGCCACATTAAGCAGCTGTTTTTTTGCCGACTGTGAGGGCGTGGTGCTGCACGAGCTCTTGGACATAATATGTCTTATTTGTCTGCACATTGCGAATCGCGATTGACACACTTCTCTTTGATTTCGTTGACCATTTGAAATTGAACAGCTTTGACTTGCGCGGGATTTCGGACGAGCTTTGGGATCATTTTTTTCTGATTGCAAAATGTTTCTCAACAAATGTGGCCGTTTATGCCGTTTGCACTTCGGGATCTTCATGCTTGTGTGGGGCTCCGACGTGCTGTTCACGCGCGCCGCGCACACGCCGACCACATCGGTATTTGCGGTGTTTCATGGACATTTCAACCGAAACTGTCGCGCCAGTCGTGTTTTTCGGGGAGTGGTGGCGGCGCGGGCGTGGAGGCATCGAATGCGTCGGTACTTACGGTGTTTCCGGGACTTTGCAGTCGCAAACGTCGCGCCTGCCGTTGTTTTCGCAGAGCTTCCATGCAGCAACCATGATGACGTCCGTGTTACCCGAGCATCCATGTCCGCACGATGATAACGTCCTTGTTACCAGAGCATCCATGTCCGCACGATGATAGCGTCCGTGTTAGCACCATGTCCGCACGATGATAATGTCCGTGTTACCAGAGCATCCATATCCGCACGATGATGACGTCCGTGTTACCAGAGCATCCATGTCCGCACGATGATAGCGTCCTTCTTACCAGAGCACCCATGTCCGCACGATGATAACGTCCGTGTTACCACAGCATCCATGTCCGCACGATGATAACGTCCTTGTTGCCAGAGCATCCATGTTCGCACGATGATAACGTTCGTGTTGCCAGAGCATCCATGTCCGCCCGATGATGCAGAATATGTGCGGGGCAAGCAGTTTTACTTAACCGCCTCGATGTCTCCAAAACCCAAGCCGCAGCGCAGCGCATTTCTGACCAAATATCTCATGGTTTCGGTGCATGGACAGTCCTGACTTATCAAGGTCGCAAAACCTCAAAGTACTGTGCTTGCCATGTAAATGTAATGGCACTCCTGCTTCATCCTTGCTCCGGCGCGCGTGTGAATAGCACGTCGGAGCGTTTGCGTGGGCGTCGATGCCGGGCGTCCGGGGCCTACCCAGCCATGCAGTGAGGGCACCATGGTGCAAAGTGAGCATGGGTTAGATTCGGTTGGACTGTGGTGCGCTCGCTGCTCGTCGGACGAGGCATCTGGGGCAGGAAGCGCAGCGGGCTGTGGCAACGCAGGCTCCACGTCGACGTGGATGCTGTTTGGAAGGGCAGTGCTCTCGGATACCCGCGGCATCGGAGTCTAGCTCACTAGGGGGGGAATGTATGGACGTTTCATCAGCGTCGACTCCCGCCGCAGCGAAATCTACGGAACAGTATCGTGATTACGGGGTAGCCTATCGATCCTATCGTGCACCAAACTTGGGGAATTTGATGGATTCACCATTGGGTGCATCCATGCGCGCCAGTTTGCTGGAGTACGACCGAGAGAAGTGCAATCGGCATGTTGCGCCGGCACGGGGTGCCGCTAAACACGTGCCTGCCCTGACGGCACCGAAGCATGCGGCGAAGGCACAGGCGCCTACTGGAAAACGATTCAATGCCAGCAGCACGTCATGTGCAGCACGACGAAACACAGGGGGACGAACGGAACTTCCCGGGGAGATATGCTTGTGGCCGAAAAAGACACGTGCAACGTTGTGCTGTTGAGTCACGACATGTCACGACTTGTTTTTGAGGCCACCAGCGTCCCCATCGTCAGGCTCATTTTGCTGCAGCCTCTTGAGCATGTTGCTGTGCGTGGCAAGCACAAACGCCAGCGTCTAGCCCCAAACCCTAATCCTACGAACGCCGGCAAAGGCAGGGATTGGGCAGGCACACGCAGCTCCTTAGCAACGCTTCATGTTGGGCCTAACAAGGAAATCCGAGGCACGGGTATCATATCTGCATCGGCCCAAAAAGGAAACTCGCGACATCAAATCTGCATGGCTCACGAAGGAAGCTCAACGTATCAAGTTTGCAGCGGCCCAGAAAAGAGTCCTCAAACTGAAATGGCAACGCGTTCTAGCGGTTGGGCACCATTCGTTGTCCTCGCATGCGAAACATGGATGTGCACGTCCGCATCCATACACCCCTCGAGCTCGAGCGAAAGTCTTTCGCGCCCAAATGCTAAATTTATCGGCTTTTATCTCCAAAATGAATGAGAAAGTTGGGACCTGCCCGTTGCGCTTTCGATACTCCGCGCGCAGCTGCGCAGCCACTATCATGAGTTCACGCGTAGGCCCGCCGCATAGGATGTCTATGCTAGTATAACATCCCACACAATACTCCCGCTCACGGCAGCGAGATGCCGGTGTCAGCGCCTTGCCGCTTGTCCACCGTCTGGGTGTTTCGCCACTGTCCGGCACTGCCAGCGTGGATGGCGTCTCACCGCTGCTCAGTGACGTTCTTGTCGACTCTTCCGAACAGCTTCCCCTCGCCAGCCGCATGCCGTGAATTGGTTTTGCTGCCGTGGCATTGGGCGCGTGCACTGGGACTGCGATGTGACTTGCAGTTTCAAAAAGGAGCGCGGAAAAAAAGGCATGTGAGAAAAACAACCACCCAACAAAAAAACAAAACAAACCGGGCGGCAGTCCTGTCGGAACGGCTGTGTCACGCCGCCCAGCAGTTGGCGGAGGGCTGCATGCCGGGGTCCGTTGTCGAAGGGCTTCGGCTGTTTGGTTGCGCTGAGCAAGCCTGGCGGGGGCATCCGGGCACTGGTCATGGGGGACACGTTCCGACGCCTGTTGTCGCGGACTTTGGCGCAACAGGCTTCCGACGCGTTCATGGCGGTGTGCGCGCCATTCCAGTACGCGTTGTCCACCCGCGCAGGAACGGAGGCGCTCGCCTGGGCCTTGGCGGTTTCTGCCGAACTGCGCCCGCAAACGACGGTTGTCAGCGTTGACGGGGTTGGCGCTTATGACCACGTCGCCCGAGCGGCGATGTTCGAGGGCCTGCGACGGGACGCCCGACTGGCCGCCTTGATCCCCTTTGTCCGCCAGTTCTATGTGGGCGACAGCGCGTACGTGTTCTATGATTCTGCTGGCCACGCGCACGAAGTCGCCCAAGCCGAAGGCGGGGAACAGGGAGACCCGCTGATGCCGGGCCTGTTTGCGGTGGCCTGGCGGTGGCCGTCCACCCGGCACCGGTGGCAGCCCATGACGACCTGCGACCCGGGGAGGACTTGTATGCCTTTTTGGACGACACGAATGTGTCCTGTGAGCCAGACCGGGCGTGCGCGGCCTTCTGCACGCTACGCCAACATTGACGTCCACCTCGGTAAGACTCGCGTCTGGAACGCGGCGGGGATTGAACCGCCCGGTTTACGCGAACTGCTGCCGACCGCGCCGGGGATGCGTCGGTGTGGTTCGGGGACAGGGAGTTGCCGCCAGAGGCACAAGGTTTCCTGGTCCTTGGCATGCCGCTGGGAAGCGACCAGTACAAAATGGAGGCCCTTGGCGAACGGCTGCGTAGCCACGCGCGCCTCCTCGACAAGCTCCCAGGCCTGCCAAAACTCACCGCTGCTCAGTGACGTTCTGGCTGACTCTTCCGAGCCCTCGCCAGCCGCATGCCGTAGTCTGGTTTGCTGCCGTGGCGTTGGGCGCTTGCACTGGGACCGCGATAATTTGCAGTGTCCAAAAGGTGCGCGGAAAAAGAAAACCAATCTGTCTGGCTCCTGTTACTAATGTGCACCGTGCCCCGCAATAACTACTTATTGCGGTCCCTTCCCCCATCGCTCATGGATGAGTTCGCACCTGTCACCTGCCTCACGAGCGCTGCTGCTACCACAGGCCGGGCCGCACTCTGCGCGGCCCCGCACGGTTCTGCCCACACATGGGGATGTCACGCTCACCCAGTGCGCACTTCCGGGTACTCCTCCTTCGCCGGTTGCGCCTGCCGCTCCCGCTCGCACCGCGGACCTGCGCCTGCCGAAGGCCGCTGGATGTGCTGGGTGACCACCGACGGCGCGTGCCACTGCTGGCGTCCTTGCCTCGCGCGCCATCCCTCTTGAGCGAGCCCTCGCCAGGGTGTGTCGCGAGGCTGGCGCACGCGTGGCCAGAAACGTGCGGCTGGCCGACATGGACCTCGATGTGCCCGTGCAGGATGCACGGCGGATTGAGGTTGTCTGCAACGGGCTGCCCCTGTGGCCTGGGGAGCAGCTCGCAGTTGATGCCACGCTCGTCAGCCCCCTCGACCGGGACGGCCAGCCCCGCGCGCCGATGCCCGCCGGCATCGTTCTTGCCCAGGCTACACGCCGCAAACAACGCCAAACTTGTCCCGAGCTGGAGCGGGCGCGCCGCTGCCGCTTGGTGGCCGCACCAGATGCATGCACGTCTGATGAAGCGCCTGGCACGCCCGTGCCTGCGCAGCCGGACCCGCCCGCTGGCAGAAGGGCCGCTGCCACCAACTCGTGGCTATACCTGCCCCTCCTTTTGGATGGCGCTGGGCTCCCGTGGCCCATTGCCGCGGCCAGCTGGCGAGCCGTATACACCCCCTGTGCAGCTTCGTGGACGCCCCTGCCGGTGAGCCCCAAGCGCCCGCTCACCTTCCTGCTTGTATCCAGGCGGCCGCGGAGGCAGAAGCCGGCCCAGGCGTGCCGTCGTGTTTTGCGCGCGGGGAGGGGCGAACTCCCGGGAGCTTTCCTTAACTCCTAATTAAGCCCTTGCAAGCACCCGTGCGGCAGGTAGCGGTGATTTTTTGGTTGTTGCTGCTTTTATGTTGCTGCGGCGGGGCGCCTTTCTTTTGCCGTTGCTGCGAGGCGTGTTTTTTTTTTTGCTGTTGCTTCGGGGCGCGTTTTTCTTTTTGCTGTTGCTGCGGGGCACGCATTTGTTTTGTTGCTGCTGCTGCTGCGCTCGTTGTTTTGTGTTGTGTGTGTGTGTGTTTGCTGTTATTGCGGGGTGTTTTTTCTGCTGTTGCTGCAGGGCGTGTTTCATTTCTCCGCGGGGCGCGGCTCCTGGTGCTGCGGGGCGCGTTTTTGTTTTTGCGGGAGTTTGGGGGCACGGTTCTAAAAGCGGGAGTGTTGGGGGGGGCCCCCCCCCCCTTTTGCAAACACAGTGCTCGCATGATGGGTTTCAACAAGACTCATAGGCTGGGCGTTATATACTTGGAGACAGCTTAAAACGGGGGGGGGGAGGAACGCAGCCCCCCTCCATGTGCAAACACAATGCTCGCGTGATGGGATTCAACCGTCCATATAGCAAGGGGGAGCAAAAAATCAAAAAGACCCCTCCCAAAAAAGAACAAGACCCAAACAAATAGCTTACACGGCTTCAAAAAGCGGGGGCGTTGGGGGGGAGGGGGGGGGGAGGGGTGGGGGGGGGGCAGCCCCCCCCCCCCCCCCCCATTTGCAAACACAGTGCTCGCAAGATGGGTTTCAACAAGACCCATAATTATGCTGGGGGTCACATGCTCGGATGGCCTCGAAAAGTGGGGGTCCATCCACCCCTTAACCAGCGGCAAACGGGCAACGCACAACGCTCCGGACCAATTTGCAACTACATTTGCAACTACAAGTCCAGCCAGAATATGTCGATTGAGTGGCACACCAGCACGGCCGCGGGGTAGCCCCCCCCCCCCCCCCTCCCCCCCCACCCGCGCATATATGCTGGCGGTCATTTGCTTTGAAACAAGCTTGGGTTGGGGGGGGCGCAGCCCCCCATTTGCAAACATAGTGCTCGCCTGATGGGTTTCAAAGAA